>VZTH01010120.1:0-92002 GCA_013397815.1 Aleadryas rufinucha
GGAGGGACACGGCTGAGGTCACCTCCCCTCTGCAGCTCAGGCACGGTTTTTGTTGCAAACTCACAGTCATGGGGAGTATAGAGAACATTAACTGGATTAGTGTGTATTGAGTAATTAATACCTCTCTGATTATAGGTGTTGTTGGGAAAAATTTGATCTAAAAGAGAGCAATACACAGATAAACTTAAAAATGCTTCTCTCGGTGAATTCTTGCCACGCATGTAGCCCTCACAACGACGCTGCTGGGACACCCAGCCAGCGCTTGTGAGGCTGCACAACATCTCCAGAACCTTTTCCATACAATAACCACCTGCCTGGGGAAGGATTGTGTAGTGATGCTTGCTTGAATAAAAACACACCTGTACCAAACAGCCTCTGCAGCCCTTAGCAGGTACTGTTGACACAAATGAATTGTTCGACTTCAGCTCTCCCCAGTTAGTTCTAAATGTAACCCAGCCTGGGAGCTGCTGCTAAGGGAATGTCATCCCATGGAGGGGACATGTGCTGGCACACCTGTCCCATCTTCTTGGTGAGCCCTCGAATGGGAAGCAGGGACACAACCTGAAACCCAGGAAATTCCATTTCAACACCAGAAAAGCCTTTTTCACTATGAGGGCAGTCACACTCTGGCACAGGCTGCCCACAGAGATTGGGTAGTCTCCATCCTTGGAGATTTTCATCTGGACATGGTCCTGGACCCCTGCTCTGTGTGACCCTGCTGGAGCAGGTGGGTTGGACTGTATGATCTGCAGACATGACTTCTGTCCTTGGCTCTGTGACTCTGTAATCCCCCCTCTGCAGCATCATGTCTGGGGCTTGATGTATTCCAAGAAGCAGAGCCAGCTCTTCCCAACAGGAAGCGTCCTCAGGACCTGTCCAGCCTTCAGAGGAAGAATGCTGTGTCCAGCTGCAGCTCAGTGAGGCAGCCAGAGCCTGTCTCTGCTAGATCTGAGTGGGGAGGGTTGGTCATTGGGGTCAGGTGTCTAATTATGAATATGAGGAAAGGGAAGAGTGTTAAACACAGGAATAAGTTGCTCCCTTTCTGGAAGAATCATGCTTTAGGCCTCTCTGGTGCACTTCTGCTGTGGGAGCCTATTGATAAAGGAGCTTATTTTTGACAGGGCTGTAAGGATTCCTCTGGGTTTATTGCTAATTCTTCTAGGGGGTCTTTTATTGCAAAGGGCTGCTGCAGGGGTGAGGGCAATGGGCTACACCTGGTCCCTGTGTCAGACCATACGAGCATCAGCTGCTGCTCGTTGGTGGCATCGTTACCCAATCCTGCTCAGGAGTGGGAGCAGAGGTGTCCTGTGGGCAGGAGGGAAAGGATGTATGTAAGGGTAGAGCAGGTAAGAGCTCTGAGGAGTCTTGGAGAACAGAGAGAGGGAGCTGCTCTGAGAGGAGTCAAGGTATGTTGAGATTTCTTGTTCTGGTTTGCTGGTTGAGCTTCTCTGCAGTTGCAGGAATCAAAGGATAACTTTAATTCTGAGTGTCTCTGGTGAAATGCCCTTGTGTAGTGTAAGTAACTTGAGCAGGGAAGGTTCTGCTGGAGTTGGCTGTTCTCAGCCAGCCTGCCCATTGTGTTTGGAGTGCTGAGGTGGTGCTTTGTGGTTCCTGCCGTGAGGAGGCTTTGGGAGATCTGTGTGGTGGGGCTGAGGGCAGCTGGGACTTAAGGTTTCTTGAGCCTTGTTCTAGTGAAAGAGCATATCCTGGCAAATCTTGATGCTAAGTCCCCCTCAGACTCCTGCTTTGTCTCCTCTTCTTCCCTATGCAAGTAGGATTTTTTTGCTGGTATTATATTTACTGTTGCTGTCTGAAATGCAGTCTGTGTGCTCAGGGGTCGCTTGCACCTGGTGGCTGTGAAACCACCTTGAACTGTCTACCTCAGGGAGCTCCTGCTGGGGTGTCCAGTGGAATATTGTGGGTTCAGGTATATGATGTAACAAAAATACACTTGATTTTTTACTTGAAAGGAATTTACTTGTGCACATAAGACTTTCATTATTAGTAGGGTGCAAGCTGTATTGGGTTTTTGACTTGATTGCAGGGAAACTTGCTGCAGCAGGCTGGAGTTTTTTAAAAGAAAATCTCCCATGAAAAGCTACAGGAACTTTAATTTTAAAAAAATGTCCATGGACCCTTGTGTAATAAAGCATTTGAAGCTGGGGCAGAGCAGCATGGGTTGAGGCTCTTTGAGTGCATTGATTACCCTTTTTGGAATCGGATCCATCTGCCAATTACCCCAGAAGTGGGGAGGGGGAAAAGAAAAGCTCTTATTTTGGTATAAATATGTAATGCAGTGCATGGGAAAAGCAAATTCCCTGGATTCAAACCATATGGCTGGGCTGAACGTGGGCACTGTCTGGTCTGTTATTAATGGATATTGTTAAGTCTGGGATCAATGTGGAGTCGCCCCTGAATGCAGTGTCTGGTGGCCAGGAGGAATTGCTTGAGGTAGTCAAGGGGCAGCAGGTGGGGCATGGGGGGTTTGGAACAGAAGTGGCTTTTCACCATCACCCTTTCCTATGTGCTATGTTTGGAAAAATGTGAAGGAGAGAAGTGAATTTGCTTGGGATTTTGTGCTTTACTGAGACTTCATACAGTTATGACACTTGATTTTTCTTTTTTGAATAGTTAATGACAGCAGTAGGGCTATAACAGGTAGGAAATTATTTCATCTTCCTAAGGAGAAGGTGATGGAGAAGACCTCAGTGAGCTGGAGGTTCTTGATGCTCCTGTCCTGCTTTTCTTCTCCCACCCTGTGGAGTCCCTGTGTTTTTCTCCCTGGGGGTTTGATTTACACCAGTGTGGAATTTACATCTTTGTTGCTCGTGGCTGTACAAGATGTGTGCTTTGCAAGCATTGTCGTAGTTGGTGGAGGAAGCCATGCTCCTCCCAAGCTGGAGGCTCACGAGGGGCTTGTGCTGCTCCGAGGTCTCGGGGGCACCTGCCCAGCCCTGGAGGGTCCAGGCAGTGATGAAGGTGACGTGTGGCACCTCCACTGGGCAGCTCCAGGCCCCTCACTGAGTGAAGGTACCTGAGTGCCAATCCATGGGTGACCATCTAAAGGGGTTTTTCCAGCTGTTTTCTCTGGTATTCTCATCCTAACTTCCCCCCAGATCAGCACTGAAGCGAAGCAATGACCCTTATACCTGAATTTCCCCCAGTTTCCCTGTTCCACCCGATGTGTATTGACACATTACATACAAGCCTTTGTATGTTAAAGCTGCCCATTCCAGGTCTCAGTCAGTGTAATTCTGCTGTTAATAATTTAAATGATGAAGTAGAGTCAGTGAGAACAATAACCGTGAAACAGATGGAGCTGGGAGCAGTGCGGGGCATAAATCCGTGAAAACTCGAGGCTCTGCTGTGGAGCATCCGAGTGGATTAGTGGCTCTGGGAGTGAGCCTGCTGTGGGAGGGGGCAGGCGGAGGAGCCTCACCCACTCCAGCTTGGCATCTCTGCTCTTCTCTGAGGCAAACCCAACAAAACACCAGAGGCAAAACCAGCTACAGAGTAACCTCAGTAATACCGGGAAGGAAGCTGCTTGTGGTTCCTTGTGCTGTTCTTTCTGTTTGGTGTTCAGTCAGATGTTTAGATGAAATTCTCCCCTCCTCAAAGATGCTGGTTTTTATTCACACTCTGGTTCCTTCTTACTCAGCTTGTCCTCAGTGTGGGTGGAGAGCAGGGATGAGCCAAATCCTTCAGCTCACATGGACTGGCACCCTAAGGTCACATTGGCACAACCTCCAGCTTCTGAATTAGAAAAGCTTGAGTGAAGCCTTGGCAGAGACAGGAACTCCTGAACTCTGTTCTCACAGGTGTGTATTTCCCAGGTAACCAGTGACAGGGCAAGAGGAAGCAGCCTCAAGTTACACTAGAGGAGGTTTAGGTCTGGCACTGGGGAAAATGTCTTCATGGAAAGGGCTGTCCAGCCCTGGCAGAGGCTGCCCAGGGCAGTGCTGGAGTCCCCATCCCTGGAAGTGTTCAAAAACCGTGTGGATGTGGCACCTAAAGTTTTGGGTTAGCACAAAATGTGGTGGTGGTGCTGGGCTGAGGGTTGAACTTGATTAGCTTAGAGGTATTTTCTAACCTTAATGAATTTTATTACTCTCTGATTTGTCTGAGTGTTACAGTTGCAGAGTCTTTAGGTCTCTTAAGTGGGAAGGAACAGGGTCTTTTTCCTATCCAGCTCTTCAGCTGTGCTGCCATGGCTCCAGCAGCTGGAAGGTGACTTGGTCTCTGCTCTGTCTGCTCCTGCAATTCTCCAGAGACTCTTGGAAAATAGCCTAAAATTTCAGGGTTTCCAAGAGGGGATTAAAACGAATCACCCAGAAAGTTTAGATAACGAGCCCCGAAGTGGGTGTTTTTGGGGGAATTCCATGCTTTCCAAGCACCCAAATGTGAATTTGCATGGCTGGAAGTGTCTGTGTGCCTGGTGAATCCCAGCAGTGGGTGCTGTCACTGGCTGCCACAGCTGGGGTTGTGAGGTGAGGCTGAAATGCAGCTGGGGCAGACGAAGAGCTGAGCCCAGCTCCCCTCGCCCGGCGCAGCTCTGGCTCCACGGAATACGGCTCACTCGTAATGAGATCGGGGTTGTCACGGGAGGAGAGATGAGGTGGGATTTGCAAATTGCTTAAACTTACTGCACTTAATTATGGCTAGACCTGCCAAGCAGCTAAGAAAGGCTGCGGGAGCCGGCCGTGCCTGGTCCCACCGCTGCGGAGTTCACCGGACTCGGGGCCGCGTCCCGGGGCCGGCGCTGCCCTGACGTCCTTGCGCAGTGATGGGATCTGGCCATGACATTTCATTATGCTGATTTTAACTGGCATGAGGAGAACTTGTGGACAGGCTCCAGTCCAGTGAGGGAGAGGAAAGAGTGGAAAAAGCAAACCATAAATTAAAATAATAACAGTATGGGCCAACAAACAGCACACACGTGTGCAACAAAGAGAGGCGACCTAATAAATACATTCACTTTGATTTACGGCGTTGTGATAATCCAGACCGTCATCCTCGCTGTGCTTGGGAGGGCTTTTGTGTGGTGATGAAGGACAAAATCAATGGTGGGTCTTTTCATTCTTTTAATAAGAAGAAAATATTTCCCCCTCTGTGTTCTGCCAGTCTTGGGACTTGGCTTCAAAACCCATATAAATCTGTAAAAATGTAATTCTGCCTTAGGAGCCTCTTCCTCCTGCTCCTGGAGGAGGGTTTTCCTGCAGGTGTGTGAGCTTTGGCTCATCAACCTGGCTGCTCTGGCCCACCTTCACCTTCCCCTCCTGTTGGCTCAGCAGGAGATGGCCCATCCTGCCCTTGGGGGGGCCTGTCCTGCCCTTGATTTGATTCCCTTGAAGTGAGTAACGCACCTGAAATTCTGCTGCAAGAGTGGAACAAACATCCATTGGGTCTGTAAGAGACAGTTACTTGTTCTTAATATCACAGAATCATGGAATGGTTTTGAAAGGGACCTTGCAGCTCATCCTGTTCCACCCCCTGCCATGGGCAGGGACACCTTCCACTAGACCAGGGTGCTCCAAACCCCGTCCAACCTGGTTGTTTTTTGGGTTTTGTTTCTCTCATTGCATGTACACAGTAGAAAACACTGTGTTTAAATTGATAAAAATATTGATAAAATTAGCCTGGTTTATTTACTTGTTATTTTAGTATCAGCCTCATCATCACCATCATGTGATATTTCTTTAAAGAAATTACAGCAATCTTAGAAACGCTTTTCCAGATATAAATCAAAATTCCTCCTTTGCCTGCCCTCAACCAAGGATATTTAAAAAAATTAAACATATAAACTCTTTTCTTCCCTCTATGGAATTAGCTGATGAGTAATTTAATATATGTGCTTTGTGGTGCATTATTGTGAAATATATTTCATTAGCTTTAAGTGCATTAGCTGATATTTTAAATTCTATGAAAATAGGAGTGTAGTTTTGAGCTGGAGCTTTTTGCACAGTGTGGGCACGTTCTTCCAGTGCTGGATTAGCAAACACTTCACTTTGGTGTATATATAGCACAGCTCTGGAAGGGAAGTTTTGGAGTTTGTACATAGAAAACACAATTATTGCCAGATTAAATTATCAGGGTAAACCTAGTAAATATTTTTTGTGGTGTATTTTTTTTTGAATATAGGAAACCCCCATTTTTTTCCTGCTAAATGGGATCATGGTTCTGTGTTGCAAAGGCTCCGAAAGGCTTTTCCTGCTGTTTGGGAGGGTGGGTGTGTTGTGTGTGTGTATCCAGGAGAATATTGCACGGGGTGGGTTTCTGGAGTGAGGGAGGTGGGATCCACCCCCACAGGGCAGCCCGGGGGGATTGGGGTGATGCTGGGCAGGGTGGGAGGACCCCCAGGCACCACATCCTAGGGTCACACAGAGGGATTCCCCTCACTGGGATACAGCTGGGATTCTGCACTTACCAGACTCTTTTTTTCCAGCCCCTGAGCCTCCCTGTTGTCGCTCAGGGTCCAGGACCTGTTCTTCCCCGTTCTGTGTGATTTTTAAATCACTTTCCTGTGGCCTTTAACCCCCACAGATTACATTTTGGGCAGCGGCAGAGGACAAGCCTGCTGTCAGAGCAGAAAATCAAATTTTTTGATGTGATGTTGTTGCATTAAAAGGGCCAATCTCGTGTCATGTAACATGTGAATAATGGGACTAGCATGTGATGTCAAAAATTTCCAACTGCCTCATAAATAAATGCAGTCCCTCCCCTCCCCCCAAAAGGTCACCCCGCTTGAACCTGGGCTCGCATCCCAAATTACCAACGCGCTCAGAGTCAAGGTTAAAGGTACAGTATCCCCTTTCAAAAGGCACATGTCAGTGTCTGTGCTGGGAATGATAAATAATGCCTGGAACAGGCTATCAATTTCCCAGGGCCCTGCCTCCCCTTGCTGCCGTGCCGAACTTCGCCGAGGGCCTGGGGAAGGAGCGGATCCCACCGCGGCTCCGAGCCTGGCCGTGCTTTTGGCTGTGCTGGCTCTTGCCCTGGCCACCCCTTGGACCTCAGGGTGCTCTCCCAGCATCTGCTGGGTCTCTGGGTGAGTGGAGCCTGTAAATGTCACCACCCTTGGCCCAGCAAAGTCCTTTGGAGAGCTAATTTCACACATTTTAGTGTTCAAAGCTTTATGTGCCCGTAAGTCATTAAGGCTGCAAAATCAAGCAATGAACTGAAAAACTGTGGAAGTGCCCAAGTTTGCACATAAACCGTGACTCACCCTCCCTCAGTGGATGTGTCTGACCCAGCCCAAAATCCCATTGGCTTGTGGGGCTGCTCTTGGGGAGGCCTTGGCTGATGTGAGCGCAGGGAGACGAGGTGCTGAAGGTGGGAACATCCCACCTTCCCCTTCCCCCCTGCTCCTGGTTATGTGCTGTTATTCACTGTAGACAAGCTGAACAATGCACAGGCTCCAAAATTTATCCTTTCCTTCTCGATTCATCACCTGTTGAGTGGCATTGGCACTTAGTTGGGAAAATACCCTCAACACTTCCTTGTGAAATACTGTGTTATCATATGGTGTAAAGCCAAAATAAATTGCTTTTAACCCCTTTTTGCACACAGGCAGCAGAGTTGCCATGGTTAAGGTCCTGTGTGCAGGAGTTATGTACCTGAATTTGGTTGAAATGAGGCTGTGTGTCTACAGCCAACAGAGAACTTGGTTGGTGATTCAGCACCACCCTGTAGCATACCCTGCTGTGCTCACTAAATGGGGTCAGGCTCCTGGCCAATGATAGCAAATTAGCATAGAATTCAGGCACGTGTAATAATGCATATGCAACAGAGGGACAAATTAAGGGTGAATAGGTAAATGTAATGATAGCATTTTCTAGTTTTTTGCAACTTAAGCATTTTATACCATTAGTTTTTTTTAATAAACACTGTGTGTGTTTCTTGGAGGGGGCAGCCACAAAAGCCAGTGGTTTCCATGGAGAATGTGTGGACACTGGGAAAGTGGCTGAGTCAGCTGCCTTGGCCAAGGGGCTCCCATCAGCTGTGGGGCTGGAGGACACTTTCTGCTCATCTGCTGAATCTGTAGATGAAAAGATCTCCAGACACCTTTGTTTTCTAGGCTTACTCTGAATTTGGAGTTTTGCTATCTCAGGTCTTTGGCAGTTTGAGCGATTGGGGGTCTCTGTCCTTCCTGTGGAGGGGTGGTGGCAGGGTGCAGACGTCACCCAGTTGGTGGTTGTTGCCTGTGGAGGTGGGTGCAGCTGTTTGGGCAGTGCTCAGGGCTCAGTGTGGGGACAGACAAACCCTCTCAGGGAGCAGCTCAGATGGGTCAGGGCACTGCTGGCCCCTCCCTGGGGAGCTGTTTGTCCGTGGCCTCGGCCCCTCTGTGCCGCATCGGCCCCTCCCATGACCATGCAGGGAGCAGGGGCTGCTGAGATCAGACTTTTTGAGGAGCTGGGTGTCCCAGTGGGGACAGCAGCCCACCCTGCCTGCACCCCTCTGTGCCCCCAAACCCTACTGGGTGCTCGGGGAGATGGATGGGTGACCTCAACCCTGAGGAGCGACACGTCCCTGGTGCAGCTGTTGCTTAGCCAAGGGAGGGATGGAGCTGATGTCACTGGTCCAACAGGGATCATTATCCACATATTTGGTATTAACCAGCAGCTGTGATGGAGCTTCCCAGTCTTTAGATGATGAAGTGTCTGTGTGGTACCTCTTGGCACACATTTTTACCTGGTACCTGCTCAAAGTTATCGCCTGGCAGCTGCATCAGCCCAGAGTGTGGCAAGGTCAAGTCTATTGCCTGATAGCAAGCATGAGTGAGGAACTTCTGAAAGAACTTACAAAGGTTAATAAGTTCTATAGTGTTTTGTGAATTTGAAACTTTTTCTTAAAAAAGTGTTTAAGAAAGCCTTTTCTATCCCTGGCTCTGTGCTAATGAAATGCTGAGTGCCACGTTTGTGGTGGGTCACTTTCCTGAGGTAGGAAGGTGATAATTTGGGAGGTGAAGCCTGTCCCTGCCCAAGCAATACCCTGTGTTCTCCTTTTTATTGGTAATGCTTTTTTGTTAAGTTATACACAGACTAACAGTAGATGAACTAGTTGGGCACACAAAACCCATATTCATAGAATCCCAGACTGGTTTGGGTTGGAAGGGACCTTAAAGCCCATCTCGTTCCACCCCCAGCCAGGGGCAGGGACACCTTCCACTAGAATTCCATATTCATGTTTACTTATATGGAAGGAACGGGGTTTTATGGAATTAGGTGTGTAGGAGGCTGGAAATCAGCGCAGGTCTCATTGCCACTGCTGGGGGTGCTTTGGCTGCTCTCGCCGTGCCCGTGGCGGTGCCATGCCCGAGCCGTGCCATGCCCGAGCCGTGCCATGCCCGAGCCGTGCCATGCCCGAGCTGTGCCGTGCCCGCTGACCTGCTCCGTGGCACGGCCGCCAGCCCCAGCCCGGCCGCGGCAGCCACATCTGGTTTGGCTTTGTTTGCCGGCAGAGGGGAGGGAGGTGCTCGTTGTGGTCAGGGGCCAAACTACATGTCATATTTCATTACCTTCATTAGCTACTACAGAAGGCTGTGTTAAAAGGGAGAAGGTTGTGCTTAACTCTTCAGTTGCCGGGGGCTTATTTTCTAAATGCATTTTTAATTTTGCTTTCTGCTCTTCTCAATGTGTCTTTACCTTTGTTTTGAGCTTATCAAACCCATAAATCGTGTTTCTGCCCAGGGTTCTGCCCTCGGTGCCGAGGAGGTGCAGGCGGCCGGGCCGTTCCCGGCTCGCTGCTCGGATGGTTGCCGAACCATCTGGAAACAGTTACAGGAGCAGCAGTGTAAACCCAAAAGGGAAAGTGTGTTTAGCATTAACAGAACTTTACTTTTTATTTTGTCCACAGTTGTCTTTTCCTTTTTCACCTCTCATTGTTCTGTTGATTTAATGTTGCTGATTTGACCAGAGAAGCTGTGGCTGCCCCATCACTGAAATGTCCAAGGCCAGGTTGGACAGGGCTTGGAGCAACCTGGGATAGTGGAAGGTGTCCCTGCCCATGGCAGGGGGCAGGACTGGATGGGCTTTGAGGTGCCTTCCAACCCCAGCCAGTCTGGGATTCCATGATTTCTTCTGGGGGAACTAAGGGCAAAAGGACACTTTGTGTTTGGTATAAAGCTGGGACAAGTTTGCCTCCTCATTAAAGATGTAATTTCTTACATGAATATCACAATAAAAAATTAGGATTTCCCCATGAATTGATGACATGAAGCAGGGCATAGAGATGTTTATAGCAGATGTCTTCATTAGGGTTACCTGCCTTCAAACTGTGTTTAAGCCCACGAGTCCGGGCAGAGCTGTGATGATGTGGGGGTTCTGTCATGCTGTGCCATGTGTTTTGTGAGCAAAATGTTACAGAATCATGGAGGTTTGGTTTGGAAGGGGTCTTAAAGATTATACNCGTGTTTTGTGAGCAAAATGTCACAGAATCATGGAATGGTTTGGTTTGGAAGGGGTCTTAAAGATTATACAGTTCCAACACTTTGCCATGGGCAGGGAACCTCTAATTTAATCAGGTTGTGACCTTGGCACTCCCAGCGCAGCTCCCAGTGCTCTCTGAAGGTGTGGCTGTTTCCAGAAGGAAGCAGGATGAGCCATGGAGAGCCCGTTTCACTGGGAGCCACACAGTGGGCTGGGATGGGCAGGAAACTCAGCTCCTCTCAGCTCCAGCCTGCTGGGGGCTGGAAATGCCTTTGTCCATCTACAAAAATTTAGGAATGGATTTACAGCTCCAGATGTTTTCATTGGTACTTCTGTGTTACAGATTTACAGTAGGAACAAAACAAAATTGTGTATTAATTAGTAAAAAAATTAGTGAGCAAGAGACTATAAACCCAGCCCCATTTCCCTCTCACTCTGTAAATCTCCATTTTCCCAGGCATGTGTCTGGCTGGTATTTGTTCCAGCATTTTGCAGAGATAGGCTGTGGTGTAATCTGCACCGAGGCAAGATAGCAGGGAGGATTAAGATTTAGCTTTTTATCTGATAGCAACAACAGCACATCCAGTATCTCCACTATTATTCTTAAAATTCCAAAAGCCTGCATTCTGAAATTACTCAAATTTTTAAAGGGCATGTGTGAGGGGCATTTGGGGCTCTGCCTGTAATGTCAAGCCTGCAGTGCTTTTTCTGAAAATTTAATGAAAATTTGGATCTGGAATGAGGTTTTTACCTGGCTGTGTTTTGTCTGGGACAGATGATGGCTATGTCAAATTGTAAAGCTTTAGTAAAAGGTGCTTTTTGATGGGAAAGCCCACACCACCATAGCCAGAGCGTTGTGATTAAAAAATGAGGCAGAACAGCAAAATACTGCTTTTAATTTATCATTTAATGGTAGAATAAGGCTTGTTTACTTCTTCTTTTTCATCTCGTGTGCTCCTAAGTCTTTCAGCCATTCTTTTGAAATGTATTTTATAGTAAAACCTCAGTGGTTACATTGCCTAGGGGCTTAGGGTCCGTTTTCAAGAAAGGGAGTATTTTTAAGCTTAAAAATATATTCTGCTGACTGATTATGTTTCAGCATTTGAGTTGGATGCTGCTGCCTTGCTATATACTTATTATACAAGCAATTTAAAAATAATTCTTTGGGATCCCATGAATTCAGAAGGTTCAGTAATGTGTGTGCATTATACTTGCAATAGAATTTTTATTCTACTTCAAGCAATTAGTTCAGTTTTACGTGGTTGGTGTGTGCTGTAGTTATTTTTAATAACAGCAGTAAATCCAGTTGCACATGTATTGGGTGATGTGTCCAGCCAGCATCGATGCTGGTGCCCTTTGGTCCTGGGGACTGACGAGAGGTGACAGGCCTGAGTCCCTGCAGCCCCAGGCAGGGCCACGTTCCCAGCTCCTGCCCAGGGAGTGTCCTGGGGCTGCAGAGCCCCTCTCCCAGCAGGGCTTTGTCAGCCCCAGCTCATCGGTGCCATGGGGACGTGGAGCTTTTCCTGCCTCTCTGGCCCTCATCCCAAGGAGAGGGAGGAAGGTGGACCTGGCAGGCAGGTCCTTGGACCCTTCTCCAAGGCTTTTGCTGGAGTCAAACTTGATCTTGTCATGTGCAACAATTTTTCTTTGCCCTGGGTGCTGTTGGTGCAGTCCAGGGTAAGACGTGGACTTTGCTGCCACAACTAAACCAGGCGGTGCCAGGCTCTGGGCACGGTGTGGTGATCATGACCCAACCCAGCTCACCACCAAGGTCCTGCAGCTGATATGGTACCTGGGAGCTGTTCTGATCCTCGGGGTGCAAACATGCAGAAACACAGGGATTGTCAGGAGGAGCCTCTCAGACTGTGGCTCTTGCAGCAAGACCTCAAATTAATTCTCCTCCATGTCAGGAGTATTTGGCCTTAGATGCAGCGAAGACAGTCACATCTCATTGCCAAGTCGGGTTTCAAAGCCTGTTTGCCCAGGTGCTTGTTGTGTTATCCTCAGTAGAAGAACCTCGGGCAAGTCTGTGCTGAGCAGGAATTGGCCCTGGCTCGCTGGTGCCGAGTGCTCCCGGAGCCCTTAGGCCTGGTCTCAGCCGTGGCTGCCATCCTCTGCCCAGGGATGCTCCCAGCAGGAATCTGTGGCAGGGTCACTTGGCATGGGCAGGATGTGCCCAGGAGATGAGTGGAGAGTAGATCCTTATCTAACAGTCCAGTTCCCCCTGAAAACTTAATGTAACTATAATCCTACACACTTAGTCATGTGGGAATTCCCAAACCACATTCCTCTTGTTTTCCCTGGGATGAGTAAACACCTGCATGAGTGCTGAATAAGATCTCCTGCAAACAGCCCTGTTGCTGAAAGAACAGCTAATGAATGTGTTCTGTACAACCCAGCTCTTCCTCAGGGTTACAGCTGGAGAGCACACCCAGAGCAGGGATGTTCCCACATGAGGAAGGCTGGTAATTATCATGTGCTACAGAGTGTTAATGCCTTGCATTATTTTCCACAAGGTTTGCTTGATGTTTCTGGGTGTCTAAACAGAAGGTTGAGTGGGAAGTGTGGAACAAGATGTGACCTCCTGGCTGTGAGAAGACACAGGAGGTGAAATGTGGATGAAAGCGCTCGGGGTCTGCAGAGATGGGGGAAGGCATTTGCCTCCAGCTGCACGAGGCTGCTGTTATCACACAGTGCGACTTCAGGGTTCCCCACTTACCGTCCTCTAGGAAAATCCAGGGCTTTGTCTTAAAGATCAAAGAAAAAGTAGAAACAATGAAGAGCACTGAGTCCCCCCAGCAGCACTGTGGCTGTCTCTAGCTCATGCCCCAGGAATCACTCCTGCTCTGGGGGGGCTGTGCCCACCCCAGGCCATAGCTGGGGCCAGGTGTTCACCAGGAGCTGCTTCTCTCTACACAAATTACCTGAGTGCAAGTAAAAATGGCCAAGGAAACAAAACACGTAGAAAATCGGTGTGTGCTGCAGCAGTCCTTTGATCACAGGTCTCTCTTTCGTCTTTCCAAGACTGGCGCTCAGGGGTGGAAAGGATGAGGAGTGTGGTACCTTGGCAGGATCACACAGGGCTGGAGGAATGGGGCTGGTGTAATTTGTGAGTAGGAATGTTGTTGAGGTGCTGTACCAAAGTGCTTCCTTCCTGCCTCTGACTGGAGCTATCAGTGTATCACTTTCAAATGAGCAGCTGAAATTAAAAGCTAAACTAAAAGAAACCTGGCTGCATCTGGGACTTGTCAGAAGCCTCATTCAGAGATGCCGTTGTCACATTTTCCAAGAGCCTGAAGATGTGGAAGATAATTATCCCATCCCATAGACAAGTCTATTTGTTCCTTACACCAGTTGCTGTGCAATTTGAGTATGTCTTTTTTTTTTCCTCCTTATTTAAAGGGTCCAAAAGATGCTCCAGGCTGCTGCTCTCCTGAGACTCCCTACTTGCATATGCTGCAAACATAAACATTTGGTAAAGCTAAATTTGCCTGGATTCCCCATGTCCCAGTTCACCTTACAGATGTGCAGATAAACCTGCTGTGCTGGTCCCTGGCTATCTCTGGGCTCCATTCCTGCCTGACAGATGGCAAGTGTCCCTTAAGTTTGGTCAGACTTGACCAGGAGCTGCTGCTCAGTTTGGCTCTGGTGTAGCTCAGCGGGATGGGCAGGAGAAGGGCATTGGCTTTGTCACATCTCTGGCCCCACGGGACTGTCCGTGTGTTTTGGGGCTGTGCAGCACCAACAGCCCCCCCCCACACACAGAACATTCCCTGGGGGTCTGAAATCACAGTGCCTGGGCTGGCTCCTGCATTCTGACTCTGGAGTTCATGGCACTGGAACGAGACCCAGGTCTGCACTGTCCCAGGGGCTGCCCTCCGTCGTTCATGATGTTCTGGGCATTTGGACTCAGGAGGAGCGAGCTGTTGTGGTGACCTCATAGTACAGAGTAGAAATGGATGTCCCCAAATTCATTACACTATTTAGTATTCTGCTTACTCAGATTGAAGCCTCTGTAATGAACAGGCTGTTTTCTCAGAGTGTCAGGTTTGAGGGGTGGATTCTTTGTATCAGAAATCTTGATGTTCACAAATATGGAGTGTTCTGCAGAGAAAAATCACTCAGGAGAATTTGGGCTGAGGTAAATTTTTTTCTCTGATGGAGAATTTTTTTTCTGAATAGACAGTCAGGGCTCAGCATCCTACATGTTCCCTGCAGAGTCTGGTAAGGCAACCCCAGGAACACCTGGATGGGCTGAATGACAGCAGGAGCTGCTGGGGATGGGGATGGGGTCACGTCAGCCCCTGAGTATTATCACAATCTTCACATTTGGCTAAAAGAAAATTGGAGATGCCTGTTTGTACTGGTGAAGGAGGAAATAGAGATTTCAGGAGTGGAGGGAAGGAGAGGAAGGGATTGCCTTTCTTTGCATTAATATAAGATGAAGATTAATTCTGCTAGCAGGATTCTGTCTGCTTGTCAGAATTCAGTGATTTTCCATTTTGGATCAGCGCGGTGCCAGAATGTAAATCCGATCGCCTTGTGTCTTTCAAAATAAAATCAAAAAGCCTCCCTGATTGCTTATATGGGCAGCTAGCACACCTTAAGAAGTAAGAAAGGTTCAGACAGGAATATAATAAGGCCCAGGAAAGTGGCAGCATGAAAGGGATGACCTTTATTTGCAATCATAGCTGAGATTTACAGTTTATTACTGATAGCTTTTATAAAGAGCCATTCAGTTCAGAGGTGAGAGGTTTGTCATCTGGAAATGCAATTAACTTTAGCCTTATCCCAATCCCCCTGGTCTTAGTGTGAGAGCAGCACTTGAGCAATATCATGATTTTCCCTCTAATTTCTTTTTTCCCTACTTTTGTCTCTTCTATCCCTTGTTCTTTGGCATAAATGCAGGTGCATGTTTTTTGCTGCTATTATTTCATTATTATTAGATGCACCTTTGAATTTTTTTATCAGCTCCAACTTGATTATTGAATGAGAAGATTTCAAAGAAGAGTGACATTTAAACCTGAGAATAACTAAGATCACTCATGGAAAGGAATTGTGCTATTTATGTCAAAAATTAATTACAGACATAGAGAATCTAAAAAAAAAAGTGTGTGTGGGGAAGAAGAAACAGTTGCTTTTTAAATAGCAATGCTTATTGCTGTCCCTACACAAAGCCTGTGTTTGACACCATCCTTGGGAATTTATCCTTGGTGTTTGGTTCTGTGCCCTTATCCATGATCCAGGTGTGGGTGCCCCAGGAACACCAAGGAATATGGAGTGAACAAATGAAAGGAGCTTTGGTTTCCCTTCTGTGTGCACATGAGAAATCCTGAAAGGTCTGTTTTGGTTTCACGGGCTGGCTTTTATGGTCCCCTCTTGTCTGCTAAGTCGGGTCTGTAGGAATTTAAGAGCTGGACTCAAAAGCAAGAATTCAGCGCCCTCAGCCCGTTGTTGGTTGGTTTTCCCACATCCAGCCCAGGAGGTTTTCCACAGCGGGCTCCTGCCAGGGGGAGCGGCCGGAGGCGCTGACCCCGTGGGGGGCAGAGAGGGGTCCCCGGCCCCGACATCCCCCGGCCCTGCTGTGCCCTGTGCACGGCCAGAGGGACCAGGAATTCCTACAGGCTCTGCTTGCTCCTGGGTAAATGAGAGCAGAATAATTACTGCCACTGTGGCTTTCATCTGGTTTTATTGTGGCTATTATTTTCATCAGTGTTAGAGGTTAATATCCCTATTTTTCTCCTCTGCTGCCTGAACACAATGGGGGCTTAGCATGGACCCAGCCCAGGTAGCCGAGGCAGTGACAGCCCAGATCAGCACATCCCTCACGAGGGTCCAGCTTGGGGTGGGAATGGCCCTGTTGTCCCAGCAGCACCTGGAGCTGGGGTTGCTGTGGAGCATTCTTCTTTTATCTGGGTAGAAAGGACAGGCTGAATGTGGGTGAGACAAGCACCAGGCATCTGACCCTTATCCTGCCTCTCGGCCCCTCCTGCCCCTCCCAGTGGTACCCAGGGGTCCAGCAGACCAGGAGAAAAGGCAGCTGGGCATCAGTGTCCCTAAAAACACCTTTTTTGGGGGCAAAGAAGCATTAATGTGTGAGGGGAGATTGGCTCAGACAGCACTCAGACAGGAGAGTAAACACTGCCCTTCGCTGCAGAAAGCTTTTGTTCTAGGCTGCTCTTTATCTTGATGATATTCCAATCCAAAAAGCCTCCTTCCTGCCACTTGACAGCAATAAAGAAACCTCAGTTGTACTTATAGATTTTTATTTTCCCCCTGAAGATGTGGGGCTGGGTTCGGGTGTTCTTGGGAGCGATGCCTTTTTATTTACTGCTTTTCTTTTTCTTTATTTTAAGCTGAGTGCTTTTATCTTAAACCTCCTGGTTGCACAGGAATGTTCGTAGTGCTCACAGTGCAATTATTTATTTTGTTTGGAGGCAGAGGACCTGATTTTCCTGAGCTGAGAAATGGGATCAGTTTGTACATCCTGAGGTAAATTCACCCAGCTCCCACGGAGCAGGAGCAGCAGCAGAGATGCTGCAGGTGCAGCAGGGCCCAGCAGTGTTGGGAAAAAACTGGGTTTGGGGGTTCCTGGTGTGGAATGGAAACGGAATAAGCTAAAATGTAAATAGTTGATAAACTTCCATGTTGTTAATATTAGACACAAACTGTTCCATCCTGATTTTTGTTTTCCTCCTCTGAGTTATCAGGAGTGGGGAAAAAAAAAAAGAGTTCCCAGGTTGTCTGGGAGCTCACAGCAGCTGAGTCCATTGGTAAAAGTCCATGGTAAAGGACAAAAATAAAGGAACCCCACAGGAAAGCTCATGCTCTGCCTCTGGAGTTACCAGGCTGGTAACCCCACCTGGGCTTGCAGCAACCTGGTCTAGTGCAAGTGCAGTGGGGTGGAACCAGATGAGTTTTAAGGTCCCTCCCAATGCAAATTGTTCCATAATTCTAGTAAAAGAAAATCAAATGGGGCTAATTGAGGTTGACATCAAAATCAGAAGTAGGAAATGCCAGTGGGACAGAAGCTAACTTAGGAACCCAGGGAAATGAGAAATATGTATTTCAGGTACAAAAATGGTGTTCAGCCCAAAGGAATGAGTCAGAAAAGGACCTGTCATGGGTTTCAATGAAACCATCCCACTGCAATCAAAATGTCAGTAGCTTTTTCCCATGTGCTGGTGTGTGCTTCTGTCCAAGGTGTGTCAGGGAGGGTGGGGAGAAATTCCCGAGAGTGAGGCAGTGTGGGAGAGATTGTTCCCTGTGTGAGAGCTCAGGGGAGTGCTGAGCTCCCTCAGCAGAGGGAGGGGAGCCGAGGGTCCCACCCCTGGTGCAGGGGCTCAGCCCAGAGCCGTGGCTTTGGCACTGGGGGCTGGAGCAGCTCTGCTGTGCCCTGACAGCCATGTGCCCTTTGCCTCCACTGGCTGGGACATGTGGCAGCTAAGAAATGGTTAATAAATTTTATGGTTTAATTTACTCCACTAGAAAATATATTCCCCATGTGCACTGAGTGAATAATCTGTTACTTTTTGATCACCTGAGAAGATAAATGAAAATAAATCCTGTGTGCTCATCCATTGAAGCTTTAAAAAAACCAAATCTGATTTCAGTGTAATAAATAAAAGTGAGAGAATTCCCAAAACTTGCAGAGGCCATAGGGCTGGTCGTAGTGTGGCTGCTCCAGTGTTTGTATCTGTTTTCTTTAGGAGTGTGAGGAGCATCTCTCTCACTCTCTCGCTCTCTCCAAGTTTGTGTTGAATTTTAGGAAGACTCAGAGCAAGACCCAGTGGGAAGGTCTGTGGCTGAGAGGGCTGTGCTGCTCTTTTGTTGGTTTATTATTTTCATTTTGGCAGAGAATGTAGATTTTGTTACCAGGTACTGGTGCCTCCACTCCCTGAAGGCCCCTGGGAGGCAACAGGAATGGTGGAGCTGTGTCTGTGTGGAGGCAGAGCCACTGAGACAACAAAACAAACACACCTGAGAGAATCAGCTCTTTTCCCTTCCTCATTTGCAAATGAACATAAATGGGTTCATGTGAACCAGGGATAATAGCCAAGATGTGGTAGGAAATTAATTAGAATTTATTTATAATTACACACCTAACTCAGACCTATTAGTTACATTATATATGTTTTAATTGCATTCTTTTTATGGATTTCTTCAGACTTAAAAAATATTATAGTATTTAATTCAAACATTCTGGGAAGTTTGTAGCTAGAAATATGTTAAATCCAAGTGGAGCAATTTTTTGCAACTGGGAAATTGTTTTGAAGAAACACCCAGTGCTTGGCCACTGTTCTCCTCATTGAGGAAACAGACACATTAAATGTTATGATGCTGCTACATTATTAAAATTTTACCTCATGGATTTGCTCACACTGATAATTTCTGGCTGTTCTTTAAAAGCAAACTAGAAATAGCACAAAAAATTATGCATATGTTGTATTCTATCCCAAAAACGAGTCTGGTCTCTCTCTACTTATTGATACCATTTAAGCTGTATTAGTTGGATGGATTATGATTTCCTTGAGTCTTTAGGGGAGTTTTGTCTCTTGTGACTGCCCCATCCCCAAATGTAACTCTGTTACAATCTGGCTCATACCAGTGAGGTTTGGCTGCAGTTTGCTCCTAAACCTTCTCTCCGGTTTCTGACTTGTACACGAGCGTGTGATGGTTTCTGGGATTTGTGAGACCTGAGTGGGAATAGAAATCCTTCAGATTCCTGACTCAGTGGTGAAGCCAGCCCCAGGTGTGAGTAGGGATACAAGAGGGTGGTTTAAAACAATTTAGGAGTAACATCAGCAGGTGTGGCCCTAAACCGAATAGGTCTGCACTGAATAGCAGCAGTGGCAAGGTCAGATTTTCTGGGGGAAGGGAGAGGGGGTGTTCATTTCACAAAAATATTTTATGTTCCAAGCTATTGAGAACATTATTTACTTATGGTAACAGCACTGAAGATACTCCATGAAATTCTCCTCTACTTTACTGACTAAAGCAGTTATGCTAAATAAAAAGATTAATTGTATGAATCACAACAATACCCATAAATACATCACATTTGCCACCAAATGGAATTTTGTATGAACCCATCAGCCAAACCCCAAACCCAACCAAGCAAGCAGAAATGGGGGTTTAAAAGGGGTGTAAAATGCAGTATATATAGTTTTAAAGATCTCTAGCACAGAGCTGGGAACTCTGCATCCCTTCTCCATCGCACCCTCAGCACTGTAGGGGCAGAACTGCTCTGTGCTGGCCCTTGAGAGAGTGAAATATTCTCAGGATCGTGGATGCTGAGGGCTCCCAAATATCCCAAAGCTTGTTTTACAGCCAGGAAGGTCTGTGATGGGTGAGAGCAGCCCAAGCTCAAATAAACAGGGTGGTCAGTGTGGCTTATTTGGACCCAGAGCAGCTGTGCTGTTCTTTTCTGAGAGGTTGTCAAGTGAAATTGAAGGCTTTAAGTATATGACCTTTTGCAGGAATTACTTCAACAATGGCTTATTCTACTGTGTCAACTGTGGTTGTGGTTTATAACAATGGATTTCACTTTGAGAATGCAAATTGAGTTTCCTAATTGTGAGATTTAATCCGGGGTGGGCAGTAATCACTGAAGAGTTTTGTTCCTACTAAAGCATTTTAGATTCCTGCAAGAGTCAAAAGTACTGCTCCAAAGTTGGAAATATGATATATGTGGGGAGAAAAAAGGGAAAAGTGGTGATGTTCAGGAAAACAGTGCTGGCACGGGAAGGAAAAGGCTCCAGGCTTTGTGAGACAGGGAAGTTTCAGATGTATAGGTCCGGATTTTCATGGCAGTTGCTCAGGGCACAGAGAGAACATCTGGGCTCGCTGGCATCCCCATGCAGTGACCACAGAGGCAAAGAGGAAGCTGCTGGCACACATCCTGTGGCTGGCAAACGTGGGCCGTGGGCAAGCCAGCTAGGCCCCCCTGCAAATAAGGGATTTAATTGATATTCAGGTAAATTCTGGGCTGTTTTCTGCCATTTTTCATTTTAGTACTGAGAAAACACCCCCAGCCCCTGAAAACTCATCTCTGTGCAAACTCCACAAAGTTCCTTGTGTGTACTGGGGGGTAAAGGTACAAATTGCCAAAGGTAAAAAAACCCAAAAAACTCTAGAAATAAACAACCACCAAAAAGAAAAAACAGAACCAAAACACCAAACCAAACTAAGCCAAGCAAATTTCAAAAAAAATCCAACAAAAACCCCCAAACAAGCGGAAGGACTTGGATATCTTTTGCGTCATCTTTTAATCGCTGAGGATGTAGCTCTGGAAGAGTTTCTGAACCAGGTACTCAGTATTTTTAGGTCCTGCAGTTGTCACTGTGGGCTTTGCCAGAGATGTTGGAATGCATAGGTACCTTCAGCAAAAATCCCCAAACTGTGATTAAACACCACTTTGTGGGGCTGCACAATTAAATGGGTTTTACCTGCGAAGATAGGGATTTAGTGGACGTTCTTTGTGGTTTTTCCCAAACCGAGTATCTGATTTCTGTGACTTATCAAGAGGCTTATTTGGATAATGACTGCAAATTTGGAACTACTTTTGTACGTCAGAAGGCATCACAGAATTCCAGTGTTATGCCCTTTGGGTTCACACACAACCAGAGTCTTTTACAGATTAATGAACCCTGTCTTGCAAAGATTAATTTATGAAATATTTGTTGTCTGTTTCTATGAAGTCACACTGGCACTGTCTGCTCCAGCGCAGTGTGTGTGAATGGCTGAATTTAAACACGAAACGCCAAGAAAAATTAACTTCCTGTGACATCAGGTCATGATTTCAGGAATGACAGAGCATCCTGCAGGAATGGGAAACGTTCCGACATGAAACATCCTCCGCTGCTGGGAGATGTTAGATAACGAGCAGGAGGATGAAACCCTTGCCAGTTCTACCAAATTTACTTCATTTGCAGGAAATATAAAGCTGAAAGCGGCGTACAGGAGAAGCCTGGCAGCAAGTAGAATATGTAAATAAACAATAAAAACTGAAAGTTGTGGTTGCCCCATCCCTGGAAGTGTTCTGGGCCAGGTTGGATGGGTCTTGGAGCAACCTGGGATAGTGGAAGAGGGCATGGCAGAGGGGTGGAACTGGATGAATTTTAAGGTCCCTTCCAATCCAAGCCATTCTATGATTCCAGGATAAGCAGAGTTGGTTTTTATTTCCTCACAAGTTGCTGTAAAGCAAGAAAATCTAATTCCAGTGAATGTTCTGATGAAGAACTCTTTGAACACTGGGGCCACCAATCTCACCTGATCCCTGGGTGTTGATAGATCCATCTGTTGACTTGCTGGTGGCTTTACTTGAACTGTGCACTGTTTTCAGGTAAACGGCTGTTTTCACTGGAAATTGCAATGCTTTTTTAGTGCATGTTTCCATAAGCTTAGGGACAGTTCAAAAAAATAATTTTCATGGGAAAACAGTTCTATTGTTAAACAATCAGGTGGAGAAATTATCATTGATGATCTGTGTGACATTGATGGATAAATTTCCACTCATTTTTTTTTGGTTTGTTTCTTTTTAATGAAACACTTATTTTGACCAGTATTTGGGTTTTTTTGTCCAACTCCTGTTTGTCCCAGTTGGGATCTTGGCAGCCAGGATGGGTATTTCCAAGTGCCCTGTGCTCCTGGGGCACAGCATGACATGGGACCACTGTCCCACTGTTGGCAAAGCTGTGCAAGGCTGGTGTCCAGCAGGAGGGATGGGATGGTTTGGGACAAGCCTTTTGTCCCCAGTTCCAGCTGCGGGAGGCGGTCGGGTCCCTGCAGGGATTTCTCTTGGTAGGAGTCAGAGGGGAATGTGCTGTGGGTTGGATTTGTAAACAAGGGAGCAGGCACCAAGGGGAGCATTCTCCAGGCAGGATGGAAAAGCCATCCCGAGCAGGTCCCCGGCCCCGTGCCTGTGCAGGAGCACACGGAGCTCTGCTTTTCCGCTCAGCCTCGCCCGGCTCTACACGCAGCAGGATTTGGTTTCACTGAATAAATCTTAGGGCCATTTCATGAAAATTAGACAGTCTGTGAAATGAAATGGAAGCATCTGGCAGATGGCTTGTAAAACAAAATCTCGGGAACCACCTGGATTTTAGGGGTGTGGGTTACCTGAACCGAGAAGAGGTTTTCTGGTGTCGCTGACCTGTGTGAGCTTTGCTTTGGAAACTTCACATGAAACCGGTTTTACAGATGTTGGGGTTGCTGTGAAAACCGTGTGTGCCCCAAATGCAGGACGTGGTGTCACCCTGGTGGCTGCCCCGTGAAAAAGAAGCCTCACATGCAGCTTGAGGATTTATGGGGCTCTCACAGCTCATCTGAGCAGCTGCCCTGCTTGAGACCATGGGGGTCCGATGGGAGGGGAGCAGGGATCAGCCATCCATCCCTGCGCAGCCCCCGGGCCTGGGGGACCACAAGGACATACACTGAATTATGAATTAGTTCACACTCCTCTCCTGGGAAGTGGTTCTGTGCTCATCCCCTGCTGGTCCAGTTCTGGGGCTGTGTGTGAGTTCCCCAGGTCTGTGTGCTCTGCTGATTTATTAAATATCGTTAGGTAGTGATTGTGAATCGAGGCAGCCTTGACCAAGAACTGGCTCCAAAACAATGTTTCTCGTCAACAAAGGAAGTAAAGCACAGGTATCTCCAAATAATGATCCTGGGCTTCAAACACTGTCACTCAAAGTAAATTAGGAACTCTGAAATTGCATTTTATTCTATGAGACATCTGCTTTGTGTCTCATCTTCCTCCACAGTGTCAGACCAGTCCTGACTGGGCAGGACGAGCCCACGTGAGTTTGCATCTGAAGGTCACAAGGACCCTCCTGAGCAGGCTGCAGGCGGCAGGCTCTGCCCAGGGGATTCAGTCAACTCTTGCACGTTTTCTTATGGAATCAATCGCTGTGGAATCTCCTCCTTTTACATCCTTTTGGTGATTGCCTTTTACCTGACAGATCCTTTCTTGCTCTTCCTCTGTGTAGGTTGTCACTTGTTATTTGAGAAACTTTACTTGAGGAATTTGGAGTGTCGTGTTATACTTTGCACATCATCGGTTTATGTGTGTGAGCTGCAGTAAAGCGCAGTGATTGCTTAAAAACACTATAGTTACTTAAAAGAGATGACTTTGATTGTGTGTTTTTTGTTCCCATCACAATAACACTTTGCAGGTGATTATTAAATTAGAGATTTTCTTTGTTTTTTGAACAAAAAAAACCCAACCTTTTTCATGTCAGTGCCAATTATGAGTAGTAATTTTTCACATTTTACAAAAGAATTTTCTGTCCTGCCTCCACGCCCCCCCAAATAAAGAAGGGCTTTGACACTCTATGACAAGGAGGTGGGGGGTAGGGTTTTTTATTATTATTTTTTGCAAACACAGTGCTTTTGACTTTTCTTTAAAAAATCTGTTGACTCTATTGAAATGTGACAGGGCAATATTTAACCTGAATAGAGGCATGTTGACTCCTCTTATTAAAACTGACAGTTAAGGACATTTCTCTCTTTATTCCTTCTGATACACGCAGACAAGTCTTCACTGCTAACTAGTATACAAAATCAAAAACAAAAAAATAGCGAGTGAGGAGATGAGTACCTTATAAACAATATATGAATGACAATTGCAAGTTTAATCTAGCAAAGAAACCTTTTTTTATCCTTTAAGAAAATTAAAGCCCTTTCAAATTAGCTTGATATATGAAGACAGGCTGACATCATTAATTTTCAAGTATTCATTCTTCTCCCCTGGCACACGGATGCATTCCAGGTGCTGGATGGGTCCACAGCGACACCTATAGCGAGAGGTGCTTCGTGCCGTGCCTGGGGGTGGGCACAGGTTGGCACACAGGTGCCACCTGCTCGTCCTCTTCCCTGGGGCATTGGCCTGGGGTTTGGAGTTCTTTTTGAGAGGAAAGACAATCCAGTGTTCTCATGGTGAGCTGCTCTCCTTTTGGGTTGTGAAGAGTTTGTGGACTCCCCATCCCTGGCAGTGTCCAAGGCCAGGTTGGGCTGGACTTGGAGCAGCCTGGGATAGTGGAAGGTGTCCCTGCCCGTGGCAGGGGGTGGCACTGGATGAGGTTTAAGGTCTCTCCCAACCCAAACCATTCTGTGGCTCTCATGGCGGCCTGACCTGCACAAGGCTCTTTGGGAAAATTGAAGTTAATTCTGACCTGTCGTACCCAAGGCTGAAAAGCCCAAGGTGTTCAATATTTTCCTACTTGTTTTCTGAAGCAATTGTGTAAATATCTGTACCCATGGGGTGCACTGGCTGCTCCTTGGCCATGAGAGATTGGTGTTTCTGGGGTAACAGCAGCATTTCTGGAAAAGGAATTGGTTTCAAAGTAGCGTTAAATGGGAGTTTATACCCTTGAATGTCAGGGAGTTGTGAACATCAGAGAGGCAAGAGCCAGGAAACAGCCTGTTCTTAACCTCATTCCCTCTGCCTGAAGTGCAGGAATGAAGATGGGCATGAGGTGAACCAGCAGTGATGGTGCTTGGACCAATCCTTCTCTTTGCACCAGCTGGTTCACTTAAAAGAGGGAATGGTGTGTGTTTTGTACGTGTCCCAGAGGAGATGAGAAGCTACAACACCCTCAGGCAGCGGTTCAGGCTGTTCCAAGGAGGGGGCTGGTGCACAGAGTGTCATGCAGGTTCCATGCTGGGATCTGGGGTCTCTAGACATTTGCACAGGCTTGAGAGAAGGATGATCAGATGATTGGCTGGATGGGCAGTCAATAGCAGGAGAGAGGACTGACAGAAGAAACAGGAGACCAAAACTGGGGATTAGCGAATTTATGGTGTTGAACCTTCTGTAAAACCAACTGAACTTAAGGTACAAGATTTAACATCTTTATAGTGGGAGTCACATTTCAGAATTAAGCTGCTAGTGAATTTTCTCTGGAGCAATCTTGCTCCCAAAACATGTGTGTGCTTCCAAGCCACAAAAGAAGATCCAAATCTGTATGGAAAAATGTGTGATCTGATGCCTTGGTTAACGTGTGTGGTTAACAGCTGTGTTTCTACAGATAACAAAGGGATCAAGGACTGTGGGCAGAAAATTCCTGTATGCTTAGACCCAGGGACAAATGGAAACTGCCAGGTGATTGGCACAAGAGATGGGGAGAGGAGATGCTCTCAAAAAGCTGAGGTAGTAATTTTGTACCAAATGGTGCTTCCTGCACGGTTCCTGTTGTGTTGCTGTTTCTGCTCTCAAGGCACCCACAGGCTCTATGGGAAGCGTGGCTCTGTGCCACAGCAGCCTGCTCTGGTTTGTGTCAGGGCTGTGCACGGTGTCTCAGCCAGGGTTTGCTCCCTGCTCCTGGAGCCCGGCCCATCGTGGGCAGCCGTGGTACCACAGCCCCGGCTGCTGCCCTGGGACCTGCTCCAGCTCCGCTCAGCAGCGCGCTTTCACTGCTCCGGCGGTGCCACAGCTCTGGTTAAGGCCCTTCCTCGGCTCCTCTGCACCCAGCAGAACCTCTGTCTGTCTTTCAGTCCCCTCACAGTTTTCCAGGGCTCAGCTCTCTGGTGTGGTTCGGGGAGGGTGCCCACCCTCCACATCCTCTTCAATTATTTGCTTTTCTGATGAGCGTTTTTGCACTTCCTCCCATCCTGTCACTAAAGGGTGAGAAAAGCACTGCAGTCCCCAAAGGCACCACTCTCCCTTCTTTCACCTCTCCTGAGCCCCTCTGTGCCCACTGAGGCCTGCGGTCGGCGATGGCCGAACCCCCGGGGAGCCGGGAGCCACGCGGCTCCCTTGAGGGTAGTCCGTGCTCTCCCATCGCCTGGCCAGCCCACTTCTACAGCTTGATGTTTAACTTGGCAGCTCCAAAGGCAGTTGCTGTAGTTTATTCCATTGGTACAGATCTTGGAAGATGGTGCCACAATGTAAATACGGAATAATAATAAATGTTAAATATCAAACAGGATAAGCTTGGTAATAACTTTTAGAGGGGAAGAGAAGTCATTCTCTGTAGTTCCAAAAAATGCTTCTATTCTGGCCAGCAGTGATCAGCCTACACAGATTGCAGCTTTCTTGGGGTTTTAAACAGTTTTTTTGGTTTTTAGTAATCTTTGCATAATCAGATCTTTGGTTCTGTCCTTTGCTAGCCAAGGCAAGTACATGGATCACTGTATTCTTTAGCCAAAACCCATAGTGATGAAGAGCCCCTCATTTCATTTTTGGTGTGATGAAACACTGGGCAACTGGAAATTGGTGGAGATACTAGATTGGGTTTCTTTTTTTGTGGGAATTACTTCTTTACCATGGGAAGACACCACTGACAGCCCTTGCCTTCTTGCTATTTATTCCAGCTTTTTCAAAGAACAGGTTTTCAATAATTTCTCTAACAGCAAAGAGGGGAAATGATGGAGTTAAACAGGGATTCTGGCTGTCATCAGAACAGCTTCCTGAGGAGAGGCACTGGAAAACTCGTAAAGTTTAAGCTATGCACAGAATTCACTGAACAGGGTAGGAGTGCAGAAAGGGAGATGGAAGTTTCCTCTCTCCACCCCTCAGATACGGTGGATACTGTGGGTTTGTGTAGGTGCAAGGGCAGACTGAGCACGTGCACAGCAAGAGAAATCCAGGGATATTAAACACTTCCCTGCTCCCTGGGGCAGTGCCTGGGCCCCCAGTGCTGGAGCAGGGGATCTGGGGAGTGCAGTGCTGTCTGCTGCTCTATTTACACTCCTCCTGGGCACCTGCTTTTGCAGGCTGTTGGATGCTGGCCATGGGTCTAAGGGGACATTTGGTGGGACCCAGTGCAGCCGTTTGTGCGTTCTCTTCTCTCTGCAGTAGCTCAGGGAGAGCAGAGCTGCAGTTCAGTGGTGTTTGTGTGATGTATTGGAATGATCATGGCAGAGGTCTGCTCGTGCTCTTACCCTCGTACCTCCTTGGGCTCCAGCCCGAGCCCCAGGTGGCCCATCAGGGTGGTGGTGGGGAGCCTCCCTCCATCCAGGAGGCTCTCAGAGCATCACTGTGGGTTGGCACGTGACAAGAAATGGCCCTGAATTTGCTGACAGTGTTGTTCATTTTGGTCTTTCCAAGGATTAGCACAGGAAGGTTTTAGTGCTGAGGGCAGAGCCCAGTTAGAGGCTGACTCTCATCTGCTCCTTGTCTCTATGCAGTCCTGCAGCTGAAGAGAGGTTTGGTTTAGAAACCTTAATTTCAGGGTTGTATATAAAGCTTTTAAAAATACATCTTTCTTCTTCAAAAGAAGTAAATTTTTATTGAGCTTTTTCTATTGTTGTAAAAAAGATTGGCCAGATGTTGTTTAGGCTCACTGTGGTTTTGTTCAGAAATTCTTTTTGTAGATTTTGATGGGGGCCTGGTTTGGTGAATGAGGAAGTTATCAAAGGAGAAAATAAATTTTTTCTTTTGTTTTTTTTTTTGGTTGCACCAGAAATTCTGCAGATGTTGTGAGTTCTATGATTTCCAACATTTTCAGCACATCTTTGCTTTAGTTTGGTGAAATAAAATATCCTGGGTCTGCAGAGGTGAAAGGTGACAAGCTGAATGTTCTCAGTTGAACATCTCCTCCCTGGCAGAAAACCTCATCCATAGCTGTAGGTCCATCCCTGTGAAAAAAGGGGCCAGGACACAGCCAGGGGTGTGTTCTGATCCCATCTCCTCCTGTCCCAACTCCAGGCAAGTGTTACACAACCAAGGGCAAAACAACCCCTTTGGAAGTGCATTAGGAACCCAGTGCAGTCTAACACTGGGGCCTTCAAACACAGAATTTTAACAGTTGTCTTCCCTTGGGATGAAGGTAGGGATGTCTTCCTGTCACCCAGGACTTTCCTCCCTCACCCAGGTCTCTCCCTCTCCTTATCTCTGACTGAAGAGCCTTTGTGGTTTTTTGTTGGTTTCCCTGAACGCTGCGATCAGTGATAGTGAGTGGAAGGGGGTGAGGGACAGCAGTACCGATGTCCAACGCAGGCATGACTGTTGGCATGACTGACATTCAGCCAAAAAAATTAATCACAGAAGAATTTCTCTCAAAAAATCCATTAATTTAGGCTTTTCTTTAAGAATAATGTTAATGCTGTAGCAGCCAGCGTGGCTGCTGGCTGAGAGTTGGCATCACTGAACCAACAGCCCAGCGAGCCATGGCTTCAAAGACTAAGGGTGTTCCTGAGCCCTCATGCCATTCTTTTGGTCCCTTTGGAATAAGAAGGGTCATTGGAAAGACAGTGCTGTGTATGTCCATGGGAAATTACATAACATTCTGATCCAGAAATAAAAATCACTATTCCCTGGATGAGAACTGCATTTGAATACGCTGCTGTGGAAGCATTATCTGCATGTGTGTGTCCTTTATTTCCCTTGGTGGGCGGTGATGCAGCCTTCGCCCCTGAATTAGGATGTTCTCTGCACATTCCAGTTGGAGTCATATTAACGAGAATTAACTTTGGTAACACCACACTGGAGCAGGAATGGCTCTCTTAGCTCGGCGCCGCTTGGGGTCCTCAGGTCAACCTCTTTAATTAAGTCTTGTAATGTTAAGAGTGAATTCAATACCCATCCTACCCTATCAGAGCTAACACTCTTTCCTGCACTGCTTTTATCAGCATGCCCAATTTTCCACCTGGAATTTGTTTTAACGAAGCCCAAATCCTATTTTGCCGAACGCTGGAGGCTGTGTGGAACATTCTGCCTGTGATTCCGTTAGCCACACTCTGGAACTCGGCACAAACAAGCTGTAAGCTGCGTTTTGATGTCAGGTTAAGCTATTATGGTACAAATTGTGTTTAATATATTTTTAAATACTTTCTTTAATATTTTATAGGGTTTTTTCCCTATTGAATTAGCAGTAAAACAGCAGTGCTTCATATTTCAGATCTTTTTCCACCTTTCGGAGGCCTGTGTTCCACATGATCTGGTTACCAGCTGGACAGCCAGAGGCTGAGCACAAAGCAGCACAGCAGACTCAATTTCTGCCCTAGTGTTCAGCCAGTGTTTTTCCACAAATAACCCGCTTTCTTATGTACTCCCTTCCTAGTTTAATTCCACCCAAAAACCAGAGGTGTTTTTTTCTTCCTTCCAACTTTTACTCTCTGGGCCACCAAAGCCATGGAAATTCAATGCATGCATTTTTATCTGCAAGGAGGGTGCATCACCCACCTATTTGCTCATTTAAATATCCATTTAAATTAGATACTCAGTTCTATCTCTTCTAAGATGAGCAATTCTGTTAATTTCTCTTTCTATTTTATTTGTTTAATGGTAACAGTATGCTTGAAGTGCAGGTGAGAACTGTGGCATGACACTATCAGACTTAACAAAACACAAAAAGAAACAAAGTTGTTAAAATACAGGTTTGACAACAGTTGGATTGCCAGTAGTGACAAACCCAGGGAGTGTAGGAGGACCTGTGAGAAATTAATTCCTCTGTCTCTTGAAAAAAAAAGAAAAGAAAAAGCCTTGGGAGATGGCAATGAATACTGTCTGGCCAAAACAGGTGCAGGTGGATCACCTCTGGTAAGATCCATGTCAGTCACTTGTGTGAGTGTGTCCTTGGAACTGGACTTTTCCCTTGCCCCCTTCTCTTTGCCCCTTCAGTTAGAACTGACGATAGCTCAGTGAATATGCAGAATTTGACATGAGTACCACTACACATTTACTGTTATCTGCAATGACACGGGATCACAAAAACTTGGCAAGTAGCTGTTTTGTCACTGAAGTCAGTGGACTTGACAGCGTTTGCACATGGGGAGGGAATCTTTGAGTATGAAGTTGCCACTTGTGTTGTGATTTTTCAGAGTGAAGCCACACTTAATGCTGCAGCCGAAGGAAGGGGGTGGGTGTGCACATGTTCCATGTCCGCAGTGAAATCCCATTTGTTCCCAAATGTAAACACTGGGCGTCAAACCCTTGAACTCCTCTGGTTTCAGCACTTACCCCTCTTGTGATCATGGTTAATTTAATATGGTTTAAAATTAAAAAGTTAAATGAAAGCTGTTTTTCTGCAGGCTGTTTTCCAAATTTTCCCAGTCCTCCTGTTTTTACCGTGCTTGTTGCATTAACCAGCAGCCGCATATGTGCGTGTGTGGGTACATCTGTTCCGGGCGGGGATGGCTGTGTCTGAACATATGTAGGAATGAAGTGCAGCTCAATATTGGCTAAATGACAGAGCCAGGAGGTGGCCACCTGCCCTGACACGGCCCTCGGTGTGGACAGAGAGAGCAGAGAGTTAGAAACAATTACAATCTCGCATGTACTTGTTAGAGCAAAGGAACAAACTAAACTAATTTCAGCTAATGTTTCCCCTAGGATGGGAATTCATTGACAGGATTTCCCTGTTGTTTGCACAGTGGAGAGTGTGAGATACAATTAATAAACTAGCAAAATTGTCCTGATATGTTTGATCTGTATGACAAAGTTTATTTTTTGCCTTGTAGTGAGAAACCAGGATTTGAATTTCTGTAGATACCTGAGGCAGATACAAAGCTCGTGGGTGGGGTGTCGTTGTGAGATCTGGAGGCAGTGGAGCTCCAGAGGGAGAGTGCAGCACTGCCAGGCCTTTCCATGCCTGCTGTCCCCATCACTGCTGCCCTCCCAGCTCCTGCTTTCTTCCCATGAAATCATAGACTCATGAAATATCTTGAGCTGGAAGGGACCCACAAGGATCATCGCAGTCCAGCTCCACCATGAAAGGCTCTGGCTGTTTGCTGAGAGCAGTGTCATCATCCTAGTGTAGCTAGGATGACCCAGCTATTACTTTGTTTAATTTTCTCAGTATACTGGGGTTTTTTTATAAATATGTCCAGTGAGAAGGAGACCAGAAATATCTGCAGAACACAAAGCTATTGCTGTGATGACTGTGGGTCCAAGGACACAAGGTGCCAAGGCTCTGCTGCTTGTCCTCCAGTCCTGAAAGACTCACACGGGCAAGTTGCTGTGGAGTAATTTGAGATGTGGAGTTTAGCTGGCTCGGTGCTAATTCTCTGGGTGGACAGTCTCAGGGCAGGGACATTCCCTCTGTGAGGGGCAGCTCGCTCTGTTTGCAGCGTGGTGGGATCTGCTGGACATGAGGGCCGTCCTTGTGGAATGGGGGCAGCAGATCCAGGCACAGGGACCCCCCTTTGTCCAGGACATGGTGCTGAGCTCAGACGTGGTGCAGCCAGCTGTGGGGTGGAGCACGAGGTGGGTTAAGGCAGGATGTAAAGAGCTGGGCCCAGATCCTGCAGGGTGCCCTCAGCCCAGCTCGTGCTGTCTGGCAGGGCAGAGGCAGCTCGGGCAGGTGGCATTTCTGTCGGCCCAGCGGTGCCTGGAGCCCAAGAGCTGTTGAAAGTACTTGAACTGTGCTGGGTCTGGCTACATTTATTCTTAATCCACTGCTCAGTAAAGTACCCACTTTACTTCTAAACCTCTTAAATTTTGCTAGCCTGCATCACATCCTTGTAATTACTTGGACACAGGACTGTTCCTGGGGTTCTGCTGCACCCTGCCTGGGAGCAATCCTCTGATGGTTCTGTCCAGCCACTTTGGTGGTTTTCTCACAATTTGCCTGGCCTAATTGTAATGAATTCCAGCTTCAATATTAATATCTAGATCTGCTTGAGAGTCCAGAGGGACAGGACACATGAGCTTTAAATGCTGGAGGTAATGGGAAGTCCAGTTGTTCTCAGGGAACAAGGGACAGGACAAGAGGAAACAGTCTTAAGCTGTGCCAGGGAAGGTTCAGGTTGCACATCTGGAGGAATTTCCTCATGAAAAGGATGGCCAGGCACTGGCACAGGCTGCCAGTGGTGGAGTCCCCATCTCTGGAGGGATTTAACAGCTGTATGGATGTGGCACTTGGTGACACGGGTCAGTGGTGGCCGTGGCAGTGCTGGGGAAACAGCTGGGCTCAATGATTTTAAATCCTTTTCCAACCCAAAGGATTCTGTGGTGTTCACAAGTGCTTGTGTGGAAGGGTCAAAAAGCCAAGTTGTGTCTCCTTTAGCAGCAGTGCTCCTGAAGGACGGGGTGGAGTGATTTAAATTTTGTCCTAACAAGTGTCCTTACAGAAAGCACCACTTGGAAACAAACTTCACAGATCCCTCACTCCTTACCAAGAGCAAACTTGCTGCTTTTCATTAAGCTGTTTGATTGCTATCGAGCTCCTCGTGTCAGTGCCAGAGGCAGCCGGGCCTTTGTGCTCTGCGCTGGGTAATTGTGCCGTTTCTGTGGCCCGCTTTGGAACAATGGCTCATAAAAATCTTAAGCAGCTATCACTTTTCATGGCTAATGAACTGAGGATCTGGGAATTAGATCCAGAGCCAATTCTTGGATTAAACCTTCTGAGCCCAAAACAAGGCTGTCTTCAGGAATAAAAAACAAGCCAGGGCCGGTGGAATAGGGGAGTACAGAGTGTGACCTTCAAGATGTGAGATAAGTGACCAACATGAAGGGTACAGCAAAAACTAATCAAAGAGGAGGGATGAATACCAAAGGGCTTGTCAGAGAGTCAGTAATGCAGGCGAGGGGCAGGGGGGAATTGTTTGTTTTTAGATGTGATTTCTAAAAGGCTTTTTTAGTTTCAGAAATATTTGAAGTAAGTGTCCCTCAACATTCACATGCTGATCAGGGACAGAATGAGTTTGGTGGCCTCAGCCTGCCCCGGAGAACGGGGAGCGGGAGAAGCCCCCAGACCCGCACAAAGGAGCGAGAGCAGCGGTAATCCCGGGGCGGGTGGGTGGTCTGCATTCACAGGGAGCTTTCACAGCACATTTCATCCCCCAGACCAATAATATTTAATAACTGCATCCCCAATCCCGCAATCTCCTCTACACCCTAAAAGCCAAAGCAAATATCTGTATAAAGTATAAATTTCAGCACTTCCTGAGAAATGAGAACATGAGGAACAACTGGAAGAGTTGTAAATAGCGGCTTTAACAGGAAAATTCCAGAATGTGTTCAAAGTAAATTAGCTGCTGCCATGCCTCCTTGCACCCCCCCTTGCCATCCTCCCCCCAGCCCACTTTTATTTGCTTTGAATTTCCCTTCCGCTCTCTTAGTTGACAGCATTTGCACTTATTTCTGTTAGGGAACACGGCCATTCTTTTTTATGGCAAGGTGAAAATAATTTTATTTTCATCACTTTTCCCCCACTCCTGTGATGGATTTACTTGAAAAAAAATAATGACGGGCTTCACAAACTGGCCTGACAGTTGTGATGCAGAGAGTGAGCTGGCTGAGCGGGGACAGTGAGGCATCTCTGTACCTATTATGGCAAAAATCGATAATGCTTTCTGTAAATTGCTCCTCCCAAAGGAGATGAACAAATGCAGGAGACAAGGGAAGCCATCATTCTGTATGAAAGCCCTGCACATTTGGACCAGTGCAATTATCAGGAAGGGCTTTTTTTTTTTCCTTTTCTCTCCTTTTTTTTGGGGGGGGGAGGGGCAGGGGGTGAAAAGTGAGAAAGGAAAGACTTATTTTTCCAGAAGTGTAAACTGAAGGCAAAGATTCTGTGGCTTGTCCAAACAGCTTGCTTTGGCATAGGGAAAGGAAGGAATTAAGATAATTTTGGAAATACTTTTACTCTTTGGATGTCTTTACATTCCTGTTACACATTCAGACTTAATTTTTTCTGAGACAGCAGTTCCCTTCTGTCGTCATCTGGAACCACGATGTTAATCCCCTCCATGTTCTGTTACCCTGAGATACCACAGAACACCAAGAACCCATTTTTCCTCTTCTGGGGGTCATATAAATACAATATCAAGTGGTATAACAGGTCATCAGGAACCCAGGAGAGGAGCCTCTGATGCCTTTACTACTGCAGGGAGTGGCTGGAGTAAAATCATATTTGTCCAGTAAACAAGGAATAGTGAGAAATGAGAGAGGACATTCCCTTTGTGAATATCTTTTCTTGAAGAAGACACGAGCTGACGTGGTCCAGAATGGGTGTAATATTATTGACTCAATCAATACATTGAGTGAGGGTCTCCATCCCTGGGGCACCACCTTACCACTGGTTTCATGTGAGGCCTTTGGCAAGTCCTACAGTTTCACCAAGTCTCAGTTCTCTCACATCACACAAGAGAGTTCATGATGACACTTTCTGGGTTAAGGTCTTCACTTCTTCAAACAGCAGTAGTTGAACGCTGATTCTGTTATTGATAGCAGCTCCTCTGCCCAGCAAATAGACAGTCTGTTGTTGTGAGACCCTTTGTGCCCACGCTCTGAAAGAGAAGCATGAAGCATGGCTCCTCAGTGTGATAGTAAAATATCTGTATTTGTGCTGTTCTGTCACCTTTCTCTTAGCCTGACATCGCTGTTTCAGTGAGAAAACAGTGGAAGTACCACAGATGAATGAGAGGTGTATCAGAGTTGTTGCTTCTTATCAGAGTTGGAAGACAGAGAAGAGAGACTGTGGGCAGGTGCTTGAATTTCAAGTGCCCTGAAGTTCAGAAAGACTTTTTGCAAAGACATATTTGGAAAGGGCATTCAGCAAGTTCAGAAAAAGCCACGGTAGGTAAAAGAGTTCAGCACCCATCACCTTGAATTAAATCAGAAGTGAAAGGAGAGGCAGTGGTGGGAGATGTTCAGCCCTTCAAAATGTGTCTCCAAGCTGTTGTCCCAGGAACACGGTTAAATGCTCAGGGCTGTGTTGCCAGATGTGGGCACTTATCACCACCAGGGCTGGGGAAAGCACAGTAAAGCTCTCACTGTGTGGGGTGTGTTGAACTGGTGACATCATGTCGGAGGAGTTAAGCTGCTTTTCCAGTGCTAAGAGATGGATGTTGAGTGAAGATGGATAAAGAACAGGCAGAAAGGCTGGGATGGAAAAGAGAAGGTTTTCAAGAAAGAAATTATTTATTCACATGGATTTCCTAAATTTATTTTTCTAAATTTGTAAGTCTTGCCTTTTAATGAACTCCAGTTTCTTTAGCAAGTGTTTTGTTCATGATTTCTAGGTCTCTCTTTGGAGGCCTAATAGTTGCTTCAGAGCTGGAGGAGAATGTGGGAATGAAAGCTGACATTGTCATTCCAGCAAACGGTTTTGTTGGAGCTATTTCATGGTTTGTTAAAAACACAACAGCTGTTTACAGTTTGTGTCCATCTCCTGCACCCCACAGACGTGGTGCTGGTGAGAGCCTTTCTGTCCTGTGATAAGCACAGAAGGACTGATGAGCTTCTCATGTCGTGTTCTCAGAACCTGAGAAACAGCTTGAGTTTCATCTTCCTAATGCCTCTGGCACGGCCCCGTGCTCGCTGGTTGGGAGATGTGGCGGATCAGGTTTCTGCTTTGGCAGTGGAAAGCCATGAGGAAAATGCCCGAGTGGGTTTGGCAGGGGAAGGCAGTCGCTGTGAAGGGACACGTTCTGTTGTTCCCGCTGTTGGGAGGTTGAGGAATTGTGGTGGAGCAGGGAGTGAGGCCACTCCTCTTTAAGCCAGTGTTCTGTCTCCCTCTCATGGAAGGGAAAAGCACGGCTTTGCCATTTATCTGAGCACAGGAACAGAACAAGCAAAAGTGATTTGCTAAAATCAATAATTCTCATGTCATCTTAATGCATCTAAAATATTTAAAGGAAATATGTTTAAAAGCTATTATTACGGTTTACATCTACTGCAAGTTTTAAATAATGAATTTGAGAAAGGCTTCTGAAAAATAAGGGTGGTTCTCATAACCAGGAGGCAAGTCTGGGAACGCAGCGGGCTGTGGGTCAGGAAAGGGTAACTGGAAAGGTGACATCCATCACCCCGCTGCCAGCGGCGGGGTGTTGGTGATCTGCCTCCGCCAGCAGTAGTTATTCTTCTGAAGGGAAAGCCTTCTAAACAAGGCTGTGAATTGGTTTTCATGCTCGCATTGACAGATTGGGAAAGCAGTTTGTTCTACCAAATTTAACAATGATATATCATTATCACAACTTTGGGGGAAATCTATAAAATCAATAAGTTTGTAGCCTGAACAGGATTTGTATCGCTTGCTTGCTGTGCTGGTGTCAAAGCGTGAGCATATGGATTGAGTCACAGCCTGAGATCAATGGAATTTGTGGACAGTAAGCTCAATAACAAGCCCTTCTGAAAAGAAATAGATGTAAAAAGCAAATTTACTAGAGTATAAAAAAAAAAGCTAATATCTTTTCCGCGTTGGCTGCAAAGTGCTGTTTGGCTGCCGTTGGCTGCTGGTACTTTGAAAGCTGTCTGGGGTATGTGCTCGCAATGCTGAGTGCTGCTCCCGGCTTCCATGCGTCGCATGTACAGTTGGATGCTTCTGTTTGTAGGGCTTGTATTAGGAAACTCGCCAAGAATAGGAGGAGGGGGGAAAAATAGCCCTTTATATTGTAAACTGAATAAAGAATAAAAACAGTCAGTGTGTCTGCTGGGGAAAGACCATGGTGGCTTTATTTACTTTGTACTGGCAGGGCTTGCTAATGGAGAAAAATAAAAAGGCATAATTAAATAGTTTAATGAATTCGCAGCTCTTTTGTTTGAGTGGGGCTGGGAATGCATGTTCCAGAGGGCCTCACAAAGAGCTCGGCTGGTAGTGAGTTAAAAGTAGGAAATCAGTCCTTTGAAGGCATTTTTATACTTCATTATCCCAGCATGTAAAATGACTTGTACTAAACGATTGAGGATTTTTTTTTTCACTCTCTCTCTTTCTCTCTTCTTTTTCTAAACAAAGGAGAGCATCAGGGCGGCAGGAGCATAATTCCCCTCAGTGTCCTAGAGCCAATAGATCAGCTTGTCAGCAAATTGGTGGGCCTGTACTTATGTTTCAGTAAAATATAGGGCTCTGGGAAACTGTAGTGAACAACGAAACCACAAGCCAACCACCACAGAAACACACACGCTCTAAGAGATCCTGGGGGAACGGGGATGATAACACCTCCCTTTTCACCTCAATACTTTGCAGTAGGCAGATATTCACTTTTAAAGATTTTTTTCATGTGTGTGTGCAGTAAAAAGAATAATGTTACATTTTTTCCCCCAGGTTTTTTATTTCTTTCTTGTTGTGGAAGAGTAAAGTGGGATCAGCAAAGGTGGATTTCCTTCCCCACAGTATGCCAAGTGGTGCTATGAGGGTTTTAATGAAAGTGTTGGCATTGCTGGGTACTGCCCAGCTAGTGTGTGCTCACTGGGTGGCCGTGGAGGTGGAAGGGTGGCTGTGCTGCACAGCCACATGCAGGGACTGCTCCGGCCCTACCTCCGTGTCCCTGCTGTTCCACATCAGCCTCTGGCTTTTCAGGGGCTGGTCTTCAGTCTCCACATCTGCAGCATCCCTGGGTTATCCTGTCCTGGGGGTGTGCAAGTGTGGATGCTCCATCTCTGCTGCCCTGCTACAGGAGCCAGCTTTGGGTGGCTGCTCCTCGTTGTTGCGCTGGCATTAACGGTGTGGTCACACTGCACTGCAGGGAGACCCCAAAGTCCTCCTAGGGCTCAGCCTAATGAAATAATTTCATTAAAACATAGAATATGTTGCAGTTTTGAGTAAGAATATGGGCAATTCCTCTTAAAAAAGGTGGCAATGAGAAACCAGACTATATTGAATTTAGGAGTGGATCCAAGCACTCTGTATGCCAGAGGGGCCTCGAGCAGACTCTGCTTGACTTATTTGCTGTTGGATCACAGACTTCTATCTTTTGGCATCTTGCAGATGCAGAGGTGGCACTTCAGGACATGGTTTAGTGGTGGCCTTGGCAGTGCTGCATTAATGGTTGGACTTGAGGAGCTTAGAAGCCTTTTCTGAGCTAACCAATACCAGAATACTGTGATTAGTCACTGTGGCCATTTTGGGGACAAGGAGGTTGTTCCATGCAGTGGAAGGGAAGACCTGTGAGAAGAAATACCTTTACCAACAAGTGGAGGTTTTGTCCCTGCCATCCTTGGGTAAAGCCACTGGCTCAGATGTCACTTGGCTGCTGGAGCTGGTCACACTGTGTGTGCAAGAGCCAGCTGCAAGCAGCAGGGAGCTTCCCTCCAGGACCTCACCTGGCCCATGGACGGGCATTTACAAAGCATTCCCTGGATTTTACAGCTCGAGTTTGCTTATAAACAACACTAACTGTTTGTTTCTTGTTAAAATTTACCTCATAAACAAATTTTACTGCCTTAGTTCCAGGCAGTAATTGTTTAATCCCGACTTTCTCATACCCATAACGCGGTGACTGTAAAGCTGTGGTTGGCACTTTATGGAATTTCTTGGTGCTGTCTCCAGCCACGTGCTGCTCCCAGGGAAGTTTTGTGCCTGGGAGGGGGACCATGACCCTCCCCACCAACGAGGCTGTTGGTGGGAATGGCATCAAACCAACTGCAGTGCTTTGCTCTGGCTGGAAAGAATCACACCAGAGAAAATCCCAAAAGAAGCCCAAAAGTCCAAAATAAAAGCAGGCTCCTGTTTCTGAAGTTTAACTTTCTTGTGTACCACTGAGGCTGTTCTGCTATTTACAACCCGTGGCACTCTCTCGTCCTTCTTGCTGAGTAGCAGGGAAACGCCGTGGAAGTGACTGCTTATATTGATTAGCGAGACGAGAGAGTTAGAGACCCTCAGCACTGCCACTTACAGTGGGCAGGAAACCCAAATTGACCAGTAATAAAGTGTTTGAGGTTGTTTGAGGCGGCTCCTGGGGAAACGGCCTTCTCGGAGTGGGGATGCTGGGGGTGGAGAACTGTCAATTACCCGTGTTTGATGAGGACTAAGTAAACGTGCTCTTAAAGCAGCCTATTAAATGGGAGAGAAAATGTGCTGGGGCTGGGTTGCCTTTGCCAAAGTACTTCTGCAAAGTTGGAGGAATGGATGTTCTTGGACCTGTGAATAAGCGCTGCCATCAGCAATGAGTGCACGCTTGGGCTTGATTTTTCTCTCTTTGTTGTGGCTTCCAGTTACAGACAGGAGAAAAGTGACAATATTGTTAGTCCCCCATATACCAGTAGTGTAAAAAAAACTTAAATGCTTGCTGGAATGTAGAGTGAGTATGTCTAAGGAAGGCAGAAGACCAAGCCAAAACTGCTTGGGCCATCACAGGCAAAAGGGCAGCAAGTTTTGAGTTTAGTGGGCAATTAAAACTAAGAATAATCAGTGGCAGTGAAAGTCTTGGACACCTAATGTGACGATTATTGGGAATTATTCAGACTTGGAACCTGAATAATTACATAAATGGAATCTTTTTACCAAGTGCAAACTATCCTAGTGCAGAGGATGGATACCAGGTGTAAGGAACCACCTTGCAGACTGACATGAGTAAGTAGAAAAATACAACAGAGCACATAGTGATAAAACCAAGAGGCCAAATCATCAAATAGGGTGCAAATTGTATCGAAATAGCAAAAATAAGAATGCTAAGAACATGAGGAATGGGAAAATAAAGAAAAGTATAGGATCATTCAGTGGAGAGCAAAGAGAATTTTGAGACAGCCCAAAGTTTCTCTCTTGAAGTGACCTGTGGGACAGCAGTTACCATAATTAATGCCCTTACCAAAGGGTGAGATCTGAGTCCTGAAGAGAAAAGAAACAGCTTAAAGTGTCCAAGAGAGCTGCTGTCAGAACTGTTAGTTTCAAAACTCATTAGAAGAACATGTAGAGCCAAAATAAACTCAGAACTAGAGGTGGCTCGTTCTGAAGATTTGTGCAGGGAAGGTGAAATCCTGGAAAGACAGTTCAGTGTCCTGGCTCGACACAGGAGTTATAGACCAGTCACATTACCTCCAGTTCCTGCTGAAATTCTGGAAAAAGCAACCAAACTGTTTGTGAGCACTTGGAAGATGACAAGGGAATGAATAACAAACACAGACTTGACAGAAAAAATATTGTCTAAGCAACACAACAACTTGTACAGCAGCGTAACAGGTGTGGGCAGGGAAGGAGCAATCGCTGTCGTAGATCTCAAATTTAGGGAGGTTTTTGACACTCCTCACATGACTTTATTTATAAGCAAGCTGAGGAAATTTGCTTGAGATGAGTGGTGTAGAATGGGTTGAAGAATCATTTTAGGGCAAACTTATCACTGTCAGAATACAAGGAGGTATAAACTGAGTTTTGGCAGGGGTCTGCCCTGACCCTGGGTCACTGCAAGTGTTTGCTTTAATGAGCTGAATCACAGAGTAGGAAATATATTTACTGAGCTTTCAGACAACAGAAAGCTGAGCTAGTGAGTACATTCAGTGATAGCAGCACAACTCAAAGTAATCTGACAGGTGGGAGTGATGGCTTGGCAAAACCAGAATTAAATTCTGTAGAGACAACTACAAGATTTTTCTTAGGGAAAGTCTGTGATGTGCACAAAGAATGTAACGTGTTAATAGCAGTGGTTTCTTGGCCAACTGCCCCGGTGGTGGCGTCAAACCTTTTGTTACCCTTCTGCTTTGAGAACTGAAGTGATTTTCTACCTGTGTCCCTCCAGTCTGGTTTTGTTTGTTCATTTAGGAGTAAAGTCTGACATCTTCCATGAATCCCCCTGGGAGCCTTGAATCCCTGTGTTGCACGAAGCCATTCAGTTAGAGGCAGTCAGTGACACTTCCTCACTTACCATTAATTCGTTACAGGCAGAATTCCATCTCTGTTTTTATGATGTTTGTGGTACTGTGGATGCTCCCTCTTTTCCCCTTCACTGCCCCCCAAAAGCTCACTTCAGCAGTATGAAGTGAACCATGCTCGGAGTGTTATTAAGTAATATTCCTTATTACAAAATGCACAGGGCTCCCTTTAATGAGAGCTTTAATGCTCCCAGCTCGTGTCACTGTCTGGGGAGCCCCTTTCCTTTGTCCATAATGAGCACCTCCTCATTTGCACTGTCCCTGGATTTATGGAGGGACAGGAGAAAAAAACTTCAATTTATTATGTCTTAAATGAACTGCTCCCAAAGCAAAACCAAAGAGAGCAGTAAACTGGTGCCTCTGCATTATATAGTTTGATTTTTATGGAGCTGTATTGTGATGTTCTGCCTCACCTAAGCAGGGTGAGCACAGGCTATAATTACCTCTTGTGAACCCCATTTTCTGATAACCTCCCTGGCCTCTCCCTCTTCAGGATGTTCAATCTGTCAGTTAGGGGATTTTATTTGTTCTCACTGATGGAGCTGGATATGGTTAGAAGCAATGAAGCTCATTTGATATCTCATTTACCTGAAAAAATGGGGCTCACTCCCTGAATTTGAAACAGGAAAAACATTCCAGTTTTGTGAATTTTACTCTACTGTACTTGAATTTTCTGTTAATTCTCTCTTCTTATGCTCATCCTCACCTTCTCCTGCTCCAGCTGCACTCAGTTCCCCTCTTTGGCAGATATTCCTGCATACCCTAAGAGTTAACTTGAAAGAAAACAGATTTTAATTGATGAATCCCAGTTTTAGAAAAAAGGGCTTTAAGGTCAAAGCCTTCCTATGTAGAGGGAATAGTCAGGCAGTAACAGCCGTGTTCCTGGGCTGAGATTAAATCCACGTCTCTTGTGCAAGATGAACTGATGCAGTGGTGTTACTCCTGGCTTTCCTGACTTAGGGAAAAATGTACTAATTCCTTGAAGTTTTATTATAATTTAACTTCTTTACAGGAGTGTTTTGGATAAATGTAACTGCCTTTGATGTGATCAATTTAAAATGAAATTTGAGGTGTAAGAAGGTGGTTTCATGATGGTGGGGTTTGTTTGTTTGATTTGGTTTTCTTTTGACTTTGGCTCACCTTTGACTTCCTTGTGTTCCAAAATGTGGAGCCACCTAAACCGTGTTTTTGAGCTGGATAGCAGCAGTCCAGAACTTTCTGTCTAACCTATGGCTAAAAGCAGAGATCAATAATAAATGGTCTGGTGCCTGCCTGCTTTTGCTGCATGTGAGTGTTTTCTCTGTAGTTCAAGGGTTATAGAAATTATAGTTGACAAATCTCAGCTACAAATAATATTTCTAGCATTTTGCATAGAGTCTTAAAACCTTTTTATTTATTTCCTTTCTCACAAGAATCAAATAAGAGGCTTTTGCATACCAGGGGAAGGTTTTTTTAGACTTAAACTTCAGAATATTTTCAATATCTGCAACATTATCTTTTGAATAATAATTACCTCTTATATTAAATTATAAGACAGCAGGATTCAGGATTAGATCTCTGCATATTATTCTAGTGAAGGAAATTATGACAGGGGTCATTTTTTAGAATTATGTAGGAGGGTAAAAGGTCCCAGGCAGCATTAGAAGGGAAGGCGTTTATAATTAAATTGTAATTTAGGCCTATGATTTATAGTTTTCTCAATGAAAAATTTGGTGCTGTAGAGAGATCCTAGGAGGAACTTTAGTGAGATACAACTTAATGAAATAATAAAAAGAAAAATGATTCTGGAATAGACTGTATTGCAGTGGTCCCCATCAGGATGCTGCAGTGGAGCTGCTGTGCTGTCACTGTTTCCCTTAGAAACTCCCTTTTCCAGGGCTATTTTCCAGACAGTAAAGTTTGTTTGAGCTGAAACATGGCATAGAAGGTTTCAGATCAAGGCGATTTTCACAATAGATACCTTTTAAACTCATTTAGCTCATTAAAACTTAGGGAAGTGTTCTAAACCATACAAGTTGTCAGTTCAGGACAAACTGCTGTTTGTTTTTGTTGTTGTTAGTCACGAGCTGCAAGAAAACTGTGAGCCTTGTTCTTCATAATTTGTGAAGTCATTAGAGTGTGGATGCTGAAAATCTGCTCTGAAATAGCACCCACTTACCTAGAAATAGCTCATTTCTACCTAATGTGCAGAGGAGTTTGGAGTTTCAGTGTTATTCTGCACAGCAGACAGATACTGGAATTAAAGAGAGTATTTTTATAGTTATTTTAATTAATTAATGGGCTAAACTCCTCCTGACCATGATGAAGAACTATTCTACTGGCAGGAAACCATTAATACAAAAAGGTTAAATGGTTTGCCAAAGGTAATTGAGGCAGTCAGTGACTGATCTGACACCAGGAGCCATCTCTGACCCGATCTCCTCTGGCAGTAAAACTCTGCTGGCCTGGTTTGCACAGTGGCCAACAGCTCTGGCTTGGCTTAAACCACATTTGGGTTAGGAAGGACTAATTTGGATTAAAAATTACTTAAGAAAGGGGTGTAGGTTCAGACGTTGTCTTTTAAACACCATTTTCTTGTGCAAACTCAGCAGTTGTTCCTACAAATGGTAGGAATAGGCTGGCTCAGGCTATAGAAATATCCTTTCTTTATTTCTTTACTGCAATTACTTGGATTTTGTGTACAGTTGTAGAAAGTCAACAGGTAAGTTTAGAGTGTGGGTTTCAAGATCAGCTCCTGGACTTTACTACACTCAGATTAAAGCACTGTATCAAGCCTTCTGGTACTTAAATTTTTTGCAGTAACTTTGAATGCAAAGAAGTACCCGATTGAAATAAATGTACTTATAAGCACCCTCTGACATAAATGAAATTGTTGAAATTGTGTCTGGGCAAAGTGTGACATTTTCCATGTCACAGAAAGATGGGAAGAAGGATGTGACTTAAAAATACCAGATATGGAACTTCAAAAGAGGGAAGAACAGAAAGATCCTGAGCCAGTGAAATTCTCTCGTCTTCCCTCTGAGAGAGTTGCTGAGAACTCAGGACCTCAGTGCTGGTCCAGCAGGGCTGGGAGGGGAAGGGTGGGCTCCCCGAGGGGCTGAAGGGAAACCAGCTCTGAGATGGGGAGGACCTGCCTTTCTAATGATTGATATTGGTATTTTAAACATTCACTTGAAAATGATCCAAATATCTGTTTATTTAACTTGTGTGCAGAATCCTCCAAGTATCCAAATTTAATGAAGAAACAATCAGCTTTTTAAAGGCTGTGTGTTCCCATAATGAATATTTAGGAATGTTAACAAATAATGTTGTCTTGGGAAAAAAAAAATCTTAATAGCACAGATTGTTCTTTGGTTTCTGGGTAAATAACAGCTACTTTAGAATTTATCTAAATAAAGAAGTTATGCCACAGGCTCTAGGATTTTGAGAGGGGTATTTTGTTTTTTATTGTGTCAAATTAAAAATAAAATCCAGGGTAGCCTTTTCTTTTCTGTTTTCCAAGCTAACCTGAAAAAGAAAAGGTGAAGACTAATACTTGAAAAAAGGGATATTTCACCCTAAAGAAGAAAACGTTTTTCTTCTATTTGCAGAAAATGGTTCTTTTTCCTGTAGTTTTGTGAACGTTGCTTGCGGTAACTGTTGATTATGGAAACATTTGTTTGCGATCTCGGTTTTTAACCCCCCGGCTGCCCTCGGTGCCGATGCCGTGTTCGGCTCCTTTGTGTGAGGCGCGGGATGCGGGAGCGGCGCCTTTGTTCGGCGACAAAGTCGCTTTGATACCGAGAGGAGCGGGGATGTCCCGGCACCGAGCCCGGACCGCGGCACCGAGCGTGGGGCACGGCCACTGCCCACAGCACGATCACTGCGGGGCACGGCCACTGCCCACAGCACGATCACTGCGGGGCACGGCCACTNACTCCCCCCAGCACGGCCACTGCCCGAGGCCGGCCCGGGCACCTCCGCCGGGAGCTGCCGCCCCTCGCTTCAGCGTTTGCGGCTTCACAACCTCGTGCCACTTCTGCCAGGGCCTGCAGGGAACGGCTTCCCGCTGCCAGAGGGCAGGGATGGATGGGATATTGGGAAGGAATTGTTCCCTGGGAGGGTGGGGAGGCCCTGGCACAGGGTGCCCAGAGAAGCTGTGGCTGCCCCTGGATCCCTGGCAGTGCCCAAGGCCAGGCTGGAGGGGCTTGGAGCACCCTGGGACAGTGGAAGGTGTCCCTGGCCATGGCAGGGGTGGCACTGGATGGGCTTTAAGGTCCCTTCTGACCCACCCCATTCCTTGTGACTGAATTTTGACTCCCAGCCCCACACGAGGCCATTCCGATGCCCCTTTCCTGCCGCCGTTCTCCGGCTCCGAGGGAGGCCCGGCCTGGCGCTGTCAGACGCCGCAGCAGCCCTGGGTGGGCACAGGGGACCCCAGGGGCACAGTCCGGGCCATGCCAGCGGCTGCCGGCGCTGCCGGTGTCTGGGAGCCGTGGGAAGGCTGCGCCTCTGCCTTGCTCCTCCTGGGAGCGGGGGCAAGGCCGGGGCCCGTGGCATCGCCCCGGCGTGTGCGGGGAGAGCCGCGGGTGGTTGGGGCTAGGAACGGAGCAGCTCCCGCGTGTGAGGGGGAGAAGCTGCGAGTAGGACTGCGCCGAGGAAGAGGAGCGTGGGCTCCGTGAGCGAAGCACGGAAACGCCTCTTCAAGCACCAGGATTTTTCCTGCCTCTGCCGCTGGCCACGGCCTGGGTGAGTCCCTGAGCCCGCTCCGCCGGCTGGGCACGGCCCCAGGAGGCTGCTGAGAAATCACCGCCGTGAAAACCAGTTAGGAACGTATTAAATGCTGTGAAATGCTGCGCTTCAAAGAAAAAAAAATCAAGTCTAAGGTGGCTTAGACTGGATATCCAAAATTAATAGACATATTTGACCTTAATCTGTCTTCCTGGACAAGTTTAATTATAGCAATTTCTTAACTTCAGCTCAAGATCTTGTTTTAGAAGTGTTAGTGTTCTCTGAATGTGTGGGGTTTTGTATTTAATATCACAGTGTTTTTCAAGGCAAGGCAAAAATCTGCAAAAATTGTCTGGACTGGAGTCACCCAAGACTTTAGAGATGCCCATGATTAATTTCTCTTTCTAAATAAATTAATGTTTCTGAGATGAGATTGAATTGGGGGGTGAGGAAGAAGAAATTAGAAATACTGTTTTAGAGCAAAACTTAAAAGGGAATTTATTTTGGAATGATTTTATTCCCTTTGTGATCACAGCCTGTCCTGGCAGGAATCTTTCAATGTAAACCATTTGGCATGAGCTGATGATTAAAACCTGATGATGTACATGTTGATTTACACCAACTGGAGTCATAGCATTTCTTTTAGCCTTTATTTTTTTGTCTTATATAACTTAAACAAAGATGTAAAGGTTGTGGTATCACTGTGTAATTTGAAATATAAATATTTAAAAATGCAAACTGTGCTACCACGCAGTTGTGTGTGTGCAGTAGTAAGTAGTACATCCCAATATGTACCATCAGTAGTACCAGTTCTGTAGTTACTGCAGCTTTTTAGCTTTCTTTTCTGTGCCTCAGTCCTGCCAGCACCATCGTGGGGGAGTTCTACTCTGCCCCTGAAGAGCTCCAGACAGTGTGACCCACAAAAGTGTACACAAATAATGACTGGTAGGAATAGAGGCTTTGGGTCAACTCTGGTTTTTCTTATTTGTTGTATAAAAATGCATTTCTGATTTTCTAGAAGTTTTAAAAGAGATGTTTTATCTCTTACACAATAGATATGATTTTACCATGTTTTACTGTTTCTCTGTTTACAAGAAAAAGCTGAAAATGCAAAATTTTAGACGTGAACAGCAATTTTGCATCTCTATTTTCATAAATTTGACACCTTTACGTGAAATAATTTCAGGTTTTCTATTAAAATGGAAAGAAACCATCAGTGCCTTAGATTGAAGCCTCTAAGAAAGCAGTTTTGAGCCATGCTGATGGTGTAGAAAAACTCCTGGGTTAATAAATAAAAAAAATTAAACTGTTTTCCTCTTTCTTTCCATGGGGCTGGTTTTGTCAGTGGGATTCTAACAGAGCAGAAGGACTCGTTGCTTGAGTGCACTTACTTTAGTTCCACATCTTCCCCAACTCCAGGAACTTGAACTTGTCATTATCAGCCCCAGAAGGTCAATGCATTACCCAGGGTAGCGGCTCTTTCATGTGGCCTTTCTGAGGAGGGAAAAACCAGCTTTTAATCTTGGCTTTTATAAAACACTGTGTGTACTGGATACATCCTAACTTGTCATTTCCTCGTGTGTTTTAGTGCTGGGGGAGATCTGCAGATGCTTTGTGATGCCACACAGATACACACGTCCGCAAAAGGCCTAATCTGAAGTGAATCTTCTATAAATAATAAACAACAAATAGGCTCCTTTTAGTTATATTAGCCCCAAAATAGGTCATGTACATTTGTTTTAAATGCAAAGTTAACAATAAAGTAAATTCCCTAGGTGGAGAATTTGATGTGTTTGTGCAAATTTTCTGGACATAGTACAAAAAAAAGCCAACACCTATATTTTACCATTTAAAATATTTATACATTGTCTCTTAAAGTCCTGTGTTTGAAATACTGTTTATAATAAACTCCCTTGGAGAGACCTAATAGTCACAGGTAAACACTTGCCATTTGTTACTTAAACACAAAGTAATCTTTAACTTTTTAAACAGAAACTTAGTGTTTCCCATTGCTACCAGAGAAGGTGTCACCTTTGTCAGCCTCCTGCTCCAAAAATTCTGATTTTTCACCTCATGGTCCACATGGTATTGGGGTTCCATGGGTTTCTCAAGGAAGGTGATGGAGAAGTCTTGTGTCACTAGGCTTTGTCCCTCTGGGCCTCCACTGGAAACGTTAATATGGTTTTCAAATAAAAAAAGGCTGCAGAGGCTGCCTAGGCTATTCTGTTTGTGCTCCCTCAAATATAAACCCTAATATGTTAAATTCTGTGGTAACTGATAAAGGAGGCAATATCTGAGGAACAGGCGATTTATTGTGGTTGGAATTAAATGGCTATGGCACCTATTGTAACTTTCATACTATTTCTGCCTAATAGAGCTGTGTTTGGGTTTTAATTGGCATCTTTAAGTGCTTTAATAATACAAATAATATATATAGGATGTCTCACAGGAGAACTAGACAAAGGTAAAATGGTAAAAATTGTAGTGCCATGTTTTCTAGCCCATGTTGTTCCGTGGAGCAAGGCGGGATCTGAAGTTGTGGTGTCAGCCATTGTAACACACATAATTTCTCCGTCCCTATTCATTTTCATCTCAGAGATGCATTGTAAAAGTGTAAATCCATCACTAGATAATTTTCAGTTCCATTATTTACCAAAATGAATAGTTAAGCAAGTCATTGTTATTAGTGGGATGCTATTGTTGTTTCGCAGAGATAGGGCCTGCCAAGGGCTTGAGTGATGTGCACTTGAGTGTTCTTTCAAGATCCTTGTACCTGTTTCATATGGGAGGAGTTTCACTCATGTAAAATCAAACAGAAACAATTTTAGTAGCCTCTGAAAAGAGAAGAAGGGAAAATGGATATTAATGAACTATTTAATATTCTGCTATGGCAGAGATGCAGTGATTTTGCTGTTGACACTTTTGCATGGAATTAAAGAGATCTGGTGGTTGTTCTACTCGTCTGTCTTTGTTCCTGAAAGACTTTTCAGTGTCATCAGATTTGGTTTTGTAACCTGAGAGAGATTTTACAGACATGCAGACAAGAAAAAAAAGCACTTCTTTTTCATGAAATTCATTGGTATTCAAAACATGGTCCTTTGATGAATTAGAAATTTTGGCTAAAGCTTTAATGAGATTTTTATTTCCTGAACTTATGTTGGAAAACGTGTGAGCTGCACAATTCACAATGCTGAATAAGGGTGGGCTTGGTTTTTCTGTTCAGGAGTATTTCAGGCTTGTTGTTTATTGCTCAATATTGTATTGATTGGTGAGTTGAGAAGTTCAGGATGAAGGTGGAACAGTTTAGAGCTCTGGATGTTTACTTTGTGACGCATAACGGGCCTGGAGCCTTTGGCTCGTGGGTGCAGGAGAACCCGCGGGGGCTCTGCCAGAGCCATCTGCAGCAGTGGCTGTCTCGTGTTTTGTGTCTCACCCTGTGAACCTCAGCATGGGGCAGTAGCTGTAAGGGCCCTCAAGTTCCAGCTGCTGAGCCTGGGGGTCTCTGGCTTGGGCCTGACATTGGTGTTCCCCAGATCCTGAGCTGTGAGCACAGACTGGCAGATTCACATACTGCCTGCAAAAATGGAGCTAGATAACGTTTGTGTTTATTCCATGGTTAGTAGAATCCTTCATTGTGTGGGTGGTTACTGGGGACAAGTAATTTGGGAAGCTTTCCAGAAGCTGTCATTGAGTGGTCTTAGATTTTATAACATTCCTTGTGTTCCCGTGCTGTGCTACGCACACAAATTCTCCTGACTCAAGAACGTTTGAGTGATGTGACTTACCACATTTTGAAACTCACGTGTGTTCCAGCATGTTAAAAGTATTAGGAATATTCAAGTTGTCATTGTACCTTGTCTTTTAATTTACTTAAAATCAAAGGTTTTTTCCCAGTGCTTACAGAAATGTTTTGGTGTTAACTGAAAAGAAGGATGTATCAGTGTATAGGCTGAGCTGTTATGGAAGATCTTTTCTTAGTCATATGGGCAAGAAGAAATTCTGTTTGTTCACATCCAACCCCAGCTAAATGTGTGTTTTCCATTTCTTTGTGCCAGCTACTTTCTGGATTTATCCTGAACGAGAAGAGGAATTACTGAATTAACGCCCAGGCAGTGAGTGTCCTGTGTTAGATGCTACAGTCCAGAAGTCCTTCATAAACGGTGAGTAAACCTCGAGCTTTGGATTTGCACACTGAATGAGTTTTTAGCTTTATTTCAATGAGTTTTAAGTCAAAGCTGTCCGTTTTTCAGCTCTCAGTCTGGAGATGTGTGAATTGTGGCCACAGTGTGAGTTAAAGTCTTTGCATGTAGGTTACGGAATTTTGTATTTTCAGAACTTATCTCTGTATTTGAGCATTGAAAGCCTATTCCAGAAATAATAAATATAACAATAATTGTGATCTTTATAACTTTATCTGGGCAGCTGCAGCAGTCAGTGATCTGTCTGTGTGAATGGCTCCAGAATACGGAGGTCCGAACAAGTGGTTTTGGGAGGAGAAGGTTTTGTTCACACTCTTACACTGTCCTGGGAGAGGAATTTCTGAAAATGTGATGTAAATGCAAATCTGTGTTTAAAAATGCTGAAATGCCTGTGTGCTAATGCTGGTTGCTTGCTGTGGTATGTTTGGGGTAAGTTTGCTGATGATGTAGTCAGTGTAATTTTATTTTGATGTATTCAAATACAAGATGCAATATTATTTGAGAGTCTAAGATCTTTCTCTTCATTATCTAGTGCTAAGTGTTGCTTTGCTTCTGTGTCATCAGTGTTATGGTAGTCTACTTGTGTGTTCAGTTTTGGCCAACATAACCTGAACTGGAGGGGGGTGCTTGAATTGGGGGGAAGAGGAAGGTGCTCGTAGACAGGTTTGTGGAATCACTGCAGCAAGTTTTAAATGATGCATGCAATGAAAAATTCCTGTCTGATGCACAGGGCGAGCAGAGTCATTGATGTCTGTGAAATCGCTGCTGTGAGAGGCTACTTCAGAGACTCACAGGGTGGTTTGGGTTGGGAGGGACCTCAAAAATCATCTCGTTCCACCCCCTGCCATGGACAGGAACACCTTCCCGTGGACCAGGTTGTTCAAGTTTTTCTAATAATATTTCAGAAATTCCAACTTTTAATTTTTTATAAAACTCTTCTGCTTTTGAAAGGCAGAAGTCTTTCACAGCAACAAAATTAATTAGAAAAATCTTTCAAGATGGTGCATCAATAAATATCCTAAGGCAGTTTTCTAGGTTTGTGTGGGTTTTTGAGCTTGAGCAGCACTACTTTACAGAACGCCACGTGGGTGTGAGGGTGGTGGTGAGAATGCTTTGAACTGTCCTAAAGTGAGAATTTTAAAAGTTGAATGATGGGATTCAAGATCCCGAGGCCAGTGGTTTGTTTGAGAGGTAGAGTGGGTTTAGGAACTGGAGTGGAGTCAGAGTGATACCTGCTGGAAAACCCAGGAGAGCAGGGTTTGGGGGAGGGATGGATTCACGTGGCTGATACAGAGCAGGAACTCGAGGGCAGCAATGGAGGCAGAACATTCTCTTTTTCCAGCTTAGTCACCCAAACTGTCCTCCTGCATTTCATGATGTGGCTCCTGTGGGGAAAAATAAGATGTTTTCAGTTAAAACAGACACACAAGGATCCAAAGTAACATTGTCCTGGTTAGTCAAACATCTGTATTTCTTAGCAATCGAGTTTGATACATCTGTGCCAGTCTGAAAATGTAGTTTTGAGACTTTAAGCAATGTGTGCACAGGTAACTGTGTACACTTCTGCATTTTAGTTTTATAAATGTTCTAGAAGTAACCTTTCAGCACCCTTTCTGTGTAGTCTTTGCATATTTAAGTCTCCAAGTCTCTTACCAGAGAATTTTGTTGTGCTTTTAAATTGCTGGTGGTCACGATTTTTTACATTATTATTGTAAACAATACTGGAAGAGAAATAGTTTTTATATTGTGCCGTCAGGTTCTTTAGAAAAGAGAACACAGTGTCTGAAGAAATTGAGAACACTTTCATAAATCCTGCTTTGTTATTTAATTTTGGGTTTTTTTTGGCATATTCACGTTGTGTTTCTGCTCTCTAAAAGGTTTTGACCAAATTTAGGTGTGGATCTTAGTCTCTGAAAAATACACCTACAAAAAGGTGCTGCAGGCCTGTCCTTTCCTGAGTCCTGCAGAGCAACCAGCACTGTCAGCCCATGGAAAAGGCTTTTTGCTGCAGATTGGTTGTAAGAAGTGCTGTGCAATAAGTGTTTGTGTGCCTGAAGTGAATCTATCAGGTGTCTGGAAGTTTTGTTCTTCAAAGATTAACCTTCTTTTATACCTCTTATTTGTAACTCTTCTATATGTGTTACCTGTGGTTTCCTGGAGCCGGGCTGAAGACCCAGTGCTGGGAGATGCTGGTAATGGAGGAAGAGTTTGGGATGTTAAATAGGAAGAACTGGATGACTTTGAAAAAGTGATAAAAAGCTGACATCTAATAGATTCAAGTAAGAATGGCTTTTCTGCTGGCTGGAAGGGTAGAGTTTTCTTGGGAGGAGGGGGCAGGAGCTGACTGTGGTACAGCTGTGCCACCAACATGATGTGTTTGTGAAAAAATCAAGTGCCACCCTCAGACATGCGAAGGAAAAAGTAATTCCAGAGAGGTTTGCAAAATACTGGTGCAGTTGTAACAGCAGCTGGCAGGAGCTCATCTATTTACAGAGGAAAAATGTGAAATCGGGACTATCTCTTAGTCAGGGAGCAGTGCAGGGGGATCTCTGGATCTCATCATTACTCAGGGCTGCAACAATTAACACTGAGTCAGGACTTTGTTTTTTTCTTTAACAAGGAAAGGACGATGGGTCATTTCTCCTGATGATGCTCTTGAATGCATTTGAGATAAATGATTTGGTAATCTGACAAATTGGAAGAATAACATGAAGTGTAAGATTACTTTTTTTCCTACTGAAATGTGTTAGAGCCACTATGACACTGGTAGCAGGTGAAAGAAGAAAACAGTTCTTGAACTCTTTGCTAAATTGATATACTAATCAGAGTGCCTTTTCCAGAAAAGAAAGAAGAGCCCCATTTTGCCTGGACTCTATCTTTGCTATTTTCCTTTTTTCAGAAATAGAAGATTAGGAGGTGTCTGCACCGATGTGATAAAACGTTCCCGGGAATTGTATTGTATTTTCGCCTTGAGTTGCTGGCGAAATGAAGTTGTTGGCTTTCAGTGCTGCTTTGTTTTTGACCCCTTTTTGTGAATTCTCTGAGGAAAGAAACATATTCCCATCTTTTATAGTAATCAAATTTATCTGGCATCTCTCAGCCTCTGCATTACTTATGCTACAGTTGACCAGCCTTGGGAAGGCTTTAGCAGGTTTATTTATTTATTGTTCTAAAGTGAAGGTTTTTGACTTGAGGTCCCCACATCGTCCATGGGGATTTGAAGAGAAAAAAATGAAAGTGCTTTCTGCCATTATTTTGATAGAGTTATTTTCTGTGAAACTGTTTAAAAAATACCCCAGATTACCCAAAACCTAAACAAAGTCCCCCATTAGTCCAAAACCCCCAAGAAACATTGAGAGAAGAAAAAACCTGATTATCTTAGTTGTGTTGGAAATTCAACATTGTCAACTTTCTTTTGTACCTTCTGTTTCTTTTGCTGTTTTTCCATCAATTTATTTCTATGGTTGAAAAAGCTAAAGGTTGATTATAAGGGAAATCTGGGGTATCATCAATTATTTTGCTTTCAAATATGATTTATTTGACTAACAACCTTAAAAGCTGGGACTGATTTAATTTTATTTTATGCTCATGAAATCCACAGAAGGCTGACCTGGCCGTCTCCCTCATCTTCTGCTTTGTAAGTCCCACATGGTATTTCCCTTCTGATTCTTTGATTTTATAGAATTTTTCTTTGAGGAGTAAACAATGATAGTGTGAAAATGTTCATATTACGTTTCAGATGTATATACCCATGTAGAAGGTTTTTTTATTGCAGGAGAAAAATCAAATCCTTGTCACCTAAACTGCTAATTATGTTTGATAAATGTATGGTATATGTTTAATGCAAAGAGAATTTAGGAAATAATACACCTTGTGTAATTACAGCGACCGAGCTACTTCCATCAATCTAATTTTTTCTGATTCAGGTTCATTTGCATTGCATTATTTTTATTAAATGAGCTTTCAGTGGAGCCCTGCTCTCTGTCAAGAGGAAGAATCAAACACTGAGAGATTTCAGCGTGCCTCAGTCGGGTTTGAGACGCGCGGGCCCCGCTGCTCCCCCGCCCCGTGGCCACGCTCGGGCCGCCTGTACAGCCCCTTGTGCCCCTAAATGCAGCACACCCAGCCCACCCTCTGTTCTCTGGGGCAGTTAAAATGTGAGCAACTCCCTTCCCTGCCCCAGGAGCAGGGAGCAGCAGTGTGGGAGCGAAGCTTTGGCCACCCCACATCCTTCACAGGAACATGAGAGAAACTCTCTAAAGTGCAGCTAATGGATTATTTCATTGATTATAGATCTGAAGGCCAGGAAGGAGTGTTAACCCATCTAATCTGACATCCTAGATAACATGTGCCATTAAAATGAGCCCGGTTAATTCTGTATTAGGCCTTAAATCTGTGTTTGAATAGTCTATATTGTGCAGGTTCAGCTTGTGTTGATATTTCCAGGAGGAGAATCTGTTCTTCCCTCACTGCTCGGACATTGCAGTGTAAATCTGGGTTTGAATTCCCTCAGCTTCGGCTTCTGGACTGCTCAGGCCACGGCATTTTAGATTTGTCAATCAGCTCGTTCTCACAGAATCCCAGACTGGTTTGGGAGGGATGGGACCTCAAAGCCCAGGGACACCTCCCACTGTCCCAGGGTGCTCCAAGCCCTGTCCAGCCTGGCCTTGGACACTGCCAGGGATCCAGGGGCAGCCACAGCTGCTCTGGGCAAAGTTCTGGATAGTTTCTACCCATGGCTTATTGGTAGATTGTTGTGCAAATGGGTTAATTAAATCTTTTATCGTGCTAAAAAATAAGGGAGCAGTTTTATCTTTCCCAACACTGTCAGCCAAACTTGTTTCATCAAAAATAAAATCTGGGTGGTTGTAGTCTCTCAAAATCCTGGAATTTTTCTCTCTGTATCATTGTACCATGATGAAAGAAATTAGCTCTTTGACTACTCTGGGGGCTTTAAGTTTGCCATTAAATACATTTCAATCTAAACAGGATAATATATTTGTTTCTATTTTTGTATGAAACAAAATATACATGTGTTATTGTTTTGACAAACTCAGACACTGAGGCTCTCTGGTCTGTCCTATTGTTTAATTACATCTTCCAGATCTCTTGGTGTCTTTGATGCTGTTGCAGAATTAACCACCTGTGTAACAAGGAAAATATTTTGTAACATTAGAAAAACTCTGGAAGGGAAGAAAACGCTCAGTAAGCTTTTTCAATGGTCTCCAGAGAAAGGCCTGGGAAAAATAAATTACTTTCTAAAGTTTGGGATGCACATTTAAAATGTGATCTGACAATTTTATTGGATTATTTGAATTTTCTTTTTAATTGGTTCAATTTTATTGAACTACTTGAAGTTTTAAGCTATATGGTATTTCTGCTATTTGTGTGTTATTAAGCTTCCAGTTCAATTAGCTTATGGAGCAATTAACAGGGTGTTAGCAGGTGATTTAACAGAGGATTAATCGCTGCCGTGATCTGGGCTGGAGCTGGGAGGGTAAAGGCACCTCTGATCTGGGCTGTGCACGGGGCTGACCTGTTTGTCTCTGGTTATTAAATAACTTCTGTGATTGACTCCTGTATGAAACAACTTAATACTGCAATTTTTAGGATTTATTTTAAAACAGATTGTGTTGTTGGTTTAATTGGGCCTGAAAGTGTTTGGCAAAAATTGCAGCCTGTTTCAATCAAATTTTTCAGGCTAATCAGCTATAGTTTTTACCCAATCGATCACTAAGAAAATAGTGTTGTTTATAGCATTCAATAGATTATTCTTTAAAAAAAAAATTAATCAGTAATTCAGAGAAATTAAAATCCTAAATGCCATGAAAGTGTATCTCTGTGGATGTAATTGATAATGCCTTCGAAATTAAGGAAACTGTTATAAAGGCTTTTTTATCTGGTATTGCAGTTTCACTGCTGTTCACCAGCAAACCTGATTTTATAACTAAAAAAAATTAACTGCAAATCCCTGTGAACTGTGGTGTTGGCTTTGGTACAGGGCATGAAATAATTTTTCCATCTTACCCCGCCGCCCTCCGAAGGTCAGCCTTTCAATTGGGCTGTTACTGTCTTGCTGCAGAGTTTCCAAGCTACGTTAATTTTTGGGCTGCCATTGATGGATGGAGCAGTTGGAATTCTGACACGCAGCAGCCTGACTGGAATGACCTGCAGAGGCAGATGTCGGCCTCTTATTTCATGCCCGTTTGTCAGAAAGAAAAAACAGCTTTTTTTTTTTTTTTTAAGCAGTCCTGCTTTTGTACACGGGGAGGGCACCTGTGGGGTGGGTGTGCTCGTGATGCACGTACATAGAGAGGCCTATAAAAATCACATTTATCTATCATTGCTGGAAAACCTGGTGAAGTCTCCTGAGAATTCGTCAGTGCCCAGTATCGAGGATGTGCACGTTCCAGTGCTCTCTGTGCTGCAAACCAGTGTGCAAAAAGCATCTTGAGAATTTATTATTTCATAAAAAGGTATTATTTTGCCCACAGGTAAGCTGAGAAAATGCACATTGTTCTTTTGTGGTACCTGGAAATTTACAGTTTCAAAAGAATTTCCTTTGTGATCTGCTTTTGCAGATTCATGGTACCTCAGAAAGATTTTATGTTCCTTGTCCAGAATTTCTCTGTGAGGATGACACAGACCCTTCCTGGGTGCACCTGGCTGCTCCTTTCATATGTGAGCCAAACCCTCATCCAGAAATTAACTCAGGGAGTTTTTTCATTAAAATACAAAAATCAATTTAAAGGACTGATGCAGACAGAAAAAGCTGAACTTTCCCAGTTGGCTTGTACAGAGTCCTGAGGGAGAAGTAATTTACTTGGTTGATATGGGTAGAAAAAAATGGAAATATTTAAATTAAAGAATGAGAAATTTCTCAAACTGTCAGGGTTAAATGTGAGCAGATCTTAGTGAAGCCTTTGAGTGCCTGTCCTGCCTTTGGACTCTGCCAGGGACATGGAGGGAAGGAATTCTGGGGTGATTCTGTCACCTTAATGGAGTAAATACAAGTTTTGCCATTGATTTTGATAGGATCAGAATTTTACCTTATGACCTTTTCTGTATTTCATCATTCTCCAATTGAGATTGCTTTCATTTCCTTAGTAAACTTTAAATTCTTAGTTTTAATTTTGGAACAAATTCTTTGTTCTTAAAATTCACAGAGGACATAGAAAAACACATAAAAAAACCCCAAACATAACTTACATCTGTTGTGGTCTAGTTGGAATCACTTAAGAATCAACACATAAATCATAAAGGTATGAAACAGTTGTGCAAATCTGCAGATAATAAAAAAATATTGTATAAGTAATGATGGGTCCAGGTCCATTTTAGTGACAAACCCAAATAATTTTTAAGGTCATCTGTTGTCATAAATGTACATTTTAATACTGGATAATGCAAAGTTGTGCCTTCATTTAAAAAAAATAAGTGTAAGCTGTGAAAATAGGAAAAGAGCAGGAGCCTGATCTGTGTATTATGTAAATAAATAAAAGATGTGTGTTTTTTGCAGCACGTGTCCTTGTCTGCTAAAACAGCATCTCTGGAGATCGTGCGATCCCTGTCACTGAATGCCTGGGATTTCAAGGCTGGATATTTTTAAGGTTTTTCTCCTGTGTAACTGGAATAGCTGAAGTAGAAATGCGGGTTTGGTGCAGAGATTATTGCATGAGATTCTTTGTTCACTGTTCTGTGGAAGACAATATTATAAAGGTTGACTCTTTTCCTAGGTGCCAGCCATCTTCAATTTCTTGTGTCTTTCAAAGTGAAAGCAGAAAACAGCAAAAATGCTTCTGGTGAACACGGGGTTAGTGCAGGTGGAGAGCCTCAAAATACAAAAAAGAGCAAATTTCTAGGAATGTTGCTAACAGCAGTTGGGCTTCCTAGTAAGTGCACAGAATCCCTCTTTGTAAATTATAAATAGATATTTATTGTAAAATTGGTACTGAAAAATATACAGGACTAATTTAAAAAGTACTGATTTAATTGTTCTGTGCCTGATTAGAGAAACTTTCTCCCCATGGCTGTGTAACTTGGGGTTCTTCTAAGCTCAGGCTGTGAAGTCTCTGGCCTCTGCTCCCAAGTGAAGGGCTGTTTTACTTGGGAATTCCATCACTAGCATTTGAAATGCTAGAAGTTGCTAAAATCCCAGCCTTGGAGGTGCTGCAGTGCAATGACAAGAGCTGAGCACACGGATTTCCTTATTGCTGGGAAATTCTTCTGAGTTGTTGGTATCCCTAATGTTTTGCCACAGGTGGGAACCCCAGTGTTGCACATCTCAGGTGTGTTTAAAAACCATTTTACATGGTATTAAAAGAAATGAGTCTGTGCAGGAGTGTTTGCAGTGGGAGCTGTGCGTGGTGCAGCCCAGGGCTGTGTGGCTTTGTCCTTTGCAAGGCGCTTTGTCACTGCTCCGGTGCTGCGGAACGGTGTCGGCTCCGCTCTTCTCCTGTTCTTCTGTTTGTGTGTGATTATCCCAAGCGACGCTGAATGCTGCAGACTGTTTACAGGATCTGCCTCAAAATGTTGCAGATTATCAGGACAAGTTGTCATTTCTGTTTCAGAAGTCACTGATGGAGACTAACAAAGCCCCTTTGCCATGTTCTGCCACCCAGTCCCACCGAGCAGCTGAGGACATGGACCTTTTTACTTTGTTGATTTGTTGGGTTGATCACTTGGGTGTTAAAGGACTAAAAAAGGGTTGATGACATCTCTCTCCTCACAGTGTTTGGAATGACGGAAGGAAATGGGTCAGTTAAAATTCTCTCTTTATGAGGTTATTACTATAACCAGATGTTGAGGTTTTCCAAACATGCTCCATGGTTTGTCTTTGCTCTCCAATGCGAATGTGGAAGCCAATTACTTTGGACTGTGTTTCTTAGTACAAAGCCAGAACTAAATATGACTGTGCTACTTGAAATGCCAGTTAAAATTGCCTTGGTAGAAATAAACCTTGCTGGGTGTGTGGGGGAGTTTGCCTTCTGTTAGGGACAAATGTTCCCATCGTTGTCATCCTGCTCATTCAGAAATCCTACTGCTGCTTTGACTTGCTTTAGGTCGTAAGTGCAGGTTGATGACATGTTGGTGTTGGTGTCCTGGGAGGGTGTGGAGCCCTGGGGACAGCTGGGGTGGGTCAGGGCACCGTGCCCGCTCTCTCTCTCATGGGGGTTGTTCCCTGTGTTACCTGCTGTGCAATGGCTGCAGTGAGCTGGCCCAGCCAGCACCCTCCCACTGCCCTATCCTTGGTCTGTGCCCTTGGTCACTTTTCTTCCATCACACATTGCCCTCAGAGATGTCACTTCCAACAAGGGGTACTTGAGGTATTTTTTTCACACCGATCACCAAGTCAGACCCAGTAGCACCAGGGTGGTTTGGAAAGGGAGTGCAGATTTGATGGCACCACCTTCCTTGTAGATGAAAAGGAATCAATTCTTTCTGTGTTCAGGGAGAGAGTGGTAGGAGAGCTTTGGGAGCTTTGGTTTGCAACGTGGATGTTAAGAGATTTTAACTCGCTGGAGTCCTCAAGTGATCAGTGCTCTCGGCATATGTTATGTCAGATGCTCCCACGTATCTGCCTGTTATCTGTTCTCATCCCTTCTGTCCCTGTCTCTCCTCTCTACCTACAAGGTAAGGAAGGACATTTTTCCTATATCTGCTTTGGAATTTTTTCAGCAAGGGTGACACCACGATGGTGTAACCAGTGGCTGCCTGTTGTATTTCTTTCCACAGTCTTTATATGAGCCCAATGCTGCTGATAAATAAATAATAAAATGCAATATCAAGGACCACACAGCAAAGTGGGATGATGATTTATTTGTTAAATTTCCTTGATATAAATCTTCCTGATAAACTTCTCATTTGGCTGATGCAGTGGAGCCAGATCAGAGCTACACTGATGAGCTTTTATTGCCACCAGATTCTGTCATCCTCCCTGTCCATTTTATTGGATAGGAACTACAGACTGTTCCATGTTCACATGATTCAGGACATGAAACATTTCCAGCCTTTGAAAGATACAACATTTAGCGATAGGATCCAGAAAATCAACTTAATAACAAAGATGAGCTCTGAAAAATACCGGGCAGTGTTTGGAGGAGACCAGAAACTGATTCCTGGATCTGAGGCAGGTAGAATGGGGAGGAATAATTAATTATTCAGGTGTCATCCATTACTAAAAGTAGCCTTTCACCAAGACCCGAGAATTGTCTTCCAGTAGAAATTGTACAATTACCTATGGAGTAAATGGTCTAGTGTACATTCATATGTCAAAACGTGCTTCGAGATGTATGTCAGCACTTTTGTGCAGGAGAGGGAAATAAATCAGAGCCATGCCTGAACTATCTCCCTGTGCTGGCCCTTTGATGTCCCATTTCATCTGCTGCAGCTGCTCTGAAGTCCATGGAAAACTGTTAAGGATTCCTTCTTTTGTCAGGGCTTCCTTCTCCTTTTTCCTACTTTTGTTATTTAACTTGGTAAATGAAGTGATCAAGTGCAAAAGCTTCCCTTTAAAATCTCTTATACTTTTTTTCAGAGCCAATTTTTGTGACTTTAGTTTGCAGATGGACATCCTTCATTCTCTTGTGGGACCGGGGTGTTGAAACACTCGATGAGTAACAACTGCTCAGAGTTTTAAAATACAGTTTGTATGGCCTGTTTTCATGGGAGAGCTTTCAGCTCTGCTCAGACCAGAACACCAGTAGTTCTGTAGCTGAGTAGAGTAGTTCAGAGTAGCTGAGCATTGAGTGACTCTGGTGTCCAGTCATCTCTGACACAGAGCACGTGGGCTGGGGCAGCCTGCCAGGCAGCCAGCAGTGGTAATGGGGTTTTCCTACGAGAATGAGAGCATCCACTGGGTCATGGCAAGGCTGCTGTTCCCAAGGGCTGGCTCCTCTCTGTGATGTTCTCACAGTGTTTAGCTTCTGTATTGCTTAAAACTTTGGTCTGGAGGTGTTGCACGTGCTGAGGGCTGAATCAGGGCTGGCACCAGTCTGAGCAGACTCAGAACCCAGACTCTTGGCTCCATGGAGAGCAGGGCTGAGGTCTCTGAGTGCCCCTGCATGTGTGACCTGGCACTCAGCTTCACTTCTCAGTGCTGGCAGCTGCTGTTTGACACCATCTGACCTCAGCCAGCAGAACTCCAGAAAACTGGTGTCCCTTGGGGGCTTGGCTTTGTGGGTTCTTGGGTTGGGAGTTGCTTTTTTCTTCTGGAGCAAATGGCTTTGACTATCCAGCTCCTGTTGCTCAAAGAAATCATATTATTCCTTTTTTCTTACCTTCCTTTGCCTCTCTCTGACAGATTTAAACTACAGCAAGGCTCCTATTTAAAATGATAACATCCAGGAAATTAAAAGTTAAGCCGTTCCCTGTCCGTAGCTCGGTGTCTCTGCTTTCCCCCTCTCAGCAGTGGTGTAAATGAAGGACGAAGCTCAGCCTGGACTTCCAATTTCCTGGCTGGTGTCTCTGTGTATCAAAGGCTGCTGTTGTACAATCTTCATCTCTGGGAAGGATTCATACACAAAATATTATGGAAAACTAGAGAATAGTCAGAGGAGAAATTAAATACTCTGCAAAGGTTCATATTAACCTAAATTACCTCAATGTTTTGTTGAGTAAGCAACAAAATTTAGATCCTGAAGTGTTATTAGTAAAAGGCTCATCACTTATGAAGGGATTACTTAAAATGAGAGTTTGTAATCTCTACGATCTTGGCAGCTTTGCCTTTGAGTAGTTGAGGAGTTGTATTGTGATGGTGTGTTCCCCTCTCAGCCTCCTGGAAGAGCAGGCCTGACTTACTCTGAATTTGGAGTGCTCACAGGGCCCTGAGGGTGCAGGGGGATGACAGAAGAGAGATTCCAGGTGTTGGGAAGGATGTGGGTGCCAGAGATGTGCTCCAGGGAGTTACTAAAAGAGAGACTGTTGAGGAGAGCAGACAAATAGTAGAGAAAATCAGCAGGTGAAAGCCACAAAGGGCAGATCAGATTTAAGACTAATTAATCTGTTGCTGCAAAAATGTAATTAAATATCTTATGAACTCTTAACAAAACACTTCAATTTCTGATTAGATAAAGGCTGTTGGCCAAAGAGCCTTGGTAGGGCCCATTTCCCACCTGAGCTGCACCTCGTTGCCTATCACAGATTACAAAATCCCTTCTCTGTTGCTGCTCCAGTGATTCTCCCAGTCTGGAGAAGCAAAACCAACAGCTTTTTTTATTGTTTTAAATTCATCATATGACATGCATCTTTTGGTATGACGTGATAGATAAGCTCTCTTTTTTTGTATCCATACATATTTTTTCCTGGTTTTAACTTTACCCAGTATCTTCCCAGTCTGTTCCCTGGTCAGGCTCCTGGCAGGTGCATCTTTCTTTATTGCTGTGAAAAATGGGGTGCCTTTATTCTTATTAAACTCAAAATACCTGAAATGAATTTCAGATTTATACAGGGAAGTCTCACTATTTGCAGAATGAATCATAAATGCCAGTAATGCAATTTTAAAGAGACGTTTTCTCACAGAAGAAAAATCCTTGAATCTGGATGTCTGGCTTCCCTGCTCTCCCCAAAGCAGCTGGGAATTTTCTCTATGTTGTTTGTTGTTTTAAAACTACAAAGCTAAACAGCAATGGAGAAGAGGAAAAAGATGGTTTGTTCTGTCTGTTTAGAAATTTGTGGGTGTTTTGTGTTTGAGAGGTGCTGGAGTTATCCTCTGTGCTTAGAACACATGCCCAGACCAGCACAACAAACAGAGTGAGTGCCAGTGAATGGGAGAGAAAGATTTAAATTCGTATTGGTTTTCACGGCCCCGGTTCCTCTCTGCGCTGTCTGGGAATCAGGGAGCGCATCCCTGTCTGCAGGTGCTTGGCAAGGACAGCCTGAGCCACTGCTCCTCATTCCAGTGGGAGTTTTACTGACCAGAACTGCCTCAGCTGAGGGATAATTTGGGGCCTTTTTTGTGCTCTTTGTAATGTTGAGATAAAGGTGCCGTTTGTGGGCTCGGAGGGAATCGGGGGTTTTTGCTTGTTTTATTATCACTTTCTGTGACTATAAATCTGTTCTTTCCAATTATATTCCCAGATTTTACTCCAGAATTTGATCCCTCTTCAGTCATTTCATACTGGGGAAAAAAAACAGTCTAAGCAGTTCACAGCCTAATTCTTTCCTTCCTACAAACACCAAGGCATGTCCCACCTTATCTTTTCCATCACTTTTTTCTGCAGTTGTATGGATGCAACTGAACACAATTTGAGCTGTCCCTTCACTGCAGAGACAACTCTGCAATCTTGGAATATTTTCAGTGGGCTTGGTACAGGTTTGTGTAAGTGGGAATGCCACAGGCTGTGGTGCTGGATCCGTGGTTGGTTCACTGCTGGTTGGGAATTGCAGCCCAGCATTGGGAGGACCCAAAAGAACCCCAAAGAAAAGAGCTCGGCATCGTTTGGCTCCGAGCTGTTGTTTTGGGGATGCTCTGGGAAAATACAAGTTGGGTATGTTTGGGAGCTGATATTTTCCCCTCCCCTTTATCATTTCAGGAGAGTGATTTTCATCATAAACCAACATGTCAGCCAAAGCATCTACATTTTAAAAAAATATTATTTCACAATTTTCCACAGGCACATTTGATGTAAACCCTGGAGGTGTATTCCCTGAGTACCTATTACCTCCATTTTAGGGAAATTACATTAAATTATTAGTGACAAATTTACTTGTCTGCCAATGTGTTTTTCTTGAATTTTACTACAACATCAATACTTGGCTGTTTTATATGGGCCCTCATTTACCTGTCTTTGAAGGCAGTCACCCCTCTGGGAGCTTTGCCTGTCACTAACATGCACTAGGAAGAGTCTTTAAGTTTAACATTTGCTGTTTTGAATTGGAGAAAAAAATATGTTGCACTTTAAAACTATAATCTGTTTCTCCAACCTTTTAGTGTGTGCTGGCTCTTTTTTAGAGAGCAAAGCCAGATAGGAGGGCAGAGGAGATTCTGGTTTGTCAGCGTAAAGGTTTTCACCAGGAGGAATTTAAACTTCCCTGCTCTGGTATGCCCTGGGTTGGGCAAATTACCAGATTTTGCTTGTGTTTGTGTCTGTTCAAGAACCCAGTCTGATGCCAAAATAAAAGCAGATGGGGAAAAAAAGTCAGACCGGGATCTAAATTCAACAAAATTCAAAGCTCTTCCTATTGCATAAGAAAATACAGCCATGAGGCATATGGAAGATAATTTAGGCTTTTTCGAGCAGTCCCAGCGTGCTGGGAGTGAGGGTCACTTTGCTGCCTTTTAAAAATCTTTAAAGTCTTTGTCTTCATATGCAATTAGTGTTAATTCTAAAAAAATAATTATTTCTGGATTTATTGTGCTGCAGTAATGTTTGTATAAGCCCGCAAAAAATGTTCTGCTTTTTGAAACAGAAGCTTTTGCAGCCGCAGTTCACAGAATCCTGGAATGGTTTGGGAGGGAAGGCTCCTTACAGCCCATCCAGTGCCACCCCTGCCATGGCAGGGACACCTCCCACTGTCCCAGGCTGCTCCACGCCCTGTCAAACTCGGCCCTGACACTTGCAGGGACGGGGCACTGCTCTGTGGAGTGCAGGAGGGCAGGGTTCCTGCAGGGAACTGGCTCTGGGTGCTTTGATCCCCTGGCACCGGTGATGGAGGAGCAGCACTGTCCCACCCTCTGTTGGAACTGGCTCCAGTCTTGAAAAGGAGCAAGATTATCGTTCTGGCCAGAGCTTTCTGGGGAATACTTTGGTGCTTCAACAAATAGCACTGGCTATAGCATAGTCCAGTATTTTGTTCCCTAAAATACTGATTGCTGGTATTGGAGCCGTGTGCGTTTTACTGGACACGAGGGGATGTTGTTCCTCCACATCCCTAACTCAGAGTTTTAAAATCTCTAATTAACGAATGCTTCAGACTGTGTGTGAGGATTCCCAGGGACAGAGCTGCAGGAGCACCATCATTACCATGGTGTTGTTCTGGGAGAGATCCTGGACCTGTAAACTGATACAAAGGGCTCTCCTGAAGCCACAGAAGCAACAGTGCTGTGAGCAGCAAATAATCTGCCCCGGGGCTTCATCTCTTTGTGCATCATTCACTGCCTCGTGACCCAGGTTCTGTGACAGCCCTTCAGGTGTCAGACGGTGTAAACAAGGAGGGATTGTGTTGGTAGTGGTAAATTCCACCTCCACGTCCCAGCAGTTGGGATTTCCAGTGCTGGAGCATCACGTTTCTGGGAGCTGTTCTGTCCTCCTCAAGAAAACTTGAGGAGGTGAAAATGGATTATGAAGGTACCACTACAGAGTAGCTTAAAAAACTTTAATCAAATTCCTCTCAATTTAGCAAAGCAGCTGATTAAAATCAGCTTTTAAGTGGGACTTTAGTTACCCCAGAATAACTTGTGCTCTGAAAAGAGAGAGAGAGGATCTCTGAGTACAAGTTTGTGGGAGGAAGATGATGGTAGTGCCAGGATAATTCACTTTCTCTACTGAACACAACAGGAGTAAGAAATGTACTAACAGGAATTATATTAATTATCTTTTTCATTTCTGTTTATAAACTACTAATAAATTCAAATTTTCTTTCACATCTTCCCTCACTCTAAGTATTATTTCAGAGACTTTGCTTTGCCTCTTTGGCACTGGGACTGCTGTAGATCCGTGAGAATTCCGTGGGATGAGTGCTACTTTCCCTTGTATTATATCCAAACCTTGAACAAGCAGCAAAATGGAGCATATACTTAAGATGTACCTCATAATTCATTTCAATTTATTCCCTCACCGAATCAAAATGATTATATAAATCAATGCAATTTTAAACTGATTAACCTCAAACCCTCTTAATAAGAAAGTGGGGGCCACAGAGTTCAGGGGATGTAAAATGCCTTTATGTTGGTTTGCTGATTTTTTATCCTAGGACTGAAAATAGAAGATGCCTATTATTGCTATCAAATATAATTTGATGAGGAAATTATATTCGTCAAGGACTTTCGTCCTCCTTTTTCAGATGTTGCTGTGCCAAAATACAATGTCAGTGCAATGTGTTTCGGCCTAAAAAGAGGGTGAGGAAGCAAAGGGGACCTTGCTGCTTCCTCAGGGTTTTTTATTATGCATTGACTTTTGAAAGAGCTTTACACTTTTTTTGAGAGCCTGGTAGAAATTTTGGAAGGATCACTTAAAACTGTTTCTGACAAGTTCCTCACTGCTGTGTGAGACTGTCTGGGAAAAGGATTCCTTTTCCTCTTCTCTTCTGTGCTTCTTTCCACACGTGTGCCCATGTAGGTTAATGGTGCACACGGTGGTGCTGGGCTGAGGGCTGGACTGGAGCATCTTAAGGGTCTTTGCCACCCATAATGATTCTGTGGCTCTGTGCAGAACTTCACAGTCCAAGCAAGCTCTAAGTAGGTAACAACCAGCAAAGCCCCAGGGTCAGAGTTTGCCTTTGCTTCCTACAAAACCTGCCAAGAGAGAAAGAGAAAAGTGGGAGCCTTCCCACCTTCTGTTTTGTTTTGGCACTCCAGCACCTGGGAGGGGAGGGACTGTTCCACTGCCTGTCCAGCTGAGCTCTCAGTACATGGAAATGGGCAAATTAAGGCTTTTGTGTGGGAACTTTCAGTAGAACGTGCGTGTCCTTAAGATCAATATTTCATTTATGTGTTCTCTTCATGTTTTGGACAGCCTGTTCTTCAAGGGGGTCAACTGGTTGGTGAGCAAGGTGAGCCCAGTGATGAAACGTGGCTGGGTGTCCCTGTTTGGGAGAGGGGAGGTGATACCTGGGGTAATTACATTTTGGGAAAGGGGAGATGATACTTAGGGTAATTACATGCTGAAATGCTGCTGCTGCCAATGACTAATTGAATTGGGATCAAGCTTCCGGGGGTGGAACAGTGGCTCACGTAAGTGAAACACTTCTCAAAATACAAGCGAGACAAATCTGAATGGAACAGTCACCTTGGGTGACGTCTGTAGATCCTGCTGGGAATTGTTCCTGTTTCCATTCAGAACCTGGCTCACCTTCGGAGGACAGGTCACTTACTAAAGCTTCAGCCAGCTGTGCCTGTACAGAAGATGTGACCTCATGCTGTCTGCCAAATACTGTAAAGAAATATATTTAAATAATTGTACAGTAAATGGTTTCCTTTTTTTAGCATATAATTGTAAATTCAGATGGAAGTTTATTAAAATATGTTTTTCTTCATGTCCCCTCCATCTTAAATGTATGAGGAAACCTGGGTGGGAGCTGTTTTTCCTAAAGTACTTCCACTAAGCAATTTGCTTGGAGGAATATCTGAAGTATCACTGAAGAGTCCTGTTAATATGTTAAGGATTATTTTTATCTCAGGTTGGAGGATAAACAGCATAATTAGGTCTGTTTGTTCTAAACCTTAGTGCTTGCTTGTTCTAAACTTTACCTCTGTTTCTGTGTTGGGGTTTTTGTTTTGGTGGTTTTGGGGTTGTTTTTTTTTATTACAGCTTGAAATACAAAATATTTCAGATTCTTAGTGCCCATTCCGTCCCTTCTGTTGCTGTTTCAGGTATTCTCTGTCTCTCTCTGCAGCAAACACATACGTGTGTTTATCCCTTGCTTTAGCTCAAGATGGAGGGTTATGATTAATCCAGTTGATGCAGAAAATGGCCGGATTCTTGGGCTCTTTGAGCCGTCTCGTGCTCGGTGCACACAGGCTCTGAGCATCCCTGTGAGGGACGTGACAGCAGCCCTGACCTTTCTCTCCAAATCATATGGGGGTAGGGGCAGAATTAGCACCATTCAACCACGTTTCAACTTGTTTTGACTGATAACTTTTATATTTAGAGACGCTAATGTGTTCTGGAAATATAAAATCCTTTCTAGCAAACATGGTCACATGTTCCTTTAAATGAGAATTAAAAATTTCACCTCTCTATGCATAACAAGATGCCTTTAAGATATTTTACTGACTTGGATAATGCTCCTAAAAGGTCAATACAAATATTTAGCTTCTACTTTTACTTGTGCTGTTTCACAGATTGGACCCGTTTTTAATTTAGAGTCATCTCACTGAATATTTTAAGGACTCTTTCGACGGCTTGTGGGAAGGCAGGAACAATAGGTCCTACATGCAGGAAGGTGTTGGTTATAAAAGGGCTTAAATTGGCTTTAGTGTAACTGGAAACCAAATAAATGGTGCTGGAAACTCCACGAGGAGCTTGAGCAGGTTTTTCTGTAGTCCCCAATTAGTGCCATTACAAAGTCTAATGTGCCCAGCGTGGCCCGGCAGCAGCTGTGATTGATACAAAGCTCAGCCAATCGCGCCAGGGCCCTGTCAGCTCTCATTAGTCTGGGATCAATTACCAGGATTTGAGACCAATTTGAATGAAAAGTAAAAACACATTGTTACCACAAATTTCATCAAGTGAATATGCTGTATAAGGAAATAGATCAGCTATGACCTCTTTGACATTTTCAAAATGTTTAAAAGCTGAAGTTAATTCTTTGTGATGTCCTTTCATCTTGAGTTGACAACAGAGAGACCTGGAGTGGTGACAGGCCTTGTCAAGTGGCTCTGCCTTATCAAAAACAATACCCTCCAGATCTTTCAAGCCAAATATTCTAATCTAAGATAATTGCAGTTACAATTTCATGAGCTTTTCTGCCTTTCCCTGAACCATTTTTTGTGTGAAGTAGCAAACCTTTTCTTTCCCTCAGTGCTTTTTTCCCTATGAAAGCTCTGATGGTCACTGAGGGTGGCTGTGGTGGGCACGAAGGGGAGCCAGGATGCCCAGGCAGGGCCAGGCACTGCCTCACTGGGCCTGGCCACCCCTCCATCGTCCATCCCTGCACTGTCCCCCTGTCCCTGTGCCGCCCCTCAGCTCCTGGGCAGTGCTGTGGGTACGGGCACTTGGATCTTACCATTGTCTGGGCTCTTCTACCACAGCCTCCTCTAGTCCTCTGATCACTCGTGTTTCCACGTGGGACAAGTGCTCCAGAAGGATCCCTGGTTTGGCTGTACAGCTGGGAGCAGGTGAGAGACCCCTGGTCCTGCTGCCAGCGCCGTGCTCTGGCACCGGCCCGCTCCATCCCGTCCCCTCCAGTAAACTGTGTTATTTAACGAGGTTACACCCACAAAGCTCATTTCAACAGCACAAAGGAAAAACATCTGAGCCAAATTTTGTTTCCCTATCATGGTAGATTTTTCCCAGTAATTTTCTCTGTGTATCTTTCAAATCAAAATAAAAACCAGATCAAAGACTGAGGCGGTAGCAGAAGAAGTCTATGCTATGAGATGGTGTTTTGGAGCACATCTACCGTTGGACAGATCTGAAGGGAGGGAGAGTCAGGGACCTGAGCTGTTAATTACCTGGCTTACTCAGGACGATGCATTTTCTTGCCTGACATTTTCCTTAGATTAATTCTTTTCTCCTTTTGGTGATCACTCCAGTCTCTTCAGGTGTGCATTTACATGCCATGTCAGTAACCCCTCGCATGCATTTTTGCTGTGTCAGTAAACATTTCTGAAAAGAAGATTTTCAAGTGTGAATTATTTATACTATATGATAAGCAAGTAGAATGTTGAAATTCAATACTAGTTCGTAGGATTTTTTTTTTTGCATGATTTCTCTGTATCTCCTACCCTAACCCAGCTTGTGTTGGAAAGAGCACTTTCTTCTCTTCTGACACATTACTAAAGGTATTATGCACACCTAAGATGTTGTTCATTATAATCTGTTGAAAATGGAGGTGGCAGAGAGCTGAATTTCATTGTATAACTTGATCTAAGGGAAGATTCTAATGGCAAACAACAGTCAGCCAAAGGTGTCAGCACTGGTTGCAAAGGCTGATTTTATTAGGATTATGAAAATTATTCCTACTTTTGGACAGTTTTGGTTGCTAGGTCAGTTCTGTAATTCCTGTGGACCATCTCATCTTCCCTGTGTTTCCCTTGTCACCTGTAAGTTACCTGAATACTACAGGGGTGTAGTTGTTTGCTTGGGGCATATGGGAATCCAGGTTATATTTGTTTTCACAAGCCTTTTGGAAGGTACAAATTAAGACTATATTTAGAAATGTGTCAGCACTGTTTACATTTAATAAAATATAAACATATTACTGGGTTTTTGCATGGTTTTATACCTCCTTTTATCAACGAGTGTGCATAGCTACACTCTGTACATACAATACACACACATATAAATACTCAGTGTGAAGTGCTATGTCTGAAAACTCCAAAAGGGAGTTACCATTTCAAACTGGGAACTGGTTTGGTTTATTTTGCCCTTCAAGCTGTAGAAATCCTAAATTACTGAGACTTGCTGTTTAGGCTGTAATATAAATAACTGTAGTCTAATGTGTTTCTCATTCGATATCAACTGTGCGAGGTGCAAGATTGGACTAGGGAGGAATTTTCTGTGAAATGAAACTTTGGGAGCTTTTGCCAGAGCTCAAAACCTCCTCACTCTAAGCATTGAAACACTGATTTCCTGTGTCCCTCTCCCACCCACCAGTACTCCTTAGTAAGCCATTGGATGGTGGACAAGCTTCTCCTGCAAAAATGAGTCCTGACATAAATACCTCTAAAATAGAGTTATTTCAGGACTGTTAAGAGTTCTAACTCAGGTGCATCAAGTGGGCTGTGGTTTTATTTGGAGAACTCTTTAATAAAGTATTTCTGTAACACAAGGCTGCTTAGATCAGTGGCCCAGGAAATTCAGGGCTGCAGAGCTGTGGGAATAGTGACGTAGTATCCACAGATTTATTCTCTTATGAGGGATTCTGGCTAGAAGCTGAAGAGACCAAGGGTTTGTTGGGTTTTTTGTAATGGATGAAGAAAAGAATATTACCAAGAATTTTATTTTGGGGAAATGTTTGCATTTTGAGTGCAGAGGAGAGAAATGCATACACATGTATGTAAGGCTTTTTCAGTAGCTGGGGTTCATGCACGTAGGCAAACACACAGAATCCTTGAGGTTGGAAAAGACCTTTGAAGCCATTGAATCCAACTTCAACCCAGGGCCACCATAACTGCCCCTAAACCATATCCCCAGGTGTCATATGTATATATAAATATACACATATATACATAGATATATGTATACACACACACATATATATATATATAGAGTCCTTAAATAATGGAATTGTTTTGATGAATGAATGATTTCCTACATGAAACTGAATGTTTATTTCTACTCTTAAAATCAGGTATTATATCAAACCCACTAGGTTATTGCAGTACATTTAATTACTAACTGCAATCAGAATGCCGCCGAGCTCCGCAGGGCTTGCTCACACCAGCTCACAAAGGAGAGCTCTCTTCTCCAGCAGATTCCAGCTCTCATGATTGGTGTGGAAAGGAGCTTAATTTACCTGGAGTAGCACAAGCCCTTTGGAAAGAGGTGCCCCATTCCACAGAAGTGTCATTCTCCGCATACTCTAAATACTGTACATATTTACCAAATTTAAATACATATTTACATATGTCAGAATGACCCAATTGAAGGGAATGACTCCCTTGATACCTTTTAGAGTCTATTAGGTAAATAAGCGGCTGCTCCTGGCACAGCAGGCAGGGATGCAGCTGGGATCAGGGCTGGGGGCTGGCAGCTTCCTGGGGAAAACGCTGCTTTTTCTCCATTCCAGAGCCTGGCTGGCAGCAGAGCTGAGGGCGGTGAGGGAGGCAGCACTGCCGGTGGTGACAGCCACGCCGTGCCTCTCGGAGCTGGGTGGCCAAAGCCACCTCAACGCTGCCTCTGCCCTCCCTTCTCCCCCTCCCCACTGTAAATCTGCGCTTCCTCAGACTGACAGAATGCTGGGATGTAATCCTCCACTGTGGAAGAACATGTTTCATTTAACACATTTTGTCTTAATTAATCCTTTATAGATTTCTCGCTCACTTAGTACAAACAGATGCAGAGAGAGAAAGCAGTTTCTGTTGAGCTCCGTGGAAGCCTTTGGGCTGCACGGTCCCAGCAGTGCCAGGGGATTGCTCTGCTGCAGCTGCCTTTCTGTCTGTGTTGGTGGAGCACAGTCCCAGCACACAGGAACCCACATGGCTGAAGGTTCTGGAGAACCTGGGGCTGGGCCATGCCCTGTGGCTGCCCCATTCTCAAGGCTGGGGCAGTGCCAGGCTCATCTGCACGTTGCTGTTGGGGTTCTGGTGGCCTGGGGTTGGACAGAGGTTGGTGGTAGTGATCACACAATCACAAAATTCCAGGATGGTTTGGGTGGGAAGGGACTTTAAAGCCCATCCAGTCCCACCCCATGCCATGGGCAGGGGACATCTTCCCTTAGACCGGGTTGTTTTAAGGTCCCTTCCCACCCAAACCATTCTGGGATTCCATTCCTCTATGAAATCAAATGCTGACCTCCAAGCAGGGTGTGGGTGCTGCCTACACACCCTGTGCTGATGATCCATCTGTTGTTCCATGTGGAGTCTGTTGCTTTTGGAGATTAGAATCAGGAATTGCAAATTCTCCTGTGAAGGCAAGCACCTCCTGACTGTAAATACACGTAGGGTGACACACTGACAGGGGCTGCTCAGCTTATTCCACTCCGGGTCAATTCATCACCCCTTGATTTACAGAGCTGTTCTACTTTTATCTTACTGATTTGCAAATTCTAGTGACCAATTACATTTCAAACATCAGTTATTTTTATTACATAGTTTGTTTCAACGGAGCCAAGCCCTACTTCTGAGAGCTTATGCACTGGTTTGAGATATATAGTGAGGATCATGGAGAGAAAAATGAGGCAGCCCATGGAGCGGTGACAGTTGCCTGCTCTTGGCATGTGCCCATCTTGCTGCTATTTAAGATTCTTAATTCTGGTGGGAAAAAAAAATAATAAATCAGTTCTTTTAGACAGTGAGACAAAAACTGATTTCTAGAGGAATTTCTGATCCTAACCCCACGATGGATGTCAGTGGAGTAAAGATGAGGGGAGGCTGGGTGAAGTGAGAGCTGCTGTGTGGTGCCCAGGGCAGGCTCAGAGGGCAGGGTGATGCCTGTTGCAGCACTGGCCCGAGGTGACTGAAGGTGACACATCTCCTGACTTGGGGAAGCAGGGCACTGCCAGGGTAATGCCTTCATGGCCAAATGCAAGGAGGGGGGGATGGATCTGGGAGCCTGCAAGATCCATGGGCAGAAAATGAAGTAACTGGAGAGCCCCAAGGCCAGGGGACAGCTCAGTGGCTGAGGTATGGGCACAGGAGGATCAGGAGCCAGCGAGAGGCATTGTGATGAGATTTGTTGTGGTGCCATATCAGTCATCCTGTTCTTTGGGAGAAGCTCTGGGAAAGGCAAAATGGGGAGGGTTTCATATTAGGAGTACACTTTGCATTGAAGCATGATGTGAAAAGCCCTTCCTCCTGGGAATAGCTATTACCAGTTGAGGCTTCAGACTTCCTTAATTTCTGTTCCTTACTATGTTGAAATATCAGTAGCAAAAGTGTTAGAACTTCTGTGTGAGAGGTGATATTTCTATTAATATCCAGGGCACTTAGTACATTGATCTGTGATTTATTGTTCAAATTTGTCTTTCTGTTATATTTTAAAACTTAAAAATAGACTCATCCCATTGTGCTTCCTCAGGGAGCATTCAGGCTGGTTTGCAGAATCACTGAAGGAATGATACCAAGGGGATGAAAGAACTTTGGATGTGTCTTAGAATAAATCCCAAATGTGCATATTTACAAACAGTTACGGATTAGATGCTGAATTAATATCCAAGGTGAAACTGAAACAGTGACACTTTCAAAAAGAGCTGTAATTTCAACATGAAAATGTGCTGCTATGACTGAGTGTTGTGTGCCTGGCTGAATGGAAACCTGTAGGATGTAAATTAGAAAGATGGATGTATGGAAAGAACGTTCATCCCATACTTACCTATCAGCCACTGAGTTTGGAGTTGTGGCATCTCCTCAGGGACAGGAGTAAAAGCTTTGCCCTCTGTGGGGGCTGCTGAGGGACCCCCAGCCTGGGGAACCCATCAGAGCAACGGCTGGGACCTGGAGGCATTCCACAGGGCAATTGCTCTTTCTTAAAGAACAGAAGGGATACTGTTCCCATCCCAGAATTTCCCTGTCTGTAGTAACTGGAGTGTGGAGGGAAGCTGGGCAGAGCGGTTTCGTAGCAGGAGTTCACTTACACAGAATTTCAGCAGCTCCAGCAGTGCCCATGCGGCCCCAGGTGCCTCTGCTGCTTTTCCCTTTTGTGTGCCAGAATTACTCATCTGCTGGAAATGGTCCACCCAGTGCCAAAATTACATTTGTGGTTGTGATTTTAAAGCTGGAATTATTTTAGGATCCCTCCTGCTTCAGGACTGTGCCATCACTTGGAGTCAGAATGGGAAACTGTCCCAAAACTGGCCAAGGCAGCTTCTTTGCTGGAGGGTTGTGAAGTGCAAAACACAAGGAAATCCCAGGAGCCTGGGAAAGCAAATAGGATTCCATGTATTGTTTTGTGATGCTGAGTAGTGGTGGTAATGCAGGTTAAAGAGGAGATGTTTCAGTGCAGGTTTTTACACCTGCCATTTCGTGGGTGAGACATTCCTTGGGAAATAGTGACCTGCTCCTGCAGCCCCAGGTTGTTGTCGGGGCTGTCCCATGTGCATGGTGGTAAGATTGGGAAAAGAGTCGTGATGATTCCTTGAATGTATTTTTTCAGGTGCCATATTTGGACTTTTCTTCACTATCACTGCTATTGCTGCTGCTGCCTTACAGCCTGGCAGCAGCCTGGGCCAGGGCATCCTCCTAATCCCCGCTCTGGTGTAACCAGGCTCTGACTGTTGCTGCACTGAAATATCAGCACAGGCTCTACAAAATGGCTTTTAAAAAATTCCTATGGGCATATAATTAGTTTTCAAGTTTTCTCAGAGTACAGGCAATGTAAAAATTGGGAATTCTTAAATGGTTGCTCTTAAACTTTTTGAAAGCTTTGTTGCAGAAGGAAGAGAATGTATTAGTTGCATTATTGTTAATCTAAAGTCTATCCAGAGCACCACGGAATCACAGACTGGGTTGGGTTGGAAGGGACCTTAAAGCTCATCACTTCCACTATCCCAGGTTGCTCCAAACCCCATCTGACCTGGCTGTGGACACTTCCAGGGATGGGGCAGCCACAGCTGCTCTGGGCACCCTGTGTCACGTCCAGGAGGTCAGAGAATGCCCTCAGCTGCACACAGACCCCGTGGACAGACAGGACACGTGTGTGGGATTCCAGATCCTGCACTAACCGGCTCTGACTGCTTTACTGACTGCATTTTAAAAGGATCAGTGGGGTTTTAGTATTGGAGGGGAACATACACAGAATATGTCCTTCCAAGGCAAAGTTTAAAGCTGCATAAATGAACTGCACAGAATCATGTGGAGACATGAGGCAGCCGTGTCTGCAGCACACACAGGCACCCTCTACGCTGGGAAAATACCCTCCCTGCAGAGAATATCCTGCATGCTGGGCATACATTTTAAGGATATTTAAAGGAAAAAGCTGAATTCCAGTCTCGTTTCTAGGAATAGAGGCAGGGCAGAAGGTCTCAGTGCTTTGGACTCTTCAGTAATTTTTTGCTGCCTATGTTCTTATAATGTAATTTATTGTGAATGTTATAAGGGAGGACTAGAATCAAAGCAACTCAACTGTCTGGAGACATGCATGTTAAAAATCCCAAAATGGGAAGGATGTTGCCTGGGTCACTGCCCATTTCACAGCCCCTGAGCAGGATGTGAGAATGCTGCTTACGGCAGAGGCTTCACTTGCTTTTTTCCCTCTCCTTTGTAATAATTCTTTATCCAAATACAGTGAATGAAACCTGCTGCAGCGACAGTCACATTATCTATTCTTGCCCACTCTCCAGGTCCTTTGGTTGTCCTAATGTCTACTGTGGTGAGGGGTAAATATTTGACCACTCTGCTCGCCATTGCCTCGGCGGCTCCGAGTGACCCTGCATTAATTAGTTGGGAATTTCAGGGCTTTGAATCTGATTGAATCAAAATATTGTTTTTACAAGTTGATGAAGGCTTGATTGATGTGGGTTCTGGTGATTCTTGAAAGGATTAAATTGTATGTACAGATTACAGAGTCCTGCCTGTCACTGCTTAAATGGGAATTGTTTTTTAACAACGCCAAGAGGAAACAGTGTTTTCCTTTAAATCAGAGAAAGAAAGAAGTCCCATGGTTTCCCAAGGTCTTGCTCTCCCTGTCTTTGTGGGCGGTGTATTTCATTCAGTCTAAAAATAATCTTTTCAGGCTTGATCTGTGCTTCCCTTCTCCTCCAGCTCTGCTGTCCTGCATACTGGTCGTAGGTAAGGGGATAGCTGGGTGCTAGGCTCAGAGGTGACCCAGATCACCATTTGCAGGAGCATCTGCTGCTGGCCCCTGGATTCTCCTGGACAATAGCAGGAACATCCATCCAGTCTCTTAGACCTTCCTTTTTCAGAAGAGGAAGGGACCTCAGGGGACTCAATAAATGCACTGAGGAGAATAAAGGGAGATGGAGTGACAATCACATACCAATAGTTGGCAGAGTAAAGCCCTTCAACTGTTTGAGAAGGGGGAGATGCAGAGTAGCTATTCCTTAAAGGACTCTGTGGGCAATATGTCCCTTTCTGCACATAGAGGATCTGTGGGGGTTTGTCTGAGGACTTTAGAAAGCCATAATCTCATTTTACTGTAAACCTATTACGCTGAAAAATGGCTCGTTCCTAGAGACTCTGCTGTGTGATGGATCAGCCCCAATAAACACAGAACCAGGAAAACCAAAGTGATTTGGTGCAGGCCATGCTTGGAATTGCTGCTTAAAATGCAGGTGATCATTTCCTGAATTCCTGCACTTTGGATTTGCTGCTGCCAGGGAGGCTGTGGGAGCAGAGGGGAGTGGGGCTCCCGCCCCATGCCCACAGGCACCGTGGGGCACACGGGGCTGACAGCTCTGCCTAAATGTCACTGTGTAACCTCAGTGTAAAAATGGCAGGAAACCTTCCTGCGTGCCCATGACTTAGTAATCAAACAAAAAATCTCACTCTCTGGTTCTGCTTGCTGGAAGAACAACATTTGTGGAACAAAAACTCTTACAAAAATCATGGAAGCTGTGGGTAAAAATTAAAGTCTAGATGAAGTGAGGACTGATACAGTGAAGTCAAACAAGAGGTTGTTTTCTAGTGGTAGAGGAGGGGAAAGGTAAAGCAGGAATGAGAGGGAGAAGGAAAATTTTTAATTTACTTTTCAAGGAAATTAAAAGCTCTGTTTTGAATGTGGGGTCAAGCATTCTTTTTGTGGCCACCATCTTCCTAGAAGTTCTCTGGGCAGCAAATTGTCCCATTGTTCCTTAGTGTGTCTTATTTATTGAGAATATGCTTTAAATCCTTTTTAATTTCACATTAAATTTTTTAATCCTTTTTAATGTTCACACTAAAGCCTGATGCCCACATGGGAGTGGGACCAGCGGGGTGGTGTCACACCAGGACACGGAGCAGGGGCTTCTCCCACCCAGGAGCCCCAGCCCTCAGCAGCTCCACTCAGGCTCTTTGTGCTCAGAGCACCAATATCGAGGGTTATTTTGTGAACCAACCAAAACTGCTCTGGAAAGCACCGGTGTGCTTTGGGCTGGGTTTTCTCCCTGTGCCTTTAATCCTGTCAGGAGCCTGCGTGTTTCTCCGGTGTCATCCCGCTCACCAGCCAGTTACAACATCCTGAGTGGGAAAAGTATGTAGAAACCTGCTTCCATTTTAGCTTTCAGATGTGTTTCTTGCCAGGCAGAGCTGTGCAGAGGCTCTGCAGGCGGCTGCAGTGCTCTGCCTTTAACCTACACGGTGGATTCAGAGAACCCCTCCGAGCCAGCAGTGCCAGTGCCCCTGTCCCTGTCCAGAGCCCAGACCCCCCCAGCCGCTGCCTCTCAATGTCCTTTTCCCTCAGGATTACGTGCAGGCTTTGGGAAATAGTTTTGTTTTGTACTTATATTTGTACAAGGCAGATACTGTGGTGGTGGTATTTACTGATTTAAGGTATTGCCATTGATCATTTTCGTTAAGCAAATTGCCATGAAAAATGAACACTGAGTGATTTTCATCCAGTTTTTATAACCTTGTCTTTATTCAGTGTATTTTCCTAATACATGTATGTGCTCAGATCTGTGTAACAAACAGTTCTGAAAGATAGCAAGGGACTTTAATAACAAATAAAAGAGCACTTCCCATTCAGCTTTGAATTGCCCACAGCTAAATTCAAGGGAACGTATCTGCAGCCGGAGCGAGCAGGCGGGGATGGGTTTAATCATTTAACCTCGGCATTACGAGCCAGGACGTTTGAAAATCCAGAGCGTGGGCTTTGCTTATTACTTATATGAATCACGTCTCTTTACTGCAAAAACCACCCCGGAAAGTGGTGTTCCCCTGCTAATGGTGGGGTCGATTTCCCTGTTTGTCAGGCTCACCCTCGGGAAAGAAAGGGAGAAGAACAGTGAAATTGTTTAAAATAGGGACATTTAATTTCTGTCAACAATTTGTTAATTATTGCTTTAAAAGAGAAGCTTCAGTGTGTCAGTAAATAGCACTACAAAAGGCTTTTTAAGAGATCCCAAATTAAGCTGCTAACATTTCCCATTCTCAGATATCCTGATTAGATTAAATTATTTCTCCTGATTTTGCTCCCGAGCGAGCTATGTCTGGTCAGATCAGAGCAGCTCAACGAAATTACAGACAAACAGCGGCTGAGGGCAACGGTTGCACTTGGATTCAAACAGGGAAGTGTCAAGGTTCTCGTTTTATGTAATATTTACTGAATTAAAATATCTTAGAAATGTAAAGGCTTCAATATTTTCTGCCTTTCCTGTGGCAAAACACTGTGTTTAGAGTATTCTTCATTTTTGCTACTTGGAATAAAAATGAAATAACAAATGTCCAGGTTGAATAGCTGCTTGTAAGCTATTCATGAAAATAGTTCCTTAAGTTTAAAATTGAACCAAGTCTAATTAATAGCAATATCTGCCAGACCTTTTTTACCACACAGAACAGAAAAGCAAATCATTTTAACCGAGAGAAACAGAGTCCAGAATAAAGGTTTAGTCAGGGCTGCTGTTTTAAAATGGAAGTGTAGTTGATTTTATTTGTCCTGTTGTAAATACTTCAAATCCAGGATTTTAACACCATTACAGAGAATTCACATCATGGTTTCAATCCTAAAATCCCTCATGCTCTGCAGCAGGAGGCTCTGACTTTCGTTCTGAACTCAGGGCTATTATCAAAATTAGAAATGTCATTTTCTCCATTATTTTAATGGAAAGTTACCTTTGGAAGAATAAGTCCATTTTGACATGATATAAATGTTTTAAAATAAAAAAGCATTGAGGGAATCACAGAAACATTTTAATCTTAATTATTCATAAATAGCTACCTCAAGTCCATTTGAACAAAATGTCAGTTGACCAAGAAACATGCTTATTTTGCATGAGAAAAAAGGATATTTGGGCTGTAAGAGGAGGATTTATCAATGTAGATTTAACTTAAAATGAAACCTGCAAATCAGAACCAACAATCTATCATGAAAGTGCATTAACCTTACAGCATTTGCTGCTGAAAATTCAGCAACATTATGAAATTTTTAACTCTAACTAAAAAGGAAATGGCAAATGACTCCTTTTATTTATCAAGAATTTAGCAGGAATTTTTTTATAAATTGATCTGAAATATTTGGAGGAGCTTGATCTGAAGGGAAAAAAAAACCAGTTTAAAATGTGATAATGGTGAAGTTTTGAAATATAACTAACACTTTTAAATATTTGAGCAGCTTTGTATTATTTTCCTCTGCCCTGCCCTTGAGAACCGAAGTCCCCAATGGATGTTTTGATATACTGGGCACTTTGCACTTCAACATTTCCTTTCTATAAAGACATCTAGAAAAAGACGTGCCATTGGATTGCTAAATGCATTTTGCAGCAATTGATTGTTTTGTTCTTTTTAACTATGCAGATTAAAGTAATAAAAAAAGACTTTTTGGAGTTAGGGGAAGAATTAATTGTTCCATTCAGCCCCTCTAGAACCCATAATTCCTGTGTTCATGCTGCCCTGCATGGCTGCTGCTGTGTTTGTACATCCAGGTTTCATTGGCAGACCTAATTTCAGGATACATAATGCATGATTTTGAAACCAATTTGTTATTGTAATAAAATATTTTTCGGAATGCATGGTGGTACTGGAGAGGAGAATGTTAAATTATACATGTATTGTGGCCGAGCGCATTCATTTCGCTCGGTGTGCAGGTGAATCTCCCCGTGACCTTGGCACTCGCGGGGTAGCACAGAATAACAATCGAATCCAGGATCGGAAATCCGACCATTTCCAAATATTAACAACTTCTTTCAAAGGAAATGCTGATTTCAGCAGTTATGGTAATGGAACATCAGTATATCTTTCAGAGAACTTAAAAAAAAAAAAAAAAAGGCATGATCTTAATAGGATTAAAAGCCAGGCTTTTTATTTCCAAAATGCTAATTTGTTTTCTGCATTCTGTTTTCATAGCAGGTCTTGTTAGGCAGCGTGCTGGGATCTAGAGGACACTGAGAGCTGCCAGAAATGCGTGGGTAATGATAGGAAAGCTACATAAAAGGTTTCTTTCTGATAGAAATTCTCTATTCCTCACAAGCCCGTTTCCCCTCTCTGCGAGTTGGTTGGAGAAGCCAAACACAGCGAGGCTGGGGAGAGCGAGGGGAGAGCGTTCTGCTCTCTGTGGCTGTTTTGTGTATTCCGCATTTATTCCTTTCCCATTAAGGAACAAATGTTGGTCATTAGAGGTGCATTAATTGAAATAGCCTGTGACCCACGTTGGGGAGATGAACGGGCTGTGCCGCGAAGTTGGGCTGTGAAAGCCCGAGCAGCCCGAGGCACCTGACATCCTGTAATCTGCTTATCTGGCCGCCTTTCACAAGGGCTCTCCCATCGCCATTCATGCCGAACAGTGGGGTGTAGAGAGGAGGCCAGAACACAGATAATAATTTACCATGTAATTTGTTTTGAGATTCCTTTGATAGATTTCAAAACTGAAGCATCCTGCGAGAGCACGGGGCCTTTAGAACCTTTAAGCCAAGGCAGTTCCGTGCTGGGTGGTGGGTTCTGTCTGAGCCCAGCGGGACGCGGCCCTAACGAAGGGACACCCAGGGCCGGCCACTCGCCGGGGGACCCCGGCCTTTGTGAGGGCTGGGAACCGTCGCTGCTGCTCCTCTTCCGCCTGTCACGGCTCCCGGGGCCGGGGCTGTAAATCCGGGGAGAGCGGTGCAGGTTGATGAAAACCATTTGCGGCAATCAAGAGGGGCAGGTAATTTTGGAGGCAGATTTGTTTTGTAAATGAGGTGTTCCATTTGGGCAGCAGCACACCTGGCGAGCAGGGCTGTGCTCGGGACAGCTTGCTTTAATTCCCCTCCACTTAGGGGATATTTCTACAGCCCACAAACTGCCGTTTTAATGCCTTCGTGGAGGCATAAAACATAACAAAAATTCAGGGATTTTATATTCCCAACTTCAAAACTTTCATCCAAAAGGGAAAAGGATCAAAAGGAAAAGGTGGTGCGTTTCATGTTCTCTTGTGGTTTTAATACTTGTTAACTGACCTATAAACTGAGTTTTCCAAGTAAGGAAACGTGAGGGAGTTTTATTACAGAAAAATCTACTGCGAGTCATCCCCAGCTGCTTGTAGAGATAGGAGAGACTTTTCCACTCCTGCTTTCCAGGGTGATGTTTGCCGTCTCCTCACCTTTCCTTTGTTTCCATACAACATTGTGCATCCATGGCCATATTGCTCTTTTTGTTTGCTGTGTCTCTGAATATTTTTTTCTCATGTAGAGGAGCTGCTTTGGGCTTTCTTTTTCAGCTAAAGGAAAGAGAATCACATCAAATCATGTTATTTTGCCTGATTATTTCTTCAGTGCAGGCCAGTTAGTATCATCTTGATGCTTATAAGTACCTTTCATGTCCTTGGATCCAAAGGACTTTCTGAATCCTGGCTGTTAAGATTTCACAGGTGATCTTGGAGCCTGTTGCTGTGTTAATTATAGGACTGTATCTGGGAGCGGAAGTAGAGGTGCTGGGAAACTTCTAAATCTTTAGTTCTGTGAAAAAAAATTCTAATTGTTATTAGGATGATAAAAATGATGAATGCATTGAGCGAGGCAGTGCCTAGAGAGATGTGTCTGGGACCCTTTAGGCTGAATTTTTCTGATCAGCGTGTTGTGTTCTGTATGTGCCCAGCACAGGAACCCTGGCAGGGGCCTCGGGTACCAGTGTAATGCAGAATACAATAAATCATAATAATGGACAAACCGTGTTGCTGCTGGAATGCACGGCCTTCTGCTGAGCACTTAAAATGGTTGTCGGAGAACGGCAGCTCCGGCAGCTCCGTAATGGCAATCACAGCAGTTGGGGAAGAAAAGCTGTAACGCTGAGAGAGCTGAAGCATTCGAGAGCCCCTGTTTTGTTTTGAATAGAGAAGCAGGAGGCAAAGGAAATTACCTGAGCTGTACCCCCAGGTCCCTGTGGAACTGCAGGAGGCACCAGGAGGGATGTGCAGGAGGGCTGGCTCTGTGGCACATGGGGCTGGCTGACCCGAGGATTGTCAGCATCCTGAAAGCTCTGAAATCAGAAAGAGAAGAGCAAATGCAGAGCTGAGGTTCCTTCTGCAGAGAGAGGAGGGCTCTCCATGGCAGGCAGTGCCCACTGTGGGCAGTGGGGATGGGAGGCCATGTCTGGGCCTTGGCTCCCGTCAGACCCATTCCCAGGGGTTTCTCCAGCACATTCCAGTTCTCACTGTGCCGTTTCAGTGATCCCACAGCAGCAAGGATTGCTAGAACACCAAACATATCTGTTGCTTTTTATATCATGTGCCATTTTGCAGAAGCAGCAAATTCCTAATTTTGCAAGTAGGTAAATTTATTCTATTTACCTCTGGCTTAGGCGCCCTGGAGGTTCATTTGGGTTATTAGCAAAAAGAGTTGGGAGCTGCAGCTCATGTAACAGCATTTGGGGTAATTGCCTGAATTAGGAATTGTTCTTTTCTCATCAGTTCCACGTGTAGCAAAGTGTTCCAGGCCCGTAAGTCATGTCAGTGGTTTCAGATCTCCAGGTTTATGTTGTATCAGGACAGCCACGGTGTTTGCAGGAAGGATTTTCTGCTTATCTGTCTGTGCTGGTGTGGGAGCTTTGCTACAGGGTGGATTCTCAAGTATCACTTAACATCAATCCATTTCCTTAAGATGGTTGATAACGTGGTTTGTATTTCACAACTAATAAATAGGCCACATCTCTTAGCAAGGTTTTGAAAAAAGCCAACCAAAGGTTCAGCACCCAAGTTCTTGTTACACCTGCGATTTTCCCTCAGAGTCCTGATTTTGGGGTTCTGCGGTATCTTGGGTGTGGGCAGTCGAGTGTTTTCTCATTCTGCTGGGATTCCGAGGTGAGTCGGTGCCTGGCCCTCGTCGTTCCTGCCCGTCCGGGTATTTCCGTGCGTGCTGCGCGAGGCTCCAGCAGACGGAAGCCAGGTTTGAAGTCCGCGCAGGTTGGGCCCCGAGGGACTGGGGCACCACGGGAAGTGTGTTCAGAAGCAAACCGCTCAGACTGAGGAACTCTTGAATTCCATTAATTTCTGATTCCCAGAGCCACGCAGAAGGATCTGCACTAAGTCTCTACTACTGATTTGACTAATGCTTAGTTTTGCAGGTCCCTGTTTAGTGGAGGTGCTCATAGGTGGTTTCCCTTAGATGTTCAAAAATAACTGTGAGGTTGGGCAGAAATTTGACTTTTCAGGTTTAATATTCTTCAGTTCTTCCTCAGTTATGTTGAACTTCGGTCTTATGTGGGGCACAGAGTATTCTCTTCTCATTTTTCAAAAGAGAAGTATTAATACATTTCAGGGTACGGAAGAGGCACTGAGAACTGTAGCTGTCATTCAGTAAGGCAGAGCAGAGAAAAAGGCCAACTCCAACATAGCCAGAAAAAAGCGGAAGAAAAATGTTGAAATGTAGAAGCTTTCATAGTCAAATATACTGCTGAAGTGTCTAAGTAAAAACATGAAGATGAGTAAATTTTAATTCAGCTGTGGTGGGTTCGATCCTCATTGCTCCTGGGTTCACTGCATGGAAGTTTTATTTTGTTTTATTTTATTTTATCTTTCTTGTTTAGAGAAAACAGAAATGCTGTAAGAGCACCCCAGGGTCACAGCGGCTGCTTACTGTGGGCTGTGAAAGCTCTGCCAGTATCTCACCGCCCTTCCCAGAGGAAAGACAAGGAAAAAGGTTTCTGACAGACAAAACCAAATGGGTTTTTTCCTTGAGATGAAAAGTAAAATGTAACAAGCACATTTAATTTCTCCCCTTCTAGGCGGCGTTTAATAAAACGGCACCCTGCAATGGGAACAGATAATGTTTGTCTTATAAAACCCAACAGCCAGTTCCCTTTTTAAACACAGATCTGCTGGCTGGGCTTTGTTGTGGGCCGGGGACTGACAAGTTTGCAGATGCTACAGCTTGTTACCTAATCAGAGCCAGATGCTGCTCCCCGGCGACTTTCTCACTGTCACCAGGCGCTCACTGCAGCGAGGGGACGGCCACGATTCACCACGGGCCTTTCTGTGCCTGGAAGTCTTGCTGTATTTTTTGTTATCTTGAGTCTCCGTTTGTTTTTAATTTAAGGGGGTTTGCACTGGCCCAGATAGAGGCGAGTGAATGGGCGAGGTAATGCAAGCGAGGCTGATGTCCACTGGACATCTGTTTAAATTCAGCAGTCAGGCACACAGAGCAGCCTCTGTGCCTTTAGTTTGTTGTTGGGAAATGGCCTGCAGCAAAATGAGAGTATTTGATTTGAGAATTCATTAGATAATTCTGTACGTTATACTTCAAATAATACATAGGCCTGAGAGAATGTTTTAAGTAAAATTAAACATTTCAGTGTGGCTGTGGCGGGTGTCAGGCAGTTCCAGCACGGGGGCACGGGGAGGTTCCTGCCCCCTCTGAACTGCAAATCGAGTTCAATATTCTGTCTGCCTTCTTAAAAAGGTAGCAAAGGAATTTGGGTTCTAAGAAGCCAGGGCTGTTTGTCTGCGATCATTATTTGGTTCAGCACCTTTTGCAGCCCTTTTCTTTCTCCCACCGACCGGAATTCTCAGTGCTTCGCGCCGCTATCAGCGGTGCCTGAGCGCTGCGGGTTTAATTGACTTGTTACCATCTGCTCTGGAAATGGGAACTTTGCAGCTCGTGTGCATTGTGGTGTGTGTTTCTTGGGTTAAATACCGTGTGACAAGAAAAGGAGCTTCCCTCCCCACGCCGAATGATGCCAGGAGTGTCAGGCACTGCACAGTGACAGAGATGTTTGTTCTCGGAGCTGCTTTCGTGTGTAGAATTATCCTCGTGCTAAACCACTGCGATGTGAAATGTTCGGGACTTGCTCCTGTTTACAGGGGGATCTGCTTTCTTTCTTTCTCTCTAGAAGAAACCTGTTATGCAGTGGGTAATAAAACTAAAAATAAAGATCAGAGCCAATGGAAATGCTGTAATGTTTCTCGGCAGAAGCATTAGAAGCTGCCCATAAACCATGAGGCATTCAGAAATTTGCACCCTATTATTGTGCCCTCCAGCCCCTCTGGAATCTCTTTTCTCCAACAGATTTGTTGTATTCCCAACACCTCTGCACTGTGGGTTGTGCTTCTGTGCCCCGAGCTCCTGACACCCCACGGGGGGGGTTTGTCCTGGGTCCTTCACACTGCCACTGCTCCAGGGTGAGTTCGAGCGTCAGCTCCTGCCTTCCCCTGGAGCCAGGAGAGGGGCTGGAATATGCAACGGTTAATGAGCAGCTTGGGAGAAGCCTTGGTTGGATCTGTGCAGCTGAAAGTAGTGGTAACTGATTTATCTTACAGCGAGGTCATATTTAGGACTTCTAAGCTGTGCTTTCCCGGACCATGCACCATCTCGTGTTCTGCTTTTTGGGGTTCTCTTGGTTTGTTCGGGGTTTTTTGTGTTTTGGAGGTTTTTTCCCCCCAACATTTTGTGCTACTATCTTTCTTAGAAAGCTGTTTCATTTCCAGGATTTATTTCCCCTTTGACATCTTAAATAGCTGATATTTTTCTGTGTACATCTGGCTACTGGATTCAGAGAAGTCCCTAAGCCAGAATCCGTCGTGAATCAGCGCGTGCCTTTCCCGCACTTGGTTATTTCACAGCCGCTGCTCTTCGCAGAGAGGCTCCACTCTTAAACAAACCCCATCTCTGGAGAGAGCTGGCAGGAGGAGTGAGGAAGGTTTGCAAAATCATCCTCCCCAAACAAATCCCCCTGAAGAGTTAAATTAAGTCACCTCCCGAGCGCTGCCCTTCCCTCCGGCACCCTGAGCCCCCGGGTTTTCTCGGGAGAACAATAAACCATCTTCTCTTCTTTTGGTGCCTGTCCAGTGTGGAAAGAGAAAGATGAGGTCAAAGTGGCAGGCTGTACAGCTTGCTTTTGAGCCAAACAGATGGTGAAGGTTAAGTGACAGCTCTGTGACTGCCTCTTTTGAAGTAATTGGAGATAATTTGTATTTTGAATCAGAACTTGACCACTGTCAGAAGGGAAGAAGGTTAATATGTAAACGATTTTACATTAGCCCCTGTTTCTTGGGATTTTTGCTCCCTCCCACCCCCCGTTGGATTCTTGTTTCTATAATCCTTGCTCCAGGCTATTGGTAAGATTGTCTTTGAGCTCGGTGTGACTCGGCCTAGGCTGCAGTTGTTATGAAAGCCAACAACAGCTTATTAAGGCCAGGGATAATCTCTGCTACTGATGCATTGTTGCTTTCCTGCAGTCCAGTGAGGGCTTGGAAACAAGACTGGAAATGCAGTTCTAACTGGGGAGGTTGGCAGAGAAATACCCCAAATATGTCTTGTTTCTGAAGCTGGACCCATTTTGCAGGTTATTCTCTGTGGGTAAGAAGCTCCCCTGAACTTCTCTCATGATCAACAATGGAAATTTGATTTGGGTTTCCTCCTCTCCCCTGGGATTTTTTTTTGGCTTTGAGCAGACTCCTGTTTATTTACTTAGAGTACAGAACATACTGCATGTGTTGTGTTTGCTGATGCTTTCCTGGTGGGAAGTGGAATATTTCTAGAGCCTGATTTCAAAGTGGTAGAGAGGAGCTGCCAAGTTGCTTCTCGGTGATTCTTGTCGCTACAACAGTTCCACCCTGGTCCTACAGGTTGTCCTCAAGTACCACGTGCAAGAGCAAGTGCTGATGTGCTGGGGTTTCTGTACCCAGTCCTTTTTTTTTTTAATGTGGGAACTGAAAGGACCTTATAGGGAAAAGAACCTGTAAAGTCACCTTCATCCAGTGTCCCCGTGTAAGGAAAACAGGCAGCAGTTTCACACATATTTAAATCCTGCAGTTTGCATTTCTGGATGAATTTAATGTAATGTAGCAGTTGTTAGGCAGAGACACCCGAATATGCTGGTTGGGAGGTAACTGGGACCTTCCTGTGGACTGTAGGCATAGAATATCGAATATTCTGGGTTGGAGGGGATGCCCAAGGGCCATCACAGTCCAACTCCTCACTGGTAGATTAGTAGCTGGATTATTTTGTCCTGGCCCAATTCTTACATACAGAACTCAAGAGATGCTGGTGAAGAGGCCACCAATGCATAAAGTCTGAGGTATTTCTGTGCATTTAAGTGCTTTTTTCTCAGAAGCAGAGAAGGCAATATTGTATTTTATTCACATACATCAGGTTGATTATGAAACACATTTTTTCACTAACTTGAAGAAGAAAAAGGAGATAGTGGCTTGTTATTTCTGCCTTTTTCTTAACCAGGCAAAGTAAAGAAATGGTTGCAAAACCTTTAGAAGCATTCAAGTACCTCGGTGACTTTCATCAGATGTTCTCTGTACAAGAAAAAGAAAAAAAAAATCGTTCTATCTTTTTATTTTTACTTTGCTTTAATCTTATTTGATGATGTCTCAACAGGCTGGGACATGCTTTCTTGGATGGCAATTTCACTGCACCATATGTGTCTCTCACTAGATAGCAGAGTGAAATGAGTCTTGGCAGGAAGAGAACTAAACACATCGACAAAGAAAAGAAAAAATTATTTACTTAACTCCCTGTTGCCTGCATACATTTTTCCCTGGGACTGCATCTGGTAAAACAATGCAAAGTTGGCTTCTTATAAATGTGTGTCTGAGGCACAGTCCCACACTGATCCCTTTTTCTTGCCATCCACGCTGGTTGTTTGGGTTTTTCCTAGTAATCCTGATTTAAATGTTTCAGTACCTAGCAGTGACCAAGCTAAGAAAAATGAAAATCTGGTTTTACCTGTGAATTTATGTTGCTTGTGGTCTCAGGGGGGAGAGCTGGTCCTTACTTGGCTCCAAAAAGGATTCAGTCATTCTCAGGAAGAAATAAAAGAAATTGCCAATATTAAATTCCTGCCCAAGTCGGGCATTCTTCTGCTGAGCTCCAGGCCTGGTGCTTAAACTCTGCGGGGAACAGCAGCGGGATCAGGCCAGGCTCAGCCCCACGGGCTCCCAGCACTGGAGGGAGATTGTGGATGTTTATTGTGGTTGAGAAAAGATTCCAGTTTGGGCTGATAAGTTTGGAAAATTTGCACTGGATATATTTCAAAGTCAGGACAGGGAATCTCTCTGGCTTGAAAGAGTGGAAGGTGTGTTTGAATGTTACGATCAATCAGCCAAGCACAATATTTGGTATTTGAACACACCTGTGGGATAAATGACATGGTGGTGCCAGGGCCACACTCCCACTCTGTGCCCCAGTGCCAGGGGCCAGGGCTGGGTCTCAGCCACAGTCCCCACTCACCCAAAAAAAGGTCAACCAGCCCTTTTTATTCCAAGGGAACCTGCACGGGTCCATTTCTGACTCCATGTTCCGAAGGCTTCCGCACTGTATCAGGAGGTGTTTACATTGGCTCTCGGGGACAACTTCTGAACCCTTGGTAAAATCTGTATTTGTACACTTGGATATTTGGGAGGAAAATCAATACAGGTTCTGCAGTGACCTTGCTGGTTAGCACTGAAGTGTCTGGCAAAAATGAGAACAGAGGAACATGCAGGTGATTTGCAAAATATAAAATGAAAAAGGAACAAGCAGGCTTACGGTGTTTAAGGAAATTTGCAATTAAAAACAATGGAGTGGTCACATATGATTTTAGACACCACATGAGAAGATAGGAAAGGGGGAAAAAAGAATCCTTTGAAGCATGAAGCGTGTAGAGATTGCCACAAAAGCCCAGTGGGATTCACACCAGGTGCAGCACACAGGTAACATGTGTGGGGCAGGCGCACGGAGCAGACCTGGCTGCAGAGTGTTTCACAGGGCTGAGCGGTGCTGTGCAGGGAAGGGCTTAACAGTCAGGTGGACATGAAAATTGAGGTTGTGTGGATGCAACCTTTGTGGTTTTATTATGTACTTAAAACCATTTTTCCTTTGTGCTCCTTCTAAATAAAGTGGTTGGATTTTTTTTTGTTAAATCCTTCTTTTTTTCACAATATCTTTTCCCAAGGTTGTAGCTGTTTTACAGTATATAAACCGACTGTCAGAGAGAGATCTCAATGATTGTTGGAATGTAATTGCTGTGTAGGTTCGGGGGTCAAAGTTCCGTTATGTCTGGTGAAGTTTGGAGTTTCCTGCTCCTCCCCTTGTGGCCAGTGTGACACAGCCCCGTCAGGGCAGGGGTTTGTGCACACACAACACTGGCTTTTGGCGTTCCAGACCCTCCCTGGCCAGCGTCCGTGGGCTCCGAGCTCTGGGAGTGTGTAAATGCTGCTGTTCGTGCTGCACAGCAGGAACGGGCTCCGCTCCGGAGCCGGGGCCCCGCTGTGCCGGGCAGGCAGCAGGAACACCACTCGCTTTTCCAAAGGCCTCAGTGTCGCCACAATCCCTGTTCTGCCCCTGACGTTTTCCTCATTCCACAAAATCACAACATTCATGCTTGGCAATGGGTGCTGGGTTCAGACTTTTTCCTGCTGTTTTTTCCACGGCCCGGGTGCTCCGTGCGCTGGGCCGGCTCTGCAGGGCCAGCGTCTGCAGCATTAGACCGGGGCACAGAGAGGGCCCTGTGTGAGGTGTCACCTTCCACACAGCCACCCTTTGGGGCACCGTGACACCCCTCGGTGCCCACAGGTCACTGCCAGGGCAAGAAGGACTTCGTGAAGAGGGCGGTGAACTGTGGGAATGACGCAGAGTCTGGAAGTTCCACAGAACCTCTGGCGATCCAAAGGTGAGGGCGCCCGGGGAGTCAGTGAGGAGCTTCTGTGTCCCTCATTTCAAAAGGCCTGTTCTGCTCCTACTAAATGAAAATATTTATATAAAATATACATTGGTTGTATTCCTAAATATTCGATGTGGAAATTGATCCGTGCAGCGATCCCTGTGCAGCTGCTTGAAATGGAAATGCAGCAGGGAAGATGTGAGGGAAGCGGAGCACAAAGAGGAGCCGTAGGTGAAGCTCCGGGCAACGGTGCCGGCTCCCCTCTGACACCGGGATCTGCATCCGCAGGCCCAGGGAAAACCGCGGCCCTCCAGCCGGGATAAACAAGAGCCCTCTCAGTTAATTGGTGGAGAAGGCTTTCTGCAAAAACAGGACTTTTTTTCCCTCTACTCTGCTTTTTCTTTTCACCTTCCGATGAACTAAATTATTCCTTATCTAGAGCCCACGCGCCCTCGTGCCCCAGGAGCGTGCACTCCCGGAGAATTCCGGACTATTTGTAGCATTTTAAAGTAACAGGTCCTACAGGGAAAAATAAGAGTTGGCATTCTTCTTAAATTTTATGTATTATTTTAATAACAGTGAAAAATTATAAACTATAGGTAAATACATAAATATTTTTTAAAAATTCCAACTTATTGAGCAAAAGCTGTTACCTGGGGGTAGGAAAAAACCTGCTTGTTGTTGGATTCATTCAAATGCAACATTAACTGAGTTAGTCAGAAACGGTGTCACAAAATTGTTGAGGCTTTTTCAATGGCTTTTTATAAATATATCTTGAAATCTGAGCATGTTCTGCAGCTTAGATAATGCATTATGCCAAAAAGGATGTTTCTTTTGTTAAAAGCTTTTAAGGTTGAACTGAAAATACAAATCAGATTGGAATAATCTGGATTATATTTACATATTCTTTGGCTGTGTTGTTTTTTGTTGGCTATTAGGTTAAAAGAAAATCTCTGTGTTTAATGTGTTTTATTGATAAGGTATTTAATATTAAGAGATAGGTTTTATTTAAATTAATTGTAGACAAATTATTTAGCTGTTGTAAAATGGCTGCATATGTATGCTCATGTATATGTGTAAATATGGGCATACTCCTATATTATATGTAAACCCCTAAATTTTTAGGAGGAAGTTTCTTTCCAGTCAAGCTGTTTAATGACCTGTCAGTTTCCCACTTGTGCGGTCTGTTTAAAATTCTATATAATTTTCTGTTTTAATGCAGTATCATTTAATTCTCTAGAGAAAAAGAGGTAAGGTGTTAAAATTGGGATAAAAGCTTCCAAATACTAGAAGATTTGCTCTGTCAAACCCAGGGCCCTTTTTACTGGCAGAAACTTAAGAAAGTAAATACTCATAAGCTCACATGCAACAACAACAAAAAAATATGTAATTTCTTTAAATACTATAAATGCAATTATCAATACTTTATCAGAAACCAGCTAAGGTTGAGTTTTCTGGTAATTTTTTTTTATTTTTGGCTGATGAATGCAGAACCAATACTTTGAAACTTGATTTCTTCTCCCAAGAATTGTTCTCTGGATGAAGCAAAGTGGTGTATTTTGTTATTTTCCCCTTTTGATTATTTTCTTTTCTAAGGCATGAAATAACCTGCTCTGGCATGTTGGCTGGGGTGTTTTTAGGGGACGTTCCCCAGTTGCCTCTGTCCTGGTGGTGGCTGGAGGGCTCTGGAGTCCCCATGTACCTGCTGTAGGTGCGGGCAGTGGCTGCCCGTGACAGGGACAGCCCGGGCTGCTCGTGGTGGGCTCTGGAGCGGGGACCAGGGGCAGGCAGTGGAGGATGGAGCGTGGGCAGGGTGGGGAGCATGTACCGAGGACAGGCAGTGGAGGATGGAGCGTGGGCAGGATGTGGAGCAGGTACCGAGGGCAGGCAGTGGAGGATGGAGCGTGGGCAGGGTGGGGAGCAGGTACCGAGGGCAGGCAGTGGAGGATGGAGCGTGGGCAGGGTGGGGAGCAGGCACCGAGGGCAGGCAGTGGAGGATGGAGCGTGGGCAGGG
>VZTH01010120.1:92362-159046 GCA_013397815.1 Aleadryas rufinucha
GGCGCTGAGCTGACCGCAGGCCCTGAGCCGCGCTGAGCGGGGAGCTGCGTGCGGGCAATTCGCTGTAAAGTTGTAGTCCAACTTGGAATTTCTAACAATGCAAGGAGATCTCATTCCATCAACAAACCGGGAATACTTAAATCCTAAAATTAGATTGCTGGCAAAAAGTGCAAAAAATGCAGCTCTGGAGCTTTGGGTAGTGTGTGCACAGGGTTTTTCATATTCATCTTAAATATATCGTTTCTTTCCTGGATGATTTTAAAGTGTTTTCTGTTGGAAAATAAAGAGATGTTTTCTGCATATCAAATTGCTACTTGAAAATATGTTTTGGTTTTTTCCTAATTGAACCAAACATGCTGTACATGAATATTTTTGGGAAATAATTGTGTGTTAAAATAGATTTATATTGTTCAATTTTTACATTTTTAAAAATGCACAANCTGGAGGATGGCCCCCGGACAGACCGTGGGCAGCAGCACTGAACAGTCCCCTCGCGCCGTCGGCACAGACCCGCTCGAGAGCAGTGTCCAGCCTGTCCTGTCAGGTTTATTGTCCACTCCATCAAGAGGTCTAATGGTCAGCGGAGGGGCTGAGGGTGTCCCCGGGGACCTGACATTAACCGAGTGGACTTGTTTAAGCTCACCCAGGGTGTCTCCGGCTGATGGGGACGCCAATACCCGTTTCCCTCAATGAGCAGCCGCTCGGATCATGACTCAATAGAGCTTCCCCCGGCGCGCCGGCCCCGAGGGCTCCGGGGGGACGTGCCCCGAGCCCGGCCCCGGGCGGGAGGGGCCGATCGATGGCGCGCCGAGGCAGCGGCCCTGGCCCGGCCCCGGGGCCGNTTTCCTGGATGATTTTAAAGTGTTTTCTGTTGGAAAATAAAGAGATGTTTTCTGCATATCAAATTGCTACTTGAAAATATGTTTTGGTTTTTTCCTAATTGAACCAAACATGCTGTACATGAATATTTTTGGGAAATAATTGTGTGTTAAAATAGATTTATATTGTTCAATTTTTACATTTTTAAAAATGCACAATTTCTTCAAATATTTTGAAGAAAAAAACACAAAACCATTTTTTTTTAATAATAAAGAAAATGCCTTTGACTGGGCTTGTTCCTGCTGTACTGACAGAGAGCAGAGGAGGCTCTAAATCTGCTTTTCCAAGGCAAGCTAAAGATGGAAATTGCAAGGGAAAATGAGCCAAATAATATGATTTTTGATAGGTGTTTGTAGTTTGTCAAAGCTTTTTGTCATTCAGATGACTAATTTGTATAAATAAGTCTGAAAACACTTTGTATTAACATAATTATTTACATAAAATATCGTTATTTTTCTGCTTTCATTAACAATTTTTTTGTTTAGTTTCAGATCCGCTGTAGTAAATACTTTGTGCATATTTATATGCTGCTGAGTGTTGTCTTGAAAATGTTTGATAGTATCAGTTTCCTAAAGATGATGTTTATAAAATGCACATAGTTGTGTGAATTATTTATACCAAACGAATGAGAAAGAGATCCTGCTTTCCCTAACACTAACAACGGATCCACTTTTCCTTTGGCAACACAAATATTTATTATATTGTTGTACTTAAAGAAGGCTTAAGCCTCTGAAGTGTCAAAAGTCAAGCTGAACAAATTTAAAAGCAATGAAATGAAACCCGAGTTGGGCACAAAGGATCTTTTCTGAGTTTCCTGAAAGGCAGGAGCTGGAGAGGGCAGGATGGGAGCCTCGGGTGCCTGGTCGTGGGGCTGAGATCGCCCCCGGAGCAGCATCACTGCGACGGCTCGAGGGTCCCAGCGATGTTGGGAACTTCAGCCCTGAAAGTGAACCCGTGACTTAATCCTGGTAAACCCAACGTGGAGCTCCTCGCTCTGGGCACGGGCCACGGCAGAAGTGCTCAGTGCAGGAGCAGCTGTGCAAAGTGTACGTGCAAGGGTGTATTTGGGGGGAAACATCCCAAATCGGAGCAGTGCCTGTTGAGCACGGAAAGGTTCACTCCCAGATGGATATATATTTAAAATTACCTTTTTCATGTCCTCAGACTCTTCCATTTGTGCTGCTGGGCAGGATTTGCAGACAGGTGGGTTCCTGCTTTGGCAAGCAGCAGTAAGAATGATTTACCTGCCCGAGGACTGCGGTGGGACCCTGCCTGGGTGGGTTTGGGAATAGCTGGACAGGGAATCGTGGCACTGGGGGCAGCAGAGGAAATTCGGGACAGGGTGCAGAACTCTCAGGCAGCAATTACAGGGCAGAGACAGTGATTCCCTTCCTTAAGATGTGGAGTCTCCTTTTGTGAACGTTTTGGAGACAACCAGTCGTTTGTAAAATGTAAAATTAAGTTCCCATTTTTTTCAAGCTAAAACTGTATTTCAAAATCACCAGCTGTGTTTTCCTGAAGTTCTACAGAAGGGAAACACGATTTGGGATTTCAATTACAGTTCCAAAAGTGACAGCAAATTTGAAAAATCTCAGTTCAGCAAAGGTGCTTTTCCTTTGGGGAGTGCTTCAGGAATAAATCCCAGGGAAGGAGTGTATCAAGAGAAAGGAAGATAGGAATTCTGTGTAAAACATGACCTAGAATCACAATCTGAGTGGGTTCTGTAGGATCTTTTTCTAAAAGAAATACCACTCTCCTTTGAAAAACTAANTTTAAAAAAAAACATCGCCTGCTCTGATGAAAAGAGGGGGGGGGGGGGGGGGGGGGCAGGAATCCTTAATTCCAAATGCAACACCATGGAGGGGATGGGCACGAGGCCGGGGTGCAAGGGAACCTGCTGGAAAGGCAGCGCAGGGAACATCGCGCTCAACCACAGAGGTAGAGCCTGGCTTGACAATGCTGACATTCCAGATGGAAAAGAAGCCCTTTCCCATCCAAATGCCGTGTTTTGGACAAGTTGGGCGTGCACCTTCTGCGGCGGGCGCTGGCCACGGCGCCGGGCCAGGGGACGGGCACGGACAGGGACACAATGGGATGACCGTGACTTCGAAGAAATAAATAAAACATGCGGCTCGTTCCCTGCTGTCCCTCCCCCTCCCGTGCAGCCGGGATTACATTTGCCGTGGTCATTTCCCAGCGTCTGCCTGGCAGAAAGGCGTCCGTGGCCCCGCGCACGCCAAGGCCTCTTCCCGTGGCTGCAGGGTGCAGCCCTGCCGGCCGCCCGCCCCACGGCCGCTCCCAGCACCACAAACGCCTCACACTGGATTGTGGCCCAAAAAATCATCTGGAACTCCCACCCGGCCCACTCGATAAACACCCGCTCCCTCCAGGACGGGGCTTCCCACAGCCCCGCCGCCGCAAAGCCCCGGCTGCGGGGAGCAGGAATACATTTTAATAAGGCTGGGAAGGAGAAAAATGAGTTTGCTCTGCGGTTCTGTTCTTTAGGAACAGAAAAAGGTGAGCATGTTGCAGGGCAGGGAGGGGAAATTTAATATTGCGAGAGATAATGGCAACTATGTTAATATCCGGAATTTTCAATGTACCATAAGTACATTTTGTTTTTCCTTTTAGCACGATTTATAATTAAAGATTTTAATCTGGCTTCACATTGAGTTAATAAGCCCTTTGATTGATTAGGATTCATAAAATTGCCATTTCCCGCTGCTGCTTTGTGTTTCTGGGATGTTCTTTTGAAAAGCCGGGGAAAGGTGAATGGGAAGCGGCCATTGTTTGGGCTGAGCTCCGCCAACTCAGGGGGCTCGGGGCCGCTTTATGCGGAGTTTGTCCCCAGCAATATCTTCTTGTTCCGCCAAATGAATGCAGATCGAATCTGCTGAGCTACATTTTAGCGATTTTTAGGGAAAACTTGTTGTTGTGCGTAATTTCAGCAGGTGTTGCACACAAATGCTGCATCGTTACTGACCTGTGCTTGATGGAGGAATTTGGGATTAGAAGCAGAACAAAAAAGGCGAAGTATTAGAAAACAAATATATGTGAATACAGCACAGCCCTGATATCTGGGCTCTCGCGTGGCTTTCGAAATTCAGTTTACAGTTCTGTGCCCTCACAGTGTCACCTCCTTTGTTATTAGGGGCTGGTGCTGCAGCAGTCCCTGGGTAAAGCACTTGTTAGACAAGGAAATGGAATAAAAGGAAGAGGCCGTTTTGCTGCTCTTTGATCATGTTCTACTTGTTTAAATTTTTTTTTAAGTAAATTCTGATAAATTCTAAAGTCTAAATGGAAAAAATGAGAGAGGCAGCTCATGATTTTTAAGCGTCTGGTTGAGTGGAGGTGGGCTGCTTTCCCCAGCTGGATCGTGTGCATATGTGTGTGTGTGTGTGTGTGTGTGTGTTAGAGGGGAAAAAAAATCTTTTTTCTTTATTTTTAGCCAGGGTAAAAGTGACCCTCTTTAGCCCCAGAGGGGCCTCACTGTGTGGATTGAATCAGAGCAAATTCCCTTTGTGTTTCCTGCTCTGAGGGGACACGCTATTGTTGAGTGCGGGGCCTCTCGTACGCGGAGCAGCGCAGGACCGTGAGCAAATCCTTCCCGGATAATGCGCAAGTTGTTTCACAATCGATCCGGCCTCCCCTCCCCCAGCATTCACCCCAATTTACTTGGCACAACTATCATTTCCTGGCCCTTTTATTACCATTCAGATGTCCTACAAATGCAAACATTTGGGCCAGAAGAAAGGGGCTGGGTGAGGCGAGGGCAGGTTGGGGAGCCCAGGAACGCGATGCTGCCGAGCTGCTTGGCTTCGGAGCCAGGGAGCAGATGCCTGGGTAGGGCGAGCGGCGAGCTGGATGTGTCAGCACTTCCAGGGGGCTTAATTGGCTTTATTTTTTTAATGTAAGTACCTGCTTCCTATTTCTATTTTACACAAAAATATTTTTAATCCTCCACCATTAATTTTCCAGCAGCCTTTGAGACAATTTTGCTTTTAGCTCTCATGTGCCAGCACAGGCTGACAGTGATGAAAAGATGAAAACCCGGCAATAACACAGGGTTTTGCTTACAAATTGACAAAACCAGCCCTGCCAATCCCCAGTAATTTCCTGCATCTCCATAACTGACCTCATGCATCCAGCCCCGCCGGCGCTGATTGGCGAGGTTAGAATGGGAGCGATGAGCAAGGTTCATCCCAAAGAGAAACAAACAAACAAACCCCACCACAAACCCACTTTGCCTGTCTAGTGAACGCTGTTGTCCCGCTCGGCGCGCGGGGTTGGGGGACGCCGGGCTCTGTGTCCGCAGGTGGGGCAGGGGCAGTGCCGGTGGCGGGATGTTCCCGGCGCGGTGGCTTCCACCGGCTGAGGTACCGGAGTGAATGTCAGCGCCTGTCTGCCCGCGCCGGCCGATCGATGCTTCATTAGGCCGAATTGTCTTTTGCCCATGCAACCTTGAAAACAGTCCCTTAATTACCTGTGAGGGAGTCGGGGACCCTGCTCCCCCCCGGCCGCTCCCCCTCCCTCGCTGGCGGCGGTGCTGGGGTCACTCGCGGCCCCTTGCCGCCGCCGGCGCGCGCGGGGGGTGGGGGAAGAAATATGGGACCCCGAGGTGAGAGGGCAGGGTTCAAGTCCAGACTGCAGATCTATTGAAGAGGTTTCAGACAGCCAGGCCTCCACTTGACTTTCCATCAGCCTGCCCGATTCCTCAGCTGCTGCCTGCGCACCGCCGCGGCTGACGGCTCCGCAGGGCTCATTACCGCGCTCCGAAACGGCCTGGCCGTGCCACAGTCTCCCCCAAACCCCTCATCCCCCAAAACTGCGGGGATTTGGGGCAGAGCTGGATGAAAGAGCAGAGAGGGAGAGCAGGGAGTGTGTCCCCCCCCAGACCTGGATTTCAGGAGAGGCGGCTGCACATCACCATGGGCCCTGCAAGCAGAGCCAAGAAAGTGCATAAATAATCTTATTTGTTATGCATTATTAAAAATTCAGAAAGATTTTAAATTCAAGTGATAATCTGATCATCCTGAGGGATAGGTTTATATTTAATAGCCAGGTGTTTTACCTATTCATTTGTGATGGAAAATATTATAATGAAGTAATAAACCGTAGCACAGAAATGTTAATCATATATATGTGGTCTGCAAACCCCCTGAAATCACAGACCCCTTCTGCTGTCCCAAGCTGTCTTTATTGGTAACCTCATGATTTAAGATAATTTAGGTTTTGGGACTATGCCCGTAGACCTCGGGGCACAGTTGTTAATAATGGAAAGCTTATTTGACTGCATTATTCTCCTCCTGCATCTTATCTGTTCTGCTGTGAAGTTTTTCTAATATCATGTGCTGTTTCTTTGTTTCCTATTTTAGAAGAACATGGAACAAAATCATGAAAGCTGTTGAGACTATTGCAGATCTGATATAATGGGGTGGAGGAATTACTGGGAGGTGAAGAGTTGTAGAGGGGTTCAGCTTTAAAAATTCGCAGAGTATTTTCATTTTAATGCAAGGTGGGGGTTTGACTCCTCAGTGATGCTGAGAAATGAGATGCCTTCCAGCGCTCCATCTCTCCCCCCACCTAAGAACCACCTCCTTCTAGCCTGTGCATACATCCCCCCCCAGATTTAGGGGACTGCAACAGACAGGTGTCCAGCTGCTCTCCTCTGCTAGTCAAAAATGAGGGAACTTATGGGAAGTGTCTCTCCCAGGTTTCACTCCCAGTCTGGGGCATGAGACACGCTGCTGTCCCCCCCGGCTGCAGCAGGGCTGTGCCAACCACCACGAAACCCACGCAGAGCTGTGCCAGGACAGAGCATCCTCTGCTGTGGGGACGAGCACTAAATCCCAAACCTCACTAAATCCCATCGTTGGGAAGTGATCAGTGGAGCCGCGCTCTGTATTCACAGCGAGGGCTTTACTCACTGAGCGAGCTGTGATGTCACCGCATTAAGCTAAAATAACCACTGAACATGAGAACAAGAGCGATGGGGGGGGAGGTTTGATGGGGGAGAGAGAGGGAAATAGCAGGCATATTACCAGTCCTGCATGTGGATCACAGAGCCAGATTGTGAGCAATCCCGGCGCTCAAAGTGTCTCCTTAGCAGAAAAGGGAGAGGGAGAAAGAGGGAGCCAGCAGCCAGCCTTCAGTCCCCACCACGAGAGCTCTCGCGGTGCACTCGGCCAGGGTGTCAGAGGGCGTGAGTGCATTTTTCATTTCTTAGCCTTTGTGTGGTCTGCCAGAGGAATTGGATTCTGTCTGTATTTCCATGTATTTGCCTAACCGTGCTGTGTATTTTTTATCCTGGATGTGAGCAGGCATTAACACATAAACTCACACGCACTTGAATTGATGTAACGTAAATGGATACACAGGGAAGACATTAAAAATAGCCCAAGAGTCAGCTTTTCACCTGAACTGCCCACCTGGTGGTGCCCAGCGCTGCTCCCATTTCCCAGATGTGCAGGAATGGGGTGTTACTGGGAGGGAAGGACTGGAACGGAAAGGGAGGAATCTTTCTTTCCTGGCCTCTCTAATTAATGTTGGCCTTTGTGTGGTGTAAGGCCAGGGAATGTTGCTCGTGGTGCTGGTGCTGGTGCTGAAAAACCACTGCTCAAATGGCTGTCCCGAGCTTTGCAGGGAATGTGTCTGCAGAGCTTCAGTGTCAGGCGCCTGGGAAATGAATCCAACCCAGTTCTGCTGTGTTGGGATACAGCAGGATCATGTGCGAGCGTGTGGAGTCGCTCTGTGTGTGTGAGCTGTGTTTGCAGGCTGTGCTGGGACTGGTGGGAGCTGCACCACATCTGGGGGTCACATCTGTGCCCCCACGCACAGTGCACACACTGCTCGGGGTGAGAGCTCTTGGAAATCCTGCAAACTGCTCTGCCTCCGCCATAACTCATCCTGCATCCAACCTGATGTCGGCGATGGAGGACAGAAATTGAGGAGAGAGTGGGATTTAACCTCAGTTCTTCCCACTAGATTTCCAAGGCGGTGCAATTTGTGAACATGAAGAGGAGTCTTATGAGGAAGGGCCAAAAATGCAGCAATTTAAGAGTAGGGAAGTATCAAACAGTGTTACCAGTTCTAAGTCATAACTCCATGTCATAAAAAGGTTCTAGGGATAATGTAGCCTTTTCATGCTTTTTTTCTTTTCAATTTTCTTGTTTCTAGGTAAACCAAAATTAAGTTAAGGAAATGCTAAAAAAAAAAAAAAAAGAAAATAAATTAAAATCAAATTCCTAGTGGTTACTCTTGGGGAAGTGGAAAAGGCCACTGTGAAGGCCTGGAGAGTGCTTTTGTACCTGCCAAAACCACAGGCCCTCTTTTAGGTGGGAAAGGCTGCCCAGGCCCAGGGTAACAGAGTTTGGCTGTTGTTTGGGTGTGCAAATGGTCTTTGTTGCCATATGTGTCTCTGTGTGTACCTGTGTGCGTGTGTGTTACGTATGTGTGTTATGTGTGTACCTGTGTGTGTTACATGTGCTAGATGTGTGTGTACCTGTGTGTGTGTTAGGTGTGTGTTAGATGTGTGTACCTGTGTGTGTGTACAGTGTGCGTGTGTACAGTGTGTGTATTACGTGTGTACACAGTGTGTGTTAGATGTGTGTGTGTGTTAGATGTGTGTGTACAGTGTGTGTGTTAGATGTGTGTTAGATGTGTGTGAGCCTTCCCTGCACGGGCAGTGATCCTGCTCTTGCCACCCCTTCCCAGCCTGCAGGGCTGGGGACACTGTGGAAGCTCCACCTTTGATGGGTGACCTGTGGCTGCTCGGGACTGCCCTGAGCTTGGGAGCTTTAAAGGAAGAGAGGGAAGGAGAGAGCATTTGCCTCAGGTGATGAGCAGCAGCACAGAGCCTGGGGGTAGTGGGGAATGTTCAGATTTTATTTCTGTAGTAACCCAGGTTAATTGATAGTTATTATTTATTCCTGATACACATTCTATGCAATTATTTTTTTGCTGGGTTCCACCTGCACTAATATTGGCTGGTCTTTGTCACAGAGCTGCCCTGAGAGCCGAGCACCTGCTGGCCCCACGCCCAGCAGTGGTTCTGGAGCTGATGATCCACCTGTGCCTCTGCTGCTGCCCCGGGCTGACACAAGTGGGGGCAGCTGGGCTAAAGCATAAACTGGGGGGGATTTCTTGTTAATTGTTTTTTTCAGAAGGAAGAAGGGAATCAATCTGAATGATGCTACTAGAAAAATAAGTTGAAACTTTGGTTTGGATTAAAAAATAAATTATTTTTGAGTCTAATTAACAACCTAGCCGCAGGTGTTTGGCTGTTTGCCTCAATTCCCTTTCTCAGGTGTTGGCTCTTTTCCAAGTGCCCAACAGACATTCCTGGGGAAATGTGTGGAATCCTTGATGGTGGATTATAAGAAGCAGGTGATGATCAAAAGTTAGTGGTCAGGACAGAGTTTTGCTTTTCTTTCCTGCTGTCTTTTGTGCCTGTGTAGTGAGAACATGGGGAAGCCACTGGGTGTCGTTAGGCCAGGGACACCCTAAAAAACTGCTGCTCAGATTTAACTTCCATTCTTCTTTATGATTCCTTTTTGTCATAATATATTGAACGTAGAAAATGCGGGCTCTGAAAAAATCAGCTGTGGCGAGTTAATGAGTTAATTGATGGTGATTAGCAGAAAGCAGGGGCACCTGTGGGGAGTGGGGGAGTGGTCTGGCTGCTCCCCACTCTGGGCAGAGCCACCAAGGGCTGGGAACACGTCACAGGAATGGAGCTGTGGGGGTTCTTCTGCCTCAGGAAAGCTGTCAGGGACTGCTGGGGCACGATTTTCTCTGAGGAGTCTGGAGGATTCCAGCCTGGAGGACGTGGTTGGGTGTCAGATCCTCTGAGGAGTCTGGAGGATTCCAGCCTGGAGGACGTGGTTGGGTGTCAGATCCTCTGAGCTGTCTGCAGGATTCCAGCCTGGAGGACGTGGTTGGACGTCAGATCCTCTGAGCTGTCTGCGGGCCAGGCGCTGCTGTGAGGGGTGAGTGATTTGCATCACCAAAATCTCGGCTGGGGCTGAGGAGAAGGTCCTGTCTAGAGACCATTGTAAGGTAAAATACCAGAAGGAGTCCTGGTTTCCAGTGCCTGAGCAGCTGGAAGGTGTCACAGTGTTGTGGGGGGAAGAGTTGAATTTTGGCAACACTGCACTGTAATCTTGCAGAGCTGTTGGGGTGACTTCATTTGGGTCGGTTGAGTGCTGAGAATCTTGGAAAATTGTGTCCTTCTTGCTAAGGCAAATCTGGAGTACACTGTCTTTGTTGAAAGGTACTTTTCTACTGACATCAGACAGAGCTGTTGGCACCCCCAACACGATGAAAATGAAGTGGGTTTCCCTCTTTCTGTTGGAACAGCTACACCAAGCCCAGTTCAGTGTGCTGTGGTCTTGAGTGAGCAGGCTGATTGCCAGGTTTTCAGAGGGGAGGAGATCTGAGGCTGAGGTGGTGTCCAAAGACATTTTCTCTGAATAAGTCTAGTCCTGAGCTGTGTCTTTGCTGGGAGCCATCTCTCCTGGTTCCATAGCATGACATGAGTTTGGTGTGGCACAGCAGGCTCTCTGTCCCAGAGCCCCGGAGAGTGGATTATCAGAGGGTGCATTATGGCTTTGGAAAGCCTGCCCTGCTCAGGGGTTCTGGAGCCCAGTTATTGCTGGTGATGAGCCAGTGTATGTTGTGGTGCTTGCTCTGGGTCTCTGCGAGTGCCTGGCACAAACCTTGGGACTTTTTCTTAATTTTAAATTTGCTCTGGAGATGCAAAGTTAATTGTGAACAGTAGTCTCGTGTACTTCCATACAGTGTAAGTCAGTGACTTAGGGCAAGAAGGAAGAAAAGCATAAACCAAAGACTCAAGGAAAAGTTGGGGTGAGAGCCCAAGTAATTTAAACCAGGAAAGAAGCATCTTTTCTGCTCATGAATTGCTGGAATGTGGTGGCAGGTTGAAGGAGCAGGGTGGTGGCTCAGAGTTTGGGGAGGTGCACAGCCATGGAGGTGTGGGTCTGGCCCCTCCTTGCCAGGCACCGTTTATTTTTCAGCACTTCTGTCTAATTAATATAAGGCCTGCTCAGGCACAGCCACCCTCATTGGACGTGTCACTCGTTAATCACGCGACCCTCCTAGCCTTGGGTAATGACCTTGAAAGAATATATCAGCCCATGATGGCGGGAGTGAGGAATTAAATTGTTTCTCTGAGTGCTTATGGTCATTGCTGACAATTTATATGACACAGCTGCCCTAAGCTGGCCGTGCCGGCCATTGTGCCGCAATCATTTTCCCTCCGGGAAGCGGTGGCTGGGCAGGCCCCGCGCGGCTGCCCCGGCCTGGGGCCGCTCCTTTGTGTGAGGAGGAGGAGGAGAAGGGCTCTGCAGCCTGGAATGCTGCCCGAGGGACTGGGCCCAAAAATCCCGGGGAGGCTTTGCTGAAGCCTTTCTCTCTGGGTGTGTCGGCGTTGCCGTAACGTTGGGAACGACGTCAGTTCGGTTGTTCCAACCTCAGGAGGGTTCCCAAGTCCAGGACTGAGCTCCCTTTCAGCAGGGCATTTGTCAGGTTTGCAATGTCAGAAATGGGCAGGAGATGGCTTGAGATTTGGACGAGATTTGGTAAGATTCGGGTACAAACACATCACATAACTGTGCACATTTGTGTGCAAAATTAGGCAGACCCTTTAATTACCATAAGAACCCCCATAATACTCTGTGCGTGCCCATGGAAATTAAGAAGTAAATTTTAAGATACATTAATGTAAGCATTTATGGGTTAATATCTATGTTATTATATTTTTGTCTTTTCCTAAGTGTTAAATGTACTTGGGAAGGTATTTATTTTTTGCAGATAATGAGTAAATGGCTTTCTTAGTTGTTATATATTGGTATCTGCTTTTAGACTGATGAAATAATTTGTTACAGTTATTCAATCATATTATTTATAGAAAACATGTAGCTGAGGATCTAAACATCAGATTGTTCTGTTGTTGCCATATGGGCTGCTTTTATCTAAATATAAACAGTTGATAATTATCACTAGAACTATTGGCTAAAATCACAAAATAGACCAAGAACAAATAACAATCTCATTCTTCATTAACATTTTTAAAATGAAATAGATGTCCTTGTTTATGCCTTCAGTAAATTTGGCTCTGCTTTTACAGAACTGTAAATGAACCAGAACATTTGTTTTGTATAATCTATACAATATTTTATAAGTATATTTGCATTGGTGAGCTCAGGCTGCTGGATTTTGAGAAGGCTGGTATATATCCAGCTCCACAGAACTGTTACAAAGTACATGTATTAATGTATCCGTAGAGTCATGGAATGGTTTGGGTGGGAAGGAACCTTAAAGCTCATCTCATTCCACCCCTTGCCATGGGCAGGGACACCTTCCACTGTCCCAGGTTGTTCCAAGCCCCGTCCAACCTTGAACACTTCCAGGGATGGGCCAGCCAAAGCTTCTCTTGACAAATATTGATTGCTTCCATCTCAGATTCCTTTAAAATTCTTGGCTTTCTCATTGGGTCTAGTGGCTTATCATTCCTTTATTTTTGAATTTTTTCCCATTTCTCATCTCTAGCACCTCCATGTGTGGGTAGGACACAACAAAGGATGTGTTGTCACCTCAGTGTTCTGCTGGCTTGAATACCTCAGGGAAAATTACGTAAGTCAGCAGCAGCCACATGAAACTGTCCTGTAAAATATGGGCAAAAACAGGCAACAAGGCAAGTGAAGACAGTGACTGAGAGGAAGTAGTGTCTTTGTACAGACATCCTTTTTCAGTATGTGGTTAGAGCAGAGAATGAGGAGTTTATGTTCCTTTTTTAGTTATGCCAATGATTGTATACAATGCCAATGACTATGAAAAAGGACAGATAAGTTTGTGTTGTTCCCGTTTCTGTGTTTAAGATTAGAGTTTAAAAATGGTAGTAGTTCAGTATCAAAATGATGATTCACCTGGGTCTGGTTTGGTTGCACTTTGCCCTTTCCAAAAACTGAGGAGGTTCCTTGCGAAGGGACTTGCCCCCATCATGGGTAAGGGATGGAGGGCTTTGGCTGCAGGTGCAGCCTGGCTCAGGGGTTCAGCACCGCTACGATCCCTCTGAGGACTCGGCCGTGCTCTCTTTGAGCCCGGCCACGTTGGCTCTATGTCCCCTCAGGTACCTCAGTGTCGTGTGTCAGTGTGCGGGGGTTGTGGCCGTCCCCCCACGCCAGGTCTGTCCCACCTGCGGGAGGCCAGCGACCTTCAGGTCACCTGCACACAAAGATCCCTCCCGAGGGCAAATCCCACTGCAGCGGGGGCTCCTCTGGGCACGATTCTGGTTTGAAGGTGAAGACCAGGTTGGTGGGAATTGCTGTAATTCTCCGAGGGAGGTGTGCGGTCTGGACACGACTCCAGGGCTCCGCGTGGCCAAACCGGCTCGTGGCCGGGACTCGTGCTGGACAACAGGATGGTTCCTTTCTTCCCATCGGGAAGAGAACCCGAAATGCCTCCTCAGCTCAGGCACCCAGCAAGATGTCGCCATTCCTTATTCAAATTCCCTTTCTAATCGGCTGAAGGGCGAGCGAGCGCTGCAGCCCCGTCCTCGCGCTGCGCTCGCCACGCTGACGTCAGCCTTCTTGTGCGGCAAGGATATTTTAAATTTGTTTATCTCCGTGATATCAGGTGGTTTGGTTGCTGGCAGCCCACATTAGCATGGCAGAGCAGCAAATATGTACATATATATTTATATTTAGCATTTTTTTCTGGTATGTTCAGCTGAAAAGGCTTGGCTTGATTAATATTTTCCGCTGTCCGGTAACCATGGCAATGGGGTCAGCAGATATAATACTTAATTTAATCTTCCAACTGCCTCAGTGTGCATCACCAGTGTCCCGAATAATAGAAAGCCTTTTGCTTCTCTCTCCCTTCCTCCCTCCTTCCCTCCCCTCCCTCCCTCTCTTTCTCCCTCTCGTTCTCTTGCTTCATATATTATTATCTTTGCCAGTGGCTCCCTCATATGACCCAGAAGGAATAAATGGAGGTTTTGCATTCCGTGTATGTAGCTTATAAAATAAAAAAAATAAAATAAAAAATTTGAAGCCCCTCTCCCCAGCCAGGCAGACTCCCCCACCACCTCGCCGTTGGTCCCCCCTCCCCAGCAGGCTCGGCAGCCAATCTCCACGGCGTGCCGGGGCCGTGGGCAGACGTGGAGCGCTCGGCGCGGCTCCGGCGCGGCCGCCAGACGCTCTCCAGCCACATGCGCCCGAGCGGACGTTCCTCCCGCCACAAAGCCCGGCCGACTGGCTTTGCTCTCCAGGTGGGTCCAGTCCATTGCTTTGTCTTCGCTCGGCCCAGGTCCCCCTTAGGTGTTTCATTTTGCTCTTTCGGCTTGATTTTTTTAAGTTGTTTTGGTTTTGGGGTTTTTTGTTGGTTTTTTTTCTTAAACCACTGCAGTCTTTTTTCACAGTGAACACCGTCCCTTTTGGGTTGGTTTTGGGGAAGGAAATGACCTGTTTACAACCTCCCAGATAGATTTAGTCATACTATTTTAAAGAAGGGGGAAAAAAGAGCATTTTCCTGCTCAAATACTTTTTGAATTGCCCAGTGACCAGAGGGGACTGACCTGGTGCAGGTCAGGCTGCTGCTCTCCTCTTCCCAGCTGTCCCGTGTCACATCTCTAGTGAAAAGAGAGGAACGTTACCAGCAGGGATTAGAGCTTTATTCTAGAGACAGAAAGGGCATCAGGAGGGAGAGACACTTGAAATTTCCATAACCAAAATTCTTCCTGGTTTTTTTTTAGTCAGTTTACATTTTAACCCGTCCTTGAATTTAATCAAAGAATAGTTATTCTTTTTTTGTTGTTGTTTTTCTCTTTTCTAATGTGGTATTAGGGAAACAGAATTACTGTGACCTCAGAATGGGTAAATGAGGGACGTTTTCCTTTCCCACTCAGTGGGAATGAGTTTGTGGGTTTGTTGGTTGCCTCCAACACCATTTCAATGGGCACAAGGACTGAGTGAGCCTGCCAGGGTCTTGGCAGGGCTTTCATTGTGCTCTCACTCTCTGATGATGGTCAAAGCCCGTTAGATGTTGTGACTTGGTTCTTGCCCAGGTGTTGAGTGGTGGCCGGAAGGGCTAAAATTGGGAAGGAACTGAAGTTCGTCCCATCAGCCCAGATTTGAGCCACTGATTTGCCAAACTCTTTGGTCCCAGGCAGTGACTGCTGAGAGGACAAACATTCCTGTCCATTCCCAAAGGGTGTCCATCACTTCTCTGTGAGTGCGGGATCATGACCAAGCTGTGAGCGGGTGAGAACCCAGCAGCAGCAAAACCCAACGATTTCAGTAAGAAATGGCCCAAATTGATTCAGTTGCCTTTAGTTGAGGGTTTGACAGTGAACACGGTGGTCGTGCTGGGTTTGAACTTGATGATCCTAAAGGTCCTTTCCCACCTTGACAATTCTGGGATTCTATACATTAAAAAAGCCCCAAGCAAACCAAATATTGGTCCTCTGTCATGTTTCTGAAGTGCTCAACTGTTTTGTTGGGTAACATGTTTCCTTTACCTTTTGCGTGCAGCCTGTTTTATGGTTCTTCTTCAGGACAATCTTTGGTCATTTCATCTCCTGAAGTAAATCCTGCCCATGTTTTTGAGTGGAGAGGAGACCTGAATTAGGAAAACTGATCTGTCCTTCCCAAGAGGGAATGAGGAGGCAGGACAGTGTGTGGGCTGTCAGAGTCCAGCACGGGCAAGGATCTAACAGGTTCAAGGCTTTCTAGTGATGGACTCCAGCCTTGACTGAATAAATATACAGTAACTTTTGTAGTAACTACATCTCTGTTTTCTTTGTTCCAGAATATTCCATATATCCCACTTTTTCCTCTATTTTTTTCCTTTCTGTGTCATTAGCAGAAGTACTGATGCCTGCATAGGCTTCATGAAGACAATTACTGAGATGGGCTTTAGATTTGATTTCACCTTATTTTGACTATTATAGTTCAATGATTTCTCTTCTTTTAATATGTATTTAAAGCATTTAATAAGGTGCCTTTCTGTCCCATAAATCTGCTACATAACCTGCCATAATGCAACTCAGATAAAAAATTAGAAATAGAAATTTTTTAGTTTAAAAAGTCTTTAAAACAAATTAATGTTTTTTGATCCTAAAACATCCCCAATCTTAAACTTATTTCTCAGGGACATTGGGAATAGAGAGAAAATACCAGATCTGTTAGAAGTACAGACTTTCTCTCTTTTCTGGTGAAAAATCCAGACCTGACTGTTGCATCTCACGGGGTAGAGCTGTCCCTGAGCCCCAAACAAGCTTGTGTTAAGTGCATTTCACCACATGTCCATGTATCTAATCGTGTGGATATCACGATCACATACACTGTAAGTGTATAAATATAAGAGCTCTCCCTCTCATGTGTATTTATGCCATAGCATTAAAATATTACATGCACTAATCTCTGAAAATGTAGGAGAAAAATGTGGGAAATAAATGAGCATCTTTTCAGATTTACAGGATTCCTGCCAATCATTTGCTATTTGATCTAGAAAGAACAACAAAAGTAAGTGTAAAACTGAAGTGAACCCCAAAAGCAATAACAAAGCACCGCTCGCTCCACGGCCCAGACCTGCAAGAGTCAGATCAGTTTAAAATGTGTCTAAACACATTTAAACACACGAACAAATACTGTGAGTACCTGCTCCTGCACAAACATCTCTGCTTCTCTCCCCTTGCTCTTCTTCAAGCCTTCCATAGGGGCTGGTCCTGCTCAGCCTGACTTCTCTCCCACTGAGATTGATGGGAACTTCCAAAGAAAGAGGGTCAATAATTGCTCCTTTCTAAGGAAAATTATTTGTGTAAATGAATTTCTGGCCTTCCCTTTCCTCCCAAAATAACTGGCTCCTTTGCCTGCAGTTGTTGGGTGGGGTCTCTCTGTTAGAAAGTGAAGCTGTAACTCACAAACCCCTTGAATGACACTGCTCAAACCCTCTTTGCCTGTGTGGAAGAACTGAGGGTGCAGAGATTTGGTAGATTTGGGCATGTTTTCTTTGTTTTCTTCGCTGTAGTTTGGCAAATCAGGTTTATATTTTTCTGGTGATTTTATTGTTTGTTTGAAATTAAGTTTTGGATGGTGTGACTGAGGGTTTGAAGTAGTATCTTCAATACTGGAGCAGCTTGGAAGCTTGGAGCACAGGAGCTTGTTGCAGTTCTGGTGCAGAGTAGGAACTGGTGTGCTCTGAAGGGGTGGAATGCCAGGGCTGCTCCATAGGGTTTGTGCTCTGCTCTTTTTCTTTGTAAAGTCTTGGAAAACAGGTTGGAAGAGACCTTGGGAGATCATTTATTCCATATTTTTGTTTGAGATGTGATGTATCCGAGCCAGCTTTTGCTATACAGAAAACACTTTACTGTAATAAATAGGAATGATTTTTGCCAAGTTGAGGTTTGCTGACAGTTCCCAGATTTTACACTTCAGGCAGTGTATTTAAATGACTCACAAGGTGTAAATTGCTGCAGAGCTGCTGTGGAAGTCATGGCGTTTTTACTCCATTCGAAGCAGAAGCAGCAATGTGCAGGAGGAGATGTGGGGTATGACAGGAGCTGGGTTGTGTTTTCCCCATCGTCCGTGGGCATCTCCCAGAGAAATGTCTGTGTAGGGAGGTTCTCCCCAGAGCACAGCACACCTGGGGTGTGTGCAGGTCAGTGATGCTGTGAGGCCTCGCAGAGGTCAGCCTGCGTTGCTGTGCATTTCACAAACAAAGATAATCCTTGCTCTGAAGGGTTTGTGTTCTGTTTGGGAACAAAGAGAAAAATATTAAAGAAAAAAGCTGTTATTGGAAAACCTTAATCCAATATTGTTTATTGCTCAGAGTTGTTGTCTGTAGTTTGAACAGTAGCCACCTCCTGCTTTTTCATTAATCATAATTTTCTCATGCTATAACATCTTTTACCTTTCTCTAATTTTCTGTTACACTTTGCTTTAGTGTGGAGTTGTTGGTTGGTTGGTTTGTTTTCTTGACCTTCTGCTGTTTCTAATTTGTGCCCTATATCCACCCTCTGGAGCCCAGGGAGTAGGGAAATGCAGGAGCGGGGGATCAGGACTGGTGCTGAAAAGAAAAGGGAGAAAGCCTATTCGGAATGAATGGAGCAGAGCTGGATCTGGCTGGGCACGGACGTGAGGCCGCAGAGCCTGCCCAGGAGTGCGGGCCCGGGGCGGGTCCCCGAGCGGCCCCGCCGGGCTGTGCGGGGTGAGGGATGGGCCTTTTAGCGGCGGCACTTGCGCTGTGTCCGCGTGTTTCTGCTTCCAGCCGCATCTCCATTAAGCCGGCAGCCCTCGGAGCAGCCCCTCCATCCTGCAGACATTTGCTTTACGTAAAGCAGCTCGCAGCTCTGTGAGTATTGATGTAGACATTACCACAAATCGCCACTTAGGGACCGGGAAGAATTGACTAACTGGTTTCAGATCCAATACACATAACCTGATCAGACGCAAACTTTAAGTACACTTGCAGTCGTGCCAACTGCACCAGCGGGGAAGTGACTCTTCTGCCGGCTCTTTAAAGAGGCCCTGAGGGGAAACCATGAAAAAATAAAGATATGGGCTTAAGGCTTGTGCTGCAGTGGTTGTAAGGTGAAGAGTTAGTCCTGGCAGGAAAAATTAAAACATGACTGCTCCTTGTGAGACTTGGTTTGTAATTTTTTTTTTCTAAAACTCTCCAATTTGGGTTTTACAGCCACCACAGTCAGTGTGGGTTCCTGAGGTTGTTCTGAATCTTCTTTCTATTAAAAGGCCTGGATGCTCTCCTGTTCCTTGAAAAAGGACTGTTCATGCTGCCAGTTAGGCAAAACATTGGCTTAGGGAAGAAATACATAAGCAAGTGAGACCATTTCCTAATTTTCATTATAAGTGTGATGTTTTCCAAAACTCTTGAGATCTGCAGGATAGAAGAGAGGCTGGAGCGTTACCAGAACCTGGCTGATGGCACCTGTGGGTTGATCTCATGGCTTTGTCTCGGTGTGGAGAGTTCAGCAGGACCTCAGGCACGAGGGCTCGTGGGAACAGTGAGCTCTGCTCTGGGAGTGTTAGAGACAACAGCATTTAATGTTTTTGGCGTTGACTCATGGTGTCACTGCTGAGAGCTCCACTCAAAAAGTTGGCAGTTGTGAATTTTTCAGTAGATCATAACAATCAAACGGGATTCTGCATACTGGGATTGAGAACTATGGAATGATCAAAGAAGGTGGGAAGAGTGAAAGACAAATTCAAATAATTAGTGGGAAATGGAGCCTCTTTTGCAGCTAAGTTGGGTGATTTCAGAGAACAAATCTGTGTTTAGCTGCGTGAATCTGGGATAGGGAGGAAAAGTGGCTGGTGCTCTGTGGCCATGAGAGAGCCAGCTCCAGGCTCCTCATCCCGATCCTGGCTCCCGGAGCTAAACCCGTGCGGAGCAGCGTCAGCGTTGTCTGACTGAACTCGGGGCCTGGCTGGGGGCTTCTGCTTGGGGAATTCTCAGCTGATGTTGCTGTCCCATATTTAGTATTCCCAGAACTCAATATTGCCATGGAAAGCCCAGGAGGGTCCAGCAGGGCACTGAGGACTGTTTTCTTATTACTAAACAGAGAGATATTAACAACACAATGTAGGAATAAAAAAAAAAAAAAGGCAAGCAAGCAAAGCCGGCCGCCTGCTCTTTTCTTCTCAGCATTATTATTTGTGACAAAGCCTTTGGTCCATTTTTCTTCATAATTTGCAGGACTCCTAATGGGAACAGCACCTCCCAATTACCATGGTTGCCAAAGGCTAATTTGGTTACCCTCAGGATCCACAATAGAGAAACTGTGTCGGCCCTTTGTAGATATTTGCATACTATACATACCGGGAATGTAAAACAGCTGCCCGGGCCCTATTCCACTATCATGGCAATTATGGGTCATTAGCTTTCTCTTTTTTCTCCCCTTTCTCCCTCTTCTTTCCTTGTTCTCATCTTCTAAACTCTGCCAGGCAGCAGAAGCAGCTGATGGGTTTGGAGGGAGCAGCAGCAGGACGAGGAGCTGCCTGGTCCCATTCAGGGGCTGGGGCTGACAAACGCCCGTGCCTCTCTCGCCGACTGCGCTTTCTCGCCGTGTCTGTTCCCTCGGGTGCTCCCGGGACATTCGCATGCGGGGAGCGTGTGCCCGTGGGCCCGGCCCCGCGTGTGCCCGTGGGCCCGGCCGCGCGTCTGACCCTGAAACGTGCCCGGCACACACCCCCTGTCAACACCCCGCTCCTCGGGGACACCTCCCCACACTTCCAAAACTTTCCTGGGCTCCCAGGGGCCCAGGAATTAAGGAAGGGGACAAAAGAGAGCTCCTCTTAATTTGGTTGGGATTCAATTTGTTAATGGCCAGAGCCTTTTAATAGTTTATCTCCCTTTTGTTCTGGGCAACGTTTACAGTCTCGGTGCAGTTTACAAGGAAGTGATGGTTTTGCATATACATTAATTTTTTTATGAACTGCTAATTTTATTGACAATAAGGATAGATTGAAAGACCCAAAGCTTTTGTGTTGTTTTGTTAAAGCAAATAAGTAAAGCACAAATGTAAATTACATCTCCAGGTTCACATTAGAGGTTTGCAAATAATACTGAGCTAATGGTTATTGCTAAGGAAAATAGCACTGGGATCAATATTCTATACAGTAGAATGCAATACCTCTCTCTCTTTTAATCACCTCATTGCAGAAATGGCATTGAAATTTGAAATCTCATTTTCTCCATTTGTACAAATTGAACATAAATCATTGTGAGTGAGGGGAGGTTTCGGGCAACTTCACTCTTTGTGGGATTTCATTGCTAATTAGTGCTGGAGGGAAAGGGGGATAGAGCCAGGGCTCCACCGGACTCTGACCTGCCCGCAGATGGGTCTGTAAATAAAAAAATGGGGAATAAATGGTGGGCTCCATCTTCTCTGCACCGAGGTCTTCAGAGCAAAGGCAGCCCTTGTGGTAGTTGTTTCTTACCACCATTAAAAATGGATAAATAATTTAAAACAAAATGCTGACATGGCTTTTGTTGTTGTGGAGTGTACCCGGTGCTGTACAAAACACAAACTCAGTGTGTAGCTGCTTCCCCAGGAGCCTGGAGGGTGAGTGTGGTGATGCTGGAGCGCTGGGAGTACCCAGGTGTGCGTGGTCGAGGGGTTCTGGTGCTGCTTACGCTGTCAGCAGGGTTAAGGGTAGGTCTTAAAACGGTGTCATTCCTGCTGGTTAGGGTCTCTAATTTGCTTAAGTGGTGTTTGAGGGACATATTGACAGAAGAACCTTTGTTGTTAACTTTGAAACCCTTTTTTGGGGGGTACATGAGCTGTTCTGCAGTATTCTGGCAGCACAGGCAGTGTATGTGCCCCCCAGCAGCTTATCCAGAATGATCCAGGACATCACAAACATTGAGAGAAAGGTGGTAGCTATTGAGTAAGTGATTCAACAAACCAAGACATGGGAGAGATTTGGAATAAACAGGGTTTTATTTGTCTGTGTGGAGACAAATCCCATGAGTGGGATACTACTGTGAGTGTTATGGAAGGAGGAGTCGAAGTGACTGGGAAAGGTTCACACAGAGTAGGAGGGTTCTAAGCATCACCCCATGGATAAAGACTGTTTTAAATTATTCACTATCAGTCCCAGAGATTTATCACTACACTGTATTTTTCCATAATTTTTGTGCTTTCTAAACCACTACAATAGGAGATAAATAGGGAACTTTATGGGAGAAACTATTATTAAGGCTCATTATATAAATTTGTTCTTGCCATTTTCAATAGCTGAAAGTGAAGAAAATAAATAAAATACCCTTGAAAGTGAAGAACAAACACTGAGCTGGCAGAGCCGCTAGCAGAGAAGAAATAACTCAAATAATTTTAGAATGTTGGGGGCAGAAAGCTCAAACTCAAACCAAAGGGTGGTTTGGGTCTAGACTACTTAAGAGGATGAAAAAGATGAAAATTATGAAACTGTTGATTTTAATTCAAGATGCTATTTAAAATGCATATTTAGTCTTAAGGAAGGATAAGGATACATGATAGAAGTTGGCTTGTCCATGGCTTGGTCTGTGCTATCAAGTTCCAGCACACTGAGAAAACATAAAAACATACATGTTTAAACAAAAAATAATTTAAATAAAAATCTGCTGGGAAAACGCTATTAAGAGTGGACAGGAAAAGAAACCTGGGCTAAAATACCCTCCTGATAAATGTCTCCCTTCAAAAGTGATGGACTTTGGGTTTGGGCAGCTGTCAGTGCTGGAGCAATGGGGAAACAAACTCTTTAACCAGTAAATTATGCAGAGACATTTATTTATTTATTGTGTGATTGACTGAAGGGTTTGCAGTTTTGCATGTACAACAGCTTATTTTGAGAACACAAAAATAATCTGGAAGTTGTGTAATTTGCTAACATGTAGGCAGCCACAGGATCTCAGAGAGTCCCCAAGGATCAGTCATGGGCAGAGCCCTGCGTGAGCTGAGCTCAGGAGGGTGGCAGAGCTGGTATGCTCAGCACTGCTGTGGGAAGCATCACATGGAAGACATTTGCTGAAAACTGCTCTTCCCAAGTCTGAAGTCTTTGGGATTGCTGGCAGGGAGGTCCAGGTCAGGGCACCTGGACGAGGGACAGAGCTCTCGGCTAAACGAGGCAGGGGGGTCGTGCTCTGAGTCGATATTTTTCTTCTGAATTTATCATCTCGTGCTCTGCAATATAAATGTTTATAAATTAAATACATTCATAACTAAGTGCTGCATAAACAATTGATAAATAACTACAGGCTGCGTGCACGGATACGCTGATGTTTGTGTGCCCGGTATGGATGAGGCACCAGCAGCTCCTGATGCTGCAGAGTGCTTTGAACAGTGGCTGTGAATTATCTGCTCCTCATATTGATGGGATATTTCTGGAGCATAAAGATAATAATTAAAGTGTCACTTTTTTTTAGTTGCATTCCAGATGAAGATCTGCTCAATATTTTATAAGTTGTATTTAGCTTCACTGGTGCCAGTAGAGAGAATTCATTTTGGGAGCAGACTAGATGAGGAGCTGCTATATTTTTAAAGAAGCTCCCAGTGCAGGCAGGCTCCAGGAATCCCAGCTGGCACGTGCCTGGAATGCTGCACGCCTTTGGTGTAGGCAAGTGTTACAAAGAGCACGGATTCCATGTGGAATAAAGGTCTGTCCTTCCTCTTGCCCAAGTGCAGGAGCTGGCCAAAGCACGTGGCCCCAGAGCAGGACCTCACAGTGAGGTGTTTCAGAGCCAGGCGTCCTAAATAAAGGCAGTTTCTCCCTGGAACAATCGGAGCAAATGATGCTCTGGGTAAACAGAACAGCTCCTCCGAGTTTGTGCCTCCAGGCCAAAGAAGAGGGTGTGTGGGCAGGACAGACAGGCTGAAGGGAGGTGAAGGCCCTTGCCCGGGGGTTGCCCCGTGGGAAAGATGCTCCTCCTGCAGGTTGTGTCTGTAGTGGTACTCGGGCATCAGACACAAACATGTCCTTAGGCTCCACCAGTTCCCTGACCCAGAGCAGAGGGCAGCTGGCAGAGGTGCTGTGGTGACACAGAAGGGGCGGGGTGTCCCCCAGCAGGGGAGCAGGTGTCAGGGACGCGTGCTCGGCCGTGCTCCGGAGCGCTTGGTGAGCGGAATCCACCCACAGAGAGCCCTGTTTGGCAGCCCGTGGTCCAGATCATCTCCCCTGCCCCAAAAGAACCTCACGTGTGTGATGGAAGAGGTATTTACAAACCTACAGAGCCCAGAAGGAGAGAATTATTGTATGAGTAATAATAAGCACTTAAATAGCACTTGACAACTTGATTGATACAAACATTAACAGATTAACTCCTGCAGGACCTGGTGATGGATCTGTGTTTCCCTCTATTGCAGTTGGAGAAACTGAGGTATAGAGGCAGATTAATTTCCTTGCTGACCCACAGTGTGTTGCTGGCAAAGGCAGAATTAGAATTAGAGACTTCTTAATGACCAATTAGCAAAATTATGAAACAAAAGATCCAACAGCAACCTCCAGGATCAGCACGAGAGGACACTGCACATCCTCAGCTACCCAAGTAGCAATTTTAGTCAAGAGTTCATAATTGTATCTAGAAATTAGGACTATTTTTATCATGTGTCTTGCCTTGCATTTATCCAGTTCTCTATTTCACGTCTGCAGATTCTGGCGTTGCAGATATTTATCTATATTTAGATGCATGCAAATACGGCTTTAGCAGTACAACCATAAAATACAGCCATCCATAAACTAACTGGGATATATGACTCTCCCTACTTATTGGCACTGCATTTTTGGGTATGTACATTAAATATGTGTCTATTTTACTACCTGGAGAACACAAAATGAGTGAAATCCAGCTATTTGCCTATTACTCTTTGACTGAAAAATTGTGTATGTTTATAGTTGAGATAGATACACAGTTCCTGCTCGGCTGCGATGGAGTCAAGGTGTTATTGATGACTTTGGGATGACGGCAATACTTGCAAAGAGCGGGGCCCTGCGTGACTTACGGGGCTCAGCCCAGACTAATGCCAATAAATCGTTTGTGTCACGCCACGTCTCGGTGTATTTTGGGCGTGCTGCATATTTTACAGGCAAACTATTTCAGAAAGATGTTAGAGACTTTAATAAATGATTTGTACCATTTTTCATAGACTTCTCTGTGTGAAGGCAGACTGGCACTTACCAGGCCTCCAAGTTCTACAAATAAGATTTTAGAAACCTTTACTTAAAGTATGATTTTTTGTATATATAATAATGGGAAGATTTTAAGATCATACATATCTCAAACTTCCTAGGTGTAAAGTGGTTTCCTCATTTGGTAAAATATCAACATCCTTATTCTGTTCCTAGTGGGCTGCAATAATACTTGGTGGCCAGTATCCCATCACCAGTGCCTGGATGTTGTTCTGTGCCTCACCTCAGAACTGGGCTTTGTGGGTGACATTTCAGCAGAAGTTAGGGACGTTTGAAGTGAAAGGGATGGAGGAGGGTGAGGGTGCAAAGAGTGCTGTGTCCACACACGAGCTCCTGCACCCAGCCCCTCCAATGGCAGCACGGGGCACTCAGGACTTGATCAGGGGCATGGAAAACATCCTGACACCTGTCAGCTAGCGTTAGTTGATGGGAGAAAATCCTACATTTCTGAGGTATTGACCTTACTTTTAGCTTGCTCGTACCCACCCTGGTGGCCTTGTGCTGCTGGCTCTGGAGCTGGGTCCTTCTCTGTTCCCCGCAGAGCTGGCCTGGCTTGGCACGGGGCAGGGAGGTGCGTTTCAGACACGGGAGCTGATTTAGCTGTAATCTAGAAATGAAGGAATTCCCAACAAAAACAGGTAGTGCTGTAAGACAGGAATTCTAATACAGGCCTGGAAGCCTCTTCCCAGTGCTTCGGCGAGGGATTGGAGGAGGCCAAGGCACCAGGAGAGATTGCCTTAAGCCCTCCGCTGACCCGCGCCCGAGGCCAGCCCCGGGTTAATCCCCCGGAGCCGGGGGTCGAGCGGCCGCCCCGCCAGGCCCCGAGCACGGCCCGGGGCAGCTTCAGGTGCTCCCAAAATAAACTCCAGAGCCCCTCTGTGTGCCCGTGTCCGGCCCAGCTGGGACATCAGCAACCCCGCATTTGGAGCATAATAATAATTCTGCAGATCAAAGCAGCTCTTCTTCAGACAATTACAGTAAAATTGAAGCTCTCCTCCAAGAGGAACGCGTGCCCTTGTTGTGGTTTCCCTTTTTTGCCCTCCTTTTCTTTCTTTCTGTCCCCCCCCTTCCCTTTTTTTTATCCTTTATGAGCAAATTGCTTTTTCAGGGCTATAGAAAGAACCGATTGGAAGCTGAAATCCTCCCTCTCTGCCCAGGGGTGGGATTCCCAGGGTTAGACATGTAACATCTGAAGGGTGATTTTTTTTAAAATTGATATCCGAGAATAAAAGAGAGAATAGTAGGAGAAGCTGATCAGGAATGAATAAAGTCTCCTTTTAAGCTGAAATAACCTTCCCCCCCCTCCCCAATTTTCCCTCCAGAAAAGCCGGACTGTAATTGCTTGCAATCACTCGGCACAAATTGTCTGTGCGTATTTGCTTTTTAATTTTGTATAATCTGGTCCATTTCGCTCTCTCTGCCTTTGAGCTTAACCTCTCTCTTTCTCTCCCTCCTTTTCTCCCTCGCATGCCTTCCCTTTCTCTCTTGCTTTAATTCTTCAATGCTGCTAAAAAAAATTATTACTAATTCACAATGATCTTTGATGGCTTTTACTAAGGAAAAGGCACTCAGGAAAAAAAAAAAGAAACTGAGTGGACATGTGCTGCAACTGGTGAGATTTCCTTGTTATCTTTGAAGTGTTTGTTAATTTGTCTATTTATTTCATTTCTGTTTCCTTAAGACTCAGCAATCTGGTTTAATACCTCCATGGGATGCTGTTCCCCGCTCTTCGAGCAGGACTCGGGGGTCCCGGGCGAGGCCGGGGAGCGACATCGCTGTGTCATTGCTGCTCCTCTCTGGCAGGGAGCCCCAGCGTCCCAGCCATGATTAATGTCTCCTCCAGGTGAACTTGGGGCTTCGTAAATAATGTTTCTGAGACTCAGTGCTTAGAATTTAAGGTTCTTGTTCAGATTTTGCACTAAAATTTTCTTCAAGCAGATGCCTGTGCGAGCCGCTCTCTCAAGGTTTGGCCCAACGTTTGAGTAGAAGCCTAGCTGGTGTTCTGAAAAAAATGTTGTGTGTCAGAAGATGATAACAGAGATCCTGGGAATGAGAAAGTGCAGAGATACCATCTGTCAGAGCAGTTTCTCATCATTAATTCTTGAAATATTTAAAGATGAGTCCGTATAGCTTGGTGGTGTATCGACTCCAGGGAGGGGATCGAAGGGCTAAGGACTTCAACCTCATTGCAGTTTCTTGATTTTATTGTTTAAGCAGCCCCTGTCTTTGGCAGCTCCAGCCCTGGGGCAGCTGGGTTGTCCTGCTCTGTCACTGATGGCCCAGCACCCAGAACAACGCTCTGCTCTGGGGACCCTCAACCATCAGCTCCTCTTCCTCTTCCTGCCCCCACTTGGGCTTCCCAAAGCACGACACTGTCCTGGCTCAATGCACGTGATCCTGCTGCCTGGCAGGGTCTGAGAAGCCCTGGAGTTTTTTGAGATATGTGTGGATGATTTGCTGCAATATCATATGATATATTTTATTTGGGAATTCTTGGTTCAGTACTCAGTTGCTATGTTTTGGGGCTTTTCCCTGCCTTGCTATTTAGGGTTTGTTTGGTTGGGTTTTTTTATTCTGACAGTGAAAAATGTTTTAAAAACAAAAACCAATGAAAATTAATGTAGTAATATGTATTTTGTTGTAGCCTGGGATTTTTCCTTGCTTTTTCCAGAAGCAGTGCTCTCACCCCTCTCAGATTTTGGTGGTAGCTTGTTTGTTACAAATGCTCTGAATTGTTTACTTCAAAGGAACCATTAAGGCTTTATTTTCTTTTTAAAGAACTTCTAACGAGTAGTTCTAATAATGAGCAGAGGTATTTGTATGAACAGTCCTCAGGTCTCCCAGAACAATTTTGAAAGAGCCCCACATGCTTCCCCCATGTCACGGGAGAGTGGGGCTCCAGACCTGTGTGAAATCTTGTTGCTGTTCCACACACGGGTCCTACTTTCTGCAGAGGAGAATTTAACTTCTTATTTGGAGTCATTCTGTGGTGGGATGCTGCTCTGGATCTGGTTTCTCTTGTAATTTCTCCCACAGGTAATTTTTTTTTTTTCCCCTCATAATACCTTGAAAGGAAAAAGAGAGCAAGCCCATGGCTGCATAGAGAAACCTGACGGGGTCTGGATTCCATTCTTCAAGCTTGGGAGGGATCAAGGGGCTGGCAGGCACTGGCCTTCAATCTAAACAAGAAAAGTAAATTAAAAAAAAAAAGAAAAAAAGGAAAGGCAGCTTTACCCTCAAAACAAATAGTTGCTGATTCCCAGCAAACAAACCTGTAGGAAAAACCCGAGCAGTTTCAGAAGGAAAATTCCATGTATATTTCTCTTGATGTGTTTTAGGTTTGTTTGTAACAGACTTATAATCCTGTATTATTCAGCTTTTCATTTGAAATTCCAATGAGCTGTTTGAATGGTCTGGTGCAGGCTAGGAAGTAAAGAGCATAAAATAGTCCCATTGACTTATGATTTTCTGCTGACTTTTTCATTGTCATCCCATATCTTCATTCTCTGTCATCAGAGCGTTCCGGGAATGTCCTCTGTTGCCTGTCTGATAGCGCTTTGGAATATAGGAAATGGGATGAATTGCAGATGACTCAATAATTTATTCAGATGTGGTCTGTCATCTCTGGGCAGGCTTCAAGCGCACGTGGAGAGTGGGTGGGAGATTTTATACAAGTTTCCTTCTGACTTCCTTCCCAGACCATTTTTCCTTCGACTCGTGGTGTCTTCCTTAACGGCAGAGCCTCGTCCTGGAGGTTTCAGATGCAGCCAGAGCAGGCTGAAAAGATGGGAATGGCTGATCAAAGCAGCGCCTTGTCTGTGCTGTATCTCGGCAGTGAATGCAACAACTCCTGTTGAAACACAGGAAGCAGCTTCTGTCAGTTGAATTATTTTTAAAGATTGACCTTATGCTTTTAAATAAGATCTTGGTGGGAAGAGCAGGACCTCTGTGCTGGACCACAGGGTTTGAGAGTGGAGAGCCCCAGTTTTAGCTGGTTAAGGGTGAAGGTGTTGTGTTCAGTTTGGGCTCTCACCCAACCCCCGTGTGAGATTTCTGATAACTGTGAGTGTTTGGACCTTTTTGTTCCCCTGAGCTGTCTCTTCACAAAAGATATTTCAGGGTCTTTCAACCAGTTAGGAAAGTTCATTATATTTTTAATACAATGTGGGAAAAAAATTAAAATAATGATTTGATATACAGGCATTGATGAAAGATGTATTTTTAAAGTAGTAAATTAAAATCTCATTAATATTTCAGTGAGAATATTTTGTGCTTATCTGTTTCATCTCTATTTTTGACCTATGGCTTGGAGTTCACAGCATGAAGGAGATGGTGAAATCTGTTCACCATAAAATGTTAATTATAAGTAAATTACAGCACAAACGTTCAATCAGCCACATTAATTCTACATAAAGTGAATTATTGTAGCAGAAAATTTTAAAATGTGACTGAATTTTATAATCTGCATCCTCCATTTTCTACCTTTGCTCTTAGTGCTATGCTGCTCCTCCCCAGCATGGCTGAACTCTGCGTGCCATGGGAAGTGCTTTCTCCTTAGGTGATGTTAAAAATGGAAGAGCAGAATTTGATCCAGTTGTTTGCAGCTACTAAATGCCTCTTAAATAGAGAAAGTTTTCTTTGCCCGGTGAGGAAGTGCAGCTGCAGGGCTGGAAAGGCAGGAGCTGGGGGTGGGCCGGTGCCGGCTGCAGCAGCCCGAGCGCTCTGACCTGGAGTTGGAGTTACCGCAGCCCCACGAGCTTTTGCAGGACCCTGCATTTGGGTTTAATGCTGTATTTATTGTGACAACCAAAAGGCACGTGAATCCCCCTGTAGTTTGAAAATGGAGCTGGAGGTCTTGCTGGCCTCCTGACCCTGAGGGGAAAGGCTTCATTTGAATCCCAGACTGGTCTGTAGTGTTGCTGCCTTTGTAAATACAAATGTTGCATGGCATTGTAAAAGAATTTCTGCCAAGATGCAGAAATTCCCTTGGAGGGAAGGGAGCAGAAGAAATTCCCGATTTGCTCGTGGGAGGTGTGCGGGTGATCCCGCAGCCCAGGGAGATAACCCTCGGGTAAAGCGTGCCACAGGGAAGGGTTGGAGCGCTGATCCCGTGAGGTCGAAAGGAGGGCAGCCGGGCAGACTGAACCTCCCAGCCGTGGCACTGACCGTGGCACTGAGTTTGTGCCCTGCACTCGGATGTGTCCTGTCAGTGCTTGAGCTCTTGCAGATGCCACTCGGTGTCTCTGAGCTGTTGTGCCTCCACACCTGAATCATTTCCTGCCAGTGTGAGATGTGGGCTCTGAAAACGTGTGTGAGTCACTGAGATCTGAGCTGTAAAGCGCTGCGGAAGTCTGGGAGACAATCTCTCACCATTTATTGGGGAATGAAGGTCTCTTTGGTGGGAACGTGTAATGGGAAAGCGAAACGTGTCTCAGACACCTAAACAAAGTAATTTGTGAAAAGGTAATTATTATGAGATTATTTATTTGAATATATGTACAAAATATGTCCAACAGCCACTGTGGTGTGCGTGTCCGAGTGATGGGACTGAGAACTGCGATAGCCAGTGACCACGCCCTTGGTTCCTGCCAGGCACAGGCTGTGTCCATCCAGGTCTGCTGGGAGGTTCTGCATCCTCTGCCTTTACCCCTCAGAGCCGTGCTGGCACAACATCCTGGGCACCCTGATTTGTTCCCATGGGCTGGATGGATGAGAAACCCTCTGCCTCATCCAGCCCCAGTGTGATCCCACTGCTCTTTGGGAGAGATCAGTGTCTGTGTGGGCTCTGCCAGCTTGCTGTGCAGGGTAACCACCACCTCAGGCCAGCCTTACCCAATCCATGTGGGGCAGGGGCTCTCTGCAGAGGCGCAGTGCTTCGGCTGCAGTGGGCACCTGTGAGGGGATGATGCTCAAGGGACACAAAGTGTAACTGTTGGAACAGGTGTGGCTAAAGACAGGGTGGGGAAAAATGAATTCTCACAGGGACCTGAGGGGTCACCAGTGCGTTGAGCTGGACCAAGCAGATGTTTTTGAAGTACTTGAGGTGTTCTCAATGTTCAGGCATTGAGAGGCACTGTATTATGAGGAGACTAAGCTCAAATACAAAGGCTTCTCCTGGCTGCATTCCCCTTTCATGGTTTCTGTCAGGGCACAGCATAGTGAAATGATTTTCGTTTCATTGTTTTCATTTGAAATCAAGGGTTTTGTTAGGTTTCAATCAACTACCTTCATCAGCTAATAGTAAACACTTACTTGTCTCTTCTTTGCTACTCTCACATTCCACACAGTGAGTTGCTGCTGAGGTAAATTGTGCCCCATGTTATACAGATGGATCTTGGTACGGCTGAAGGTACCTGGGCAAGGTATAATCTTAAAGCTGGGTTCATCAGGGTGTTGAAAGAATGAGATGTGATCAGTTAAGCCCCTCAAAATGCACAAGCACAGAGGGGAAGTGTGAGGCAGGCTGGAAGCTCCAAGCCCTTGTTTTCCAGTAAGCAGCGTGATTGGCAGCAGGAATAAACACGAGCGGGAAGCTTGTGTATCAATCTAATTGTATAATTGCAGGTTGCTTTCTGCCTGGTTTGATGTGCAGATTGTAGTAATGTGGAGTGTCTCTTTGGTAATTTGCTATTAAATCCAACACTAGGAAGTAGTTCTGTGGTTTCCTGGATGGATACCTGGTGTTTGTGATCTTTACCTGCTGGAGCAGCGCCCGTGCCTGCCTCTTCCTTTTCCTCTTATTTTTGCTTATATAGTGGTCAAAGTTTTTTCAGCAAGTTGCCAAGGTGAGTTAGACATAAAGGTCAAAATGTGATAACTCATTACCCAGTGTTGTAAAAGTCACTGCCAAGAGCTGAGAGCAATATTTAATTATTCCCTCTGAACTTGTACAAAGTATTATTTTATATATGTTGTAATCAGTACACTGGGAACGCTGCCTGCCCAAACCTCGGGGCTGGCTCTGCTCGGAGCTCCCAGTCAGTCACTGGGCAGGAGGGGAAGGGTGGTGTTCAGTGAAACCCATGCAGGAGAAAATCCTTAGGATAGGAAAAATGTCAAATAGTATCTTTGATGATGGATGTAGAACAATGCCAGAAAGAGAGGAAGGTCCTTCTTACTGGGAGAACAGGAGAAGGCTCCAGCCCTGCAGGGTTCCATGTCCATCTGGTCTATTCCCCTTACCTTGGTTACAATTAATCAGCTGCTTTTCCAGTGCAAATGTCCCTTTCCTATTCCTCAGAGGTGAGTTGATTTCTGGCTGACAATGCTGTAATTCCACACCAGTTCATAGCTTTGTCTCAGAGCACTGAGGTCTGTTACAGAGTGACAAAGATATAGTTGTCTGAATTCTTGAAGGATCTTCCCAACTGTTGTGCTTCTTACCTTGCTACTGGGTTTTTGTGTGATGGTGGTTACATCCTTTTCTGGCTTTGTTGTGGTTGGCAAACTGCTTAATAAAAAAAAAAAGTAAAGCTAGAGCCATCATGGCTTGCAGAGACATGGTTTTTAATAAATTCTGCTAAAAACATCAGTAGAAAGGTAATTCCAAGTAGATATTGGCAGGTTAGGAGCTTTTCCTGTCAGGTGTCTCCTGGTGCATTATTTCTGCCCTTGTATATTGCCCCAGTGTTGATGACAGGATCATTTTTTGGTGTGTTGTGTCACAGATTCATAGGGGACCAACAGGTAACCAGAAATGCTGGTTAAAAATCTACAATATTTCCCTGAATACAGAGAGTTGGCATCTACTGACCTGTGGTCTTGCTGGAGTTGGCAGAGGCTTGGTGAGGCACTGGTGAGACCTCCTGCTCGTGGTGCAACATCTGGGAATTGGTGGGTAAATAAATGACAGACACCTGTAGGAGTCAGGGTTTTCTTCCTCTCCCAGCAGTGTTTTGCCATGACCTTGGTGCAGCTCCATCCTGCCTGGCTCAGACACTGGTTGCATCCCCAAAACTTAACCTCTGAACTCCCCGGGGTTACACTCAAGCCAAAGATCACTGAGCTTTTAGAGATCAAGAGGATGTCAGTGAGGAGGGACGGCGCGATGAGCCTCAGACACTCATTAGTCCTCGCTGAAGGCCTGAAAATAACGAATTTCAGCTTAGTCAACAGCAGTGAAAGACACTTATTGTGTTCAGATTGCCTTGGGATGGCTTCTGCTTGTTGGGGCTGGCAAATGGCATTATCCAAAGGGAAAAGTCCTCTGTGTGGTGTTCCCATGAGGGCGGCCGTGTCCTCACTCCTGCAAACACAAAGTGTTCTTGGCAAGCAGAGTTTAATTAAGAGCCTCCCTGAGACCAGCCAGGCTGGGCGTTAGTGGCCGAGAGGGGCCCTGGCACCTGTGTCAGGGAACATGCTGGGGAAAAGGCTGGATTTCTGGCAAATGCCACCGCTGCTGCCTCGCTTTGTGTGCCCTCACGCGCGTTTGTAATACGGCTGCGCTTTGTCTACCTGGAATATGCAAATAGTATTCAAATTAGAGCTCAGCTTTGTGACTGTCAGCACATACCCCCCAGCTTCCCTCTAGCAAGTGACTAATGGGAACATGTGTTCTTTCTATTTTTGTAAAGTGGGGGAAGGAGGGCTGGAGCTGGTGGGACTGACCCGCTGTCTCTTTCTGCCCAGAGGGAGCAGAGCCCGCAGCAGAGGGGTGGGGACGGTGGGATGGGGCCTGGGGCCGCTCTCTGGACCCCCTGCCTGGGGCAGGGGTGGTGCAGGGCTGTGAGAGGCCCCCAGCCCACTCCCCACCCTGCGCCTGCCGCGGGTCTCTGCAGCTCCCAGCACTCAGACGAGCCGCACAGAGCCCAAACTTTGTCCTTGACATAGGCCATTTTCTTCCCTTTCCCCATCCCTTTTATTCCCAATTATACCCATCCCTATATTTGTTAGCGTTCCTATGGCAACAACTCTAACTGCTTACACAGAATGGTAATGTCAGGAAACTCTTTAATGTTTCTGTGGATGACTTAATGTGATTTAGGAGAAATCCACCTCATCCAGCGCTGGGCACTGGCTCTGGGCCCTGGGGGCTTCCCACCACTTAAGGTCTCTGAACCTGCCTCCCATGTGGAGCAGGACTTTTGCCTTCTATTGATTCTGGAAGTTGGTCAGCAACAAAAATTAAAGTAATAGCACACACTCAGCACACAGTTGCTATTCCCAGAGGACTGTAAACCAAAGGCTCAAATATTGCTGAAGCTCCTGGTGGCTCCAGGCTTTTCCAGTCACTTGTAACAAGTACTTGAGGTAGGGACATCTCATGTCTTGCAGAAACTGTGGTTCGTTGTGAAGAAGGAGCCAGGGTGGGTGTCACAGGCTGCTCTCCAGAGGCACTGGAGCCACAGCCACACTGCTGCTGGAGTCAGCATGACAAGACACCAGCAGGACACCCCCGGTCTGTCCTGTGCAGCCAGCATGGCCAAGGAAGAGTAATGCCAGGAGGTAATAAGTATCTGAATGTACCTGCAATAAGGATCCCATACTGAGAGAATCAGAATTAGTACTTTGCAAATGCTGGTGGCTCCATAAAACTATCCTCCCAGGCTGCTCAGGATCTGCATGCTGATGGAGAGGCACATTGCCACTGTGCCAACAGGGCTGTGTTGTAAATATGTTCATTTTGGCTGTTCTGCTTTCAAGTAGGAGATGCTTCCAAAGCAGGATGCTCTCCCCACCTCTCCCTGAGGTACAGACCTCCAAGTCCTAGGGCATGTGTGATTTCTCCCTCCCTCCCCTCCTGCCCCATGCAGCCTCACCATCCCCACAGAAGGACAGAGCTAGTTGGCCCCATTTGCCAGCTCAAAGCATGACTGAGGCGTTGCCTTCTGGTTTTAGTAAGATTGTCAGCACTCCTTTCTGCTCTGGATGAGGAGAGGAGAGTGATTTAAGCAGCCAGGATAGGAAAGTCACTCTTCTTAATTAGCACTAATGCAGTGAAGGTTGTTTTCTGGCCCTGGCAGAGGAAATGGTAATTAATATGGCAGGGAGACAGACGGAGAGTTCAAGGCCGGTGTGTGAGCCTCCGACCCCGGGGCAGTGCCGGCAGAGGCAGTGGGACACGGAGCCTGTCCCTGTGGGGTGGATGGAGTGCTGGCCATGTCCCCTGGGCCTCTGCCCAGCTCTGCACCACCAGCCATGGGGGTCCTTCACCTGCTGTAGCCTGACCAGCCTTTCCCATCCCAGTTAACTGGATCTGTGTTCTAATGAACAACTTCCTTTGCACCTCTCAGTGCAGCCTTGGGGTTGACTCTTGCTGCTGCTGTCTGCGCCCTCAGGTCACGTCAGCAAAGCCAAGACCAGCGGAGAGCAGGGCTCCCATATTCCCACCAGGAAGATCAGTGTCTCTGCAGGGCACCATGCAGAAACCACAGGTGGAGCAAGGGCAAGCAAACCCAAAATGTCTGTGTGGTCATGGTGACCTGTGCCATGGATTCATGTGTGGTCATAGGTGTTTGGACACCGTGTTCAGCTGTAGCTCAATGTTTAGGCAGATTTAAGGGTGTCTGAGGTAAGGGAGAGGTGAGCAAGGACACGTTATTGTGGGTGGAGTTGTGATGGACAGAAGATGATTACACAAAGCAGGATCTCTTGCAGTTGCATGGAGTCCCCGTTTGTGCTGCTCCAATGGTCCTTCACATCACTGTTGATGAGGAGTTTGTCTGCTCAGGACCGTGGTGCTGAGCTGGAGCTGCTGTGCTAATTCTCTGTCTTGGTGAATTAACATGTTTTCTTCAGAATATTTTCTCCTTGACAGTTTGTTGGGTTTTTTTTGGCATGTTATGTACCCACAAGCTTCTATCTAGTGTGTTTGCTTGGCACTGTGACGTGGATACCTAATGTTATGGCCAGGAGCAAAGGAGCAGATTTCCTTAATTTGATGTTCCCAGTTTTGTTGAGAAGTAAAACCTGGATGCTGCCTGGTGAAAGGGTCTGGAGTTACTTGTACAGTTTGTAAAGACATTGAGACTTGTCATTTTAGCTGGGAGAGAAGTCAACCAAACCCTTAATACGAGGTTTTCCTGGAAGCTTGATAAACCAGATAAACACATGTGCTACAGGATTCACTCCTTAAATGTTCTAATAAAAATTGTGTAGCTAATTGTTCTAATAAAAATTGTGAGAAATTGACTTCTTCATTAAATGGCCTTGGAATCACCTTTTGAAAAGCCAGACGATATTCAAGTAGTGAAGAAAAAGCAGTGAGTGGGGCAGCCAAGGTGTTTGTGTACCTGGAGCAGCATTCCTGTAAAGCAGCTTGGGAAACTCTTGCAGGGAAGTGTGATCCTGGTCAGTGCAGCTGTCTGTGTCTGATCACTGGAGGGGACTCTCTAACACCAAAACCCCATGCCCAGGTCTGCAGGTGATTTTTCCACCTCAGAAGTGGCACCAAGGAGGCAATGCTGCTCACATTCCTCAGCTGAGGCACGGAAGACTTGGGCTCAGAGCTGCTCTCTCTGCTTCTCCTCTTCCCCGTGGTGATAACCCAGACTGAATAAAGCAAATAACTGCAGTTTGGATGAGAGTAACCTGTGTGATGTTCACCATGGCTGGCAGCAGCGTTCTCTCTGAAGTGAGCAGCAAATGCTTCTTTCTGACAAGAAAAAACAAACACCTGCTCATATGTGACCCCTCCTGTTCAGCCTTTTGGTGGTTGGTTTTTTGGGGGAATTTTCTGTTTTCCTTCATTGTGGATTTAGGGAGTTCTCCTTCTGTATTCCAGGGGATTTGTTGGCATCTCTTCTGTGCTTGTTGTGGGAGCCAAAGTCTTTCTTTCTAGAATAGAAAATGAAGGCAAGTGTTTCCTGCGGGGGCCTGGGGCTGGGAGGAGCCATCTGCCCCCCTGCCTGGGCAGCCCCTGCTTGCAGCCCTGCAGGAAAGGCCCCGGTGTCCTCTCTGCCACGGTCCATCAAGGACTGTGGGGAGACCAGGAGACTCGTGTCACCTCAGACTGAAGTTGAAGTGAGGTCAGAAAGGTGAAAAGGCAGTATTTTATCCAATAAGAAACCCAAGGATTTGGATTTGTGCCAGAGCAGTAAGTGCTAAATCATCATATCCCAACCAGGGGATTTATGGCAGAGTTACAAAGATGATAATTTATTTAAGCACTTGTGCTAAGAATTTTTTTTTCCCCTGTTGATTCTTATTAGCATGGAATGTTTTACACTTTTTAAAGGGTATCATAGTGAAAGAGGGAACATTTGCAGGGAAATGTTATCCAGAATACATACATTGTTTAAATGAGCTGCTCTCCAGCTTCCAGACACACAAACGTTTAAAGCAAGAGGCAGCACCTGATGTTTTATTAATTGTATGCACATCAGCAAACTTTCAATATCTCATATTTGTAAATACAAGTAGCAGTTTAGAATCTCTTTTAAGATAAAGCATAGCAAAATATGGGTTTTCTCTACAAAGCTGACTTCAGGAACAGGTCATGCTGTGCCACAGGTGCTTCCCGGAGCCATCCATACTCTGCCCCTGCATGCTGGGTAGGATCTGTTCCATGCCCACTTCCATCTTGCACTGGTACCACAGATACTTTTCTTAATGAAAAGTGTTTTCACTGGTGTTTCTTCAGCTGAATTAGTGGGGGGAGGTGTGCTGGCTTGCTCCCAAGGGTTTGCTGTGAAGGGTGTGTGTCGGGATGATGCTCACAGGCAAATGGGCAATGAGGAAGGACAGTGGAGCTGTGCAAAATGCTGCACTCGTATGAGAAATCACAGAATCCCAGAGTGGTTTGTGTTGCAAGGCACCTTAAAGCTCTCCTAGTTCCAACCCCCAGCCATGGGCAGGGACACCTTGCACCAGACATCTCACTTCTGTGAGTGACGCTCTGGCCTTGGCCCATTCTCAAACAGATGTTCCTGTGTAGGTTATGTGTGACCTGTGACCATGGGTTATGTTTGTAAAACACAACATTTAAAATAAACATATCCCAGAGTTAGGCAAATTGCTTCAGGTGAGGAAGGCTGCAGTGAGATGCCAAGTGCTTCTCCTTGCTTCAGGTAGGAGATAGGTCCTTGGAGGTGGCAGCCAGGGCTGTTATTGAGGATTGCAAGCAGCACTTCCTGGTGCTTCCAGGGAGTGACAATCCAGCACAACAATAATGGCAGTGGAGGAGATTTCCCATTTAGACTGAGTCTACTCAATAGATTGATGTGTTGAATATGAACTTGTACCAATGAGGCTTTGGGGTTTGTGTACAGATTTAATCCAGTGGCTAAACATCCTCCTGGCAGCAAACACAACTCATCAGTTGTTAGCACAAGCCAGAGCTGTGGGTTTAGTTGTTTTAAGCTGAATCAGCATGTAGGTAGTACTTCAGTCCTACTGTGCAAGCATCTGATTTTGAGTAAATTATTACAGATTTAATCTTTATTCAGGTCTTTGTGTGTGAGTCAGTGACATATTAAGATTGAAAGGTGGCAGGAAAATGTTGGTTGATTCCTCATCAGTTTGTATGTCTTTCTCTGCCAATTACAGATTCTTCATTGTCTGCCATCAAAAATTACATGAGCAAGAGCATCAGCAGTCTAAAGTGGGCACTCCTGAAATCAATCTTAATTTCATTTTGCAACAGCTAGATTTGGTTTGATTCTAAAAGAACTTCACCTGAAACTGGTGCTTGTGACCCTGCCCTGGGGTCTCTATGCTGGGCTGGGCTCTGGCCCCTTCTCTGGGAGTGGGGGAGTCACTCTGCTGTCATTGCTGGGACACTGTGGGTGCTCCCTGGCCTTCAGGGTCCTGCTCTGAACCCCTGAGAATCCCGGGTTTCCATGGCTGAAGCTGTTGCTTGTTCAGGGTCCTCTCCCTGCAAGACTCTTGCTCAGGATCATTTTCCCTCTGCTTCTGTTTTTGATGGTATCTCCAACAATAGACTCGTGTTCCTCCTCTGTCTGTTCCAGCCTGACACAGTTCAATGCTGCGGTGCCTACGGGGGCTTGAAAAGAGCAGCCCCCCTTTTCTCCCCCCTCCCTTTTTTTTTTTTGGCTGAGGCCAAATTCCTTCACCCAGGCAGAAAGATCGGCCGCTCTTACCGGCTTTTACTTTTCGAGAGCATTTTCCACCCGGCCGTGGCTTCCCTGCGGAGCGAGGCTCCCGCTCCATTCAGGGGAGAAGGGTGCACTTTGTGCATCTGCCTTTTGTTTGGCCTGAGCCTCTGGGACTTGGAGAAGGGGGAGGAATTGATAAAAGCAAAGCATTTTGCCATAAAAAGAACCGAAGAGGGCAATGGAAGGCCATTTGTGTAATTCCCCAGGCTGTGTCTCTCTGAAAGCGAAGGTCTGGCGCAGTCTGCGTAACCTGCTGACTTCGGATCTGCCTTTATCCTTTACCACGTGCAATCCGTTCTTGTACAGGAATTAGAGATTAAAGGCAACTTAACCTGTGTTTTTCCTTTTGTTTTTTTGCAGCATTCTTTGGCAGTGAAATAGTGGAGCTGCATTTCAGCTCAGGCAAGGGGGGTGGGTGTGAGCAGGTAGGGAAAACCCCCAGCAGTTTGCCACCTCCCAGCCCGGAGCTGCTGTTTCACTGTGTCTGGGCACTGGGGAAAGGCCTTGCAGGCCTAAGGGAATTACTAGGATTTAGTCAGGGTTCCCTTTCTCATGGGTCTGACAGTGGTTTGTGGTGCTCAGGGGTTTGCACATGGGGAGTGGGTGTCTGGCAGAGCAGGCGGCTCCATGGACATGTGCTGCAGGGCTGGGCAGCTCTGCCTCCATCACGGGACAGCTCAGGGACCTTTGCACCTGAATACATCAAATTGTCATGTCCTGCATTAAAAAAATCACTGTTTTGGAGGGGCTGCCTGCATTCTGCCACTTCCAGTGCTGAGAAATGAAAGCAGAGGCACCTTCTTGGGGTGTGGTGAGAAATGCCTCGTTTGTCCAACAGTGACAAAGCAACCGAGTCAGTGTGTCATTACGGAGGAAATCGCTTCCCAGTGCAAGAACGTTCTGGAAGCTTCTCTGCTGCCGTGGGGCTCCCCGCGCGTGGAGCGTCGCGTTCTGTTCCGGGCACCGAGGCTGAGAGGTATCGACAAAGCACGAGGAGATTAGAGAAGAGCAACAAAAAGGATTAAGGGGCTGAGGGATTGATCTCTGAGGAAAGATTAAAGGAGCTGACTATGTGTAGCCTGGCAGAGAGAGAAATACAAGGCAGCTTGATAACGGTGTACAAATGTTTGAAGATCTAAATGTGAAGGGGTTGATCCTGCAGACCTCACTTCCATAATATCCCTGCAAAATCAATGGGCATGGGGTGTTATGTTTGCAGGCCTGAACCCCAACACCAAACCAAACTTGGTTATGGTGATATATGTATTTATATAGGGAAGCTGGTGAAGTAATGTGAATAGCAACATGAAATTTGCAACACTGATATGCTGAAATTTTAGATGTCTCCTAAAATGGAAGGTACCGAGTCCTTCAGCCTGGCCATTTAATCTGCAGAGCTCACTTGGCAGTGAGGGGAGAGTGGTCTGACAGTGGAGGGTCTGCATGGGCTCCTCCACTGGGTTCTGCTTTATTTCACTGCTCCGAATCTGCACAGGGGAGTTGAGGCTCTGCATGAACCAAGGGCAGAACTGTGCTGCCAGGCTTCCCCTGAGGGGGTCTCTGCTGGGGGAGTGAGGGGTGCAAGGGATGGTTTGGTTTAGTTTTTTTTTTTTTCTTAATACATGGCAAGAGCGGCTTTACGGTGGTAATACAACACTGGATGAAAAGCCAAGTTTCTGCCAGGGATTATTTGATGTTGGAGCACCAGGATTAGTTTCCATTTTGCTACTTTGAACTGCGACTCTGTTTGCAGGTGCAGAAAATGAATGTGACACCTCTCAATCAGGTAGTAAAATGTCATGTTTCTCCTTTTCTTTTTTTTTTCAAGATTGTATTTACCTGGCAAAATTCCCAACTGTCACTCTAAAATTAATATTCCCAACTGGGGCAGCTTCCAAGCTACTGCTCACCCTTCTCTGAGCTGGCAGAAAGAATTATATCCCTTCCATGTGCTCAAAAAGTCCAGCTATTTCCCTTCATTTCCAAAAGACTCCAACTAAACATAAATCTGTCTGTAGTCCTGACAGCCCCCAGTCATCTGTTTACCAAAATAAACTTTAAGCATATATTGAAAAATAATTTCTATTGAAATATGCATCCCTATGGCATTCGAGCTCGGTATTTAATGCCTTTTTTATGGTTAATAATGCATCAAAAGCATTTTGAGTCTCAAGCTGTCATTACATCACATACATGATGTGCCGGATGCGTTTAATTGACTAAAAAACTTGGAGTCAGTTTTTATTTTAAAAAATACTAATATATGATTACCAAGTCCTACTTCTCCTGATCTGTGTCTTCCAGTACTTTGTCAGCTGGTGGGGAGCAGCTGGTGACGGTGCTCATGGAGCTCAGAGAGGGAGACAGGTCACAGGAACAGGAAAAGCTGTTTGTTCTGAGCCTTCTCCTGAAGCAGACTTTGCTGGTGTTTGATTTCTGCAATGGAAAAGCAAGTTAATGCAGTAAAATAATGTCAGACCTGGCACATGCTTAAATTAGAGGACTCCTGCCTGAGAGCAGAGTAGATGGTTCTGCCCCATGGGGGTGTTTTGCTCCCGGAGTCCCCAGGTGTTTATTGCCAGGCCCTCGGCATTTGCAGCCACCCCCGTGCACTGGGGTCATTGTCACCTGTCCTAGTTCCAGGTTGGGCAGCCTGGGGCCTTTTATCTATGACCTTGTGGACAAATCTAATGTATGGGAAGCTTTTCTTTGTTTTGGGGGTTTTCATCCCTCAAAAAACCCTCAATACATGTGGAAGACTGCTGCAGTCAAAATCTCTCCATATGACTGTGATGTTGTAAGCAAACAGATGATAAGTACTCTTGGAGAAGGACAGACATTTCTTTCATGCCATGTTTGTGCCTTATTTCAGTTCACTTTTTAATGTGGTTGACTGTTCTGTTTTGTAACAAGAAAGTAACTGTCTCCCTTCCCTCTTAGGTCAGTTGTTTTGGCTTATTTTTACTTTTGTCTTTTAAGTTTCTGTTAAGCCTTTTAAAATACTTTTTGATTGATTGGCAGGGCTTAAAATCCTGAGATTATATTTCAGTGGAGGCACAGGAAGGAGGAGAGAAGACTCATGTTTTAGAAGGGCTGAGGTGGTCATGTTTGTAAAGGTGGTGTGAACACAATTTTGGAGAGGTGACTTGGTTGTAAGTTGGAATTATTCTCTTAGTGCAGGTTCAACTGAATGCTCTGGGGATGCCTTTGTCCTCTTCTCAAGTGTAACGTGGCTTGGGTTTGAGGCAGCTAAGTTGTGTTCCCCTGATGCTTGGCTCCCACTCTCACTTCTCCCACTGGCCAGTGCAAGCGCCGATCTCTGCCAGCTCGGACCCTCAGTGCAGACTGGAACACATTTCTTTGGGATAGCTCTGTTAGGTGGGTGATGTGACACCTTCCAGCTCTGTTTCTAAACTCCATATTCCATGTTTTTTAAGTCCTCAGATTTTAAATGACAAATGGGATAATTCCCTAAGCTTTCTTTTGGTTTTCCATGTTCCTCCTCTACCTGCTCTTCTTGGTCCCAGCAGCTGCCTCATTTCCTGGTAAATATTTGTCATCTCTCCCAGCAGGTCATTTTCCATCATCCCTGCCATGACATTATTCTCCTGTGGTCCCATGTCCCGTCTCAGTTCTCCCATCCCGGTTCTGCAGTGCTGCTGTGAGTGCAGGGACAGTTCCTCCTGCAGCAGCAGGGACAGGTTTGGTGGCCCCAGTGCAGGGGGTGCAGCCACCTCGGGGTGCTGTCCCCACGGGGCAGACATGTGCCGTGCCCAGGACTGTCCACTCTCGTGTGCAGCCCGCGCTCGCTGCCCTCCCTTGCCCCGTGTTGTAACTCTGGCCTCATGTTAATGTTTCCAGGTCAGCTCTGGCGGGGGACTGTGAAGGGCCAGTCACTTAATGAAGCCCTCTGGGACCTCCCTCAGTTGCTCACAATTTCTCTCCCCCTCGTCAGGCAGGGAAGCGCAGCCCATGCTGTTTCACTCCATCACTTTTTTCCGATGCCTTTTCCGCCTGCTTGCTCCACACAAACAAACCAATTATCAATGAAGACACAAACTGGGGCCTTTTTCCTTGAAAGCTCCTCCAGCCTTGCCCTTACTCAAGTTTCAGAGGTACACAACTTGCATTTCTTTCTGCCCCTTGTCTCTCTGTCTCTGCCTTGCAGGTGCTGAATTGCCTCTTCCCAACTGCACACAGTTCATGTTTCAGATCCAGACCTGGTATTGACTCGTGCAAAGCCATTCAGGATCCACAGGCACGTCCTTGTGTGCCTGGGCTCTTACCCATGCCCAGGAAAGAGAGCTGTGGTCATTCATTAATTGGAGAATTTCTTTGTTTCCTTTGGATGGAGGTGACCTTACCTGCATGTGTTTCAGACAAAAATACCCCCAGAGTCATCTGTTCATCCCCAGTTTACATCAGTGAGGCTTCCATGTACCATAAAATGGGATTAATACCACTGGACAGAGCTGGTCTGTGTGTGCTGTGTGCAGGCAAGTGTGTTTTCTGAGGGTGCATATGTGTCTCTGTCTTCTTGTAACACTAAATATCTGACAGAGAGTGTGAGATGACAGCTGGGAGTCTTTGTCCAGCTCTGGAGCCATGCCCTGATGTTGGATCTGTACTTTGTGTGTAGAAATTTGGCATCATGCATATTTAATATAAGGAAGCAAAACTGATCAAATCTTCCCAAAGTGTATCTGTAGCTGAGCTTCCCTTTACCTCGCACTGGCCACCTCTGGCATTCCAGCTTCTCTCCACACCTCAACTCCCTGATCACCCTGGAACCTTTGTGAGCCTGTGAAATCACCTTGGAGAGCTTTAGATGGTTAAAGTGAGAGGTGACCTGCAGCGAACCAGTAACTTCCTTTCCTAAAACAAAAAGCTGAAAGAAAGGGCTCTAAGCTGTGCAGGGTTTTGTCAAGGTATCAAATGTTTGAGGGCAATGTGCTTCCAGCCCCAACCTCGTGGCCTGTGCTCCAAGTGCTTCTGTGGCACTGGCATCTCTCATCCTCTCGGGCCCTGTATGAGTTTGTTCCTGCACTCGGGCAAGCTGTGTTTCCCAAGCCAGCGTCTGTTCCTTTGAGGAAAGGCTCTTGGGGGCTGCCCTGCTGGTTCTTCCCTTGCTCCCACCGCTGACCGTGGGGTGGCTCTGCAAAGGCTCTCTCGATCCACCCACGGCTCCCCTGCATGGGGAAGGCTGAGCTCAGGCTGCTGGAAGGGACTCTTGGCAGGTGGAGCTGGTCCCTGGTTGGAATGAGATGAACTTTAAGGTCCCCTCCCCACCCAGGCCAGTCTGACTGTGCCTCGTGCTGGTGCCTTCTCCTCAGAGCAGACACGGGCCCTGTGCGAGGGCTGGTGAGTACCAGCCCCATCTCCGGTAACCACACGCTCCAGAAGCCTCCTTCAGAACGGGCTGCCTAGATAAGAGTCATTCTATCAGTAGTGAAATTCCTATTTTAATGTAATTTTACAGACCCTGATTCACTGTCCCTTAACTGCAGCTTGTTATTTCTGGCATTAGAGGGTAAAAAAAAATAGCTTCTGGGCATGTGACACTATTCACAGGCCTTTAATGTCAGAAATAATGATCATGTTAAATTGGAGCTCATTACGACGAAATGAGACCTCATTGAGCCCTCTTTTTGGGGGGTTGTTTAATGATTTTCCTTTTTCTCTCCTTTTTTTCCTTCTAAGTAGCCCTGAATTGGTACACTGGGGGAGAAGCTGGGAGGTTTGGTGGTAAATTTAAATCGCAAGAACTGTATACCTTTAAAATACATTAAAAAAAAAAAGACCTGATTTTTCTACTGTTCTCCCCAAGTACTCTGGTCCTTTGTTAGGTTTTTAGTTATAGAAATTTGTCACACCTCTTAAGGCCACTAATAATGGTGATATCTAAGGCAACTACAAAACATATTTGGGACTTTATTTCAAGCACTACTTTTCTCATAATGAACATGAGGATCCCATTTTCCAGTCTTTTCTCTAATCACATTCAGAAGTGCGGAAGCTCCTCCTGTGAGAACTGCACTGAAGCAGCTCTGCCGTGAGGATGGAGCAGTGTGAGACCAGGCAGGTGCCCACACACCCCACCCTTGGCAGGGGCCCCGTGGCCACCAGCGTCGCCGGCTCTGGAGCGTTTCTGGGCACGTGGCACAGTTGTGTGTCCCACCATCCCCGTGTCCTCCCCTTGTGGATTTGCTGCTTCTCAGTCCAGATGTGCTCTAGGAGAAAGAGGCTGTAGTTCAGAGGGAAAGTAGTTTCAATAAATTTGTGGGGATAAAACCCATCTCTGCCTAAGGGGTTTTCTTGTAAAGCCTGAGATGAGCGACAAGTGTTGCTGAAATCAAGAGGTGACACAACAACTGTGGGGATATGGGATGGTGTGATCAGCTGTGGGCTCCAGACATAGTCAGCATAACTGCAGCCAGCACAGAAAAGGAGAGCTTTAATAAACAGTTCAAAAATAGTGGGTTTGTTTTATGGATCTTAGAGAAGGCCCAGTTAAAAGAGCAGCACAGGAGAGAACATGGAGACAGAAAATAATTGTGATGGAGGCTGATGGAAAGAAAAGTACAAGGATGGAATTAGCTGTTGGATACCAAAGGAGAAGTGGTAAAGAATGGATCATAAGGGATTATAAAGGAGGGAGATAATATATATGCCCTAAAAAGGAAGAACCTGTAGATGGTTGCAATGCCACGGTGATAAACTTGGAAGATTTTTTTGCCCTGGCTCTTGGAGGAATAAGAAGCTGTTAAGACTGGAGAAAGAATGTTTCCTTTCTGTGTGTGACAAGCAATGGGTGTCTAGGCAAGTACTTAAGCAATAAAGATGTTTAGTAAAAGATTTTTAGGGGTCTTAGGGAGAAAGAAAGTCAAAAGTAGAAAAAAATCTGAGAATGATGGCAGAGAAAAGCTGAAGTGAAAGCTGATGTCTGAGAATAGGGCCTTCAGTGTCAAGGTATTTGGGAAAGTTGGGAGTGAAAAAGGCTCTGCAGGGCAGATTTGGACCTCTGCTCCAGCTGAGTGGTTCTTGATGTGATGGACAAGATTTTGAATTATGCCTTTAGATAAAGGGATAGACCTTTGGATCCTCACTGAGAGACAACTGCATCTGTATTTGTGGTTGAGAACATCCATCTCCTGTTCCATTACACACGTGTGTATGTATATGTATAGCTGTATGGGATGTACAGTGGGTTTTCTTGCAAGGAATTTTAGATCATGGAGGACAGAAAAACTGACCACTGTTGATGTTTGGTCCCTGGGAAAGGGGTGGAGAAGCTCACCTTCCACCCAGTGCCAAGATTCTGGGGAGCCAAGGGGCAGCCTCTTGTGGAGCTTTCTGACACAGAATCCCTCGTGTTCAGGCGATCCTGCAGCCTGACAGTTTGAAGCTGTCGGATCTGTCTCTCTGCACATGCTCTGAAATGACCCAGAAATGGGCATGTTTAGGAAAATGACTCCCTGTTCCTGCTCTGCTTTGCCTCGGCGTTGCTGGTGACACCGTGACTGTTACTTAGCTCAGGGAAAACAACATTTGAATTGTGTTTAGCATCTTCCAGTGTAAAGAAAAATCCTGAAGATAATTATTTGTATCCAAATTATTTTCCATTCTTTAGCAGATGTTTTCAGACTTCAAATATGTTGTTTTCTGCAAGTGCTGCATAATAAATTAATTGTTTAATTAGTAATAGATGTGTCACTCCTGGGAGCAAATCCCTTACTTTGAACAAGTAAACCAGACACCCCTTTCATGTTTAATATGTTGGGTTTAAGACTTTTACCTCTTTTTAAATACACGCACTTCCATAGATCAGATAATACCTTAAACTATTGTCAGTGATTATGTGAGATCTCATAACACAGAATGGAGCAAAGTACAGACATTTCTTCACTTTAATCAGCAATAAAAGCAGGAAGAAATTAGAATTTGCTTCCCATCAGTAAATCTCCTGCACATGTTCCATCTACTCTAAGGGGTCCTCATTACCATAGATGTGAAAATCTCAGCTCTGAAAATCTTTGTAACATAATCTAGCATGAAAACAACATCTTGTTGTGGAAGGAAATTGAGGCACAGAGAATCTCATGGAGCTGGAAAACTTTTGACCCAAGACTGGCCTTCTTACTGGGGAAACACTGACCCAAGACTCTGACCTTCCTAGTAGGAAACTTTCTTCTTGAGCCTAAAAATAAAAGGAGCCACAATGACCACCAGTTGCTTCAGCTCCATTGTATAGGAGCTTTTTTATGAGGAAGGTTGTGTCTCAAAAATATTTCTATGTTCATATATTTAGCTCTTTATAACTACACAATCCTCAGTATGAGTATCTAGTGATTCTAGAGAATCAATTCAGACAGTGTTGACCTTATTTTGAATGGGTGCCTTGCTTCTGCCTTGCCAATAGTTGCCAGTTTCTTCAGAATGGGTTTTTATCTCATGGGGTACAGTCCTGGAGAGAAGGGGGTTTCAGAAGAGCTAGGTTAGTTTTAGGGATTGCCTCCAGCAGGACTGCAGAAATAATATCTAATTGTGCTCTGGTCTGGTGACAAGGTATGGAGGGGTTGTCACAGGTCACAGGCTGGACTCGGGTCTGGGAGGGCTTTTCCAACCGCAGTGACCCCGGGATTCTGATACAGGTGTATGGGCAGCAGGAGGAACACCAGAGACAATCTGGGGCTGCTCTTGGCTGTGCCTGCATGGAGTGAGGAACGTGTGGCTGTGTCCAGAGCAGCACTGCAGCATATCTGAGACTTGAAATGTGCTTGAGGTTTGGGGAACACCGGCCTCAAGAGAAGGCTGTGGTGAGAGCGTGCAGATGGTAACTCAGAGCATAAAGGTTCAGCCTGGCAACGTATTGGTTGAAGGACAGTGTTTGTGACATGGCAAGTTTCAATAGTCAAATGTGTTGGTAAAAGGAGGAGGAGAGAGAATAAGGAAAATTGCCAAATTTTAAAGAGCAGTTCAGAATTTACCAAGTGTAAAGGAATCCAGAGAATCCTGAGTCCCTCCTGTGCTGTCAGCTTTGCACTGCTGTCTGTAGTTCTTGGTGACCCAGCCCAGGACAGCATTGCCTCTTTGCCCAGCTCTACAGGGACACTTGGCTGCGGTGGGGTTTGCAGGATGTACAGCTACCTGCTGCAGGGAGGTAGGAGACCTTAAAGTTATTGAACCAAAGCTGAATTCTCATGAAACATCCCCTTGGTTGGTGTTACCCTGGGCTGGGCGCTCGCAGGTGACCGGGGCGTGGCAGCTCTTTGTTCCAGCGCTCTCCCCTGGCACACCCCTCTCCCTGAGCTTTGTTATCTATCCAAATTGTTAGCAGAAAAGATAGATGTATGCAAAGCGCTTTCACTGAGTCCAAGCTGGAACAGCTGTCAGAGATGCAATCCCACTTAGTTGGTCTTCATAAAATGCGTGCGGCATTTTTAAGAGTCTGGATAAAGGGTAAAGGCAAACTGCGCCCATTTAGCAGGAGGCAGCATGTGACAGCTGACAAAGTGACAGTGGGCCCCTGAACAGCCCATGTCACTCTTCAGCAGGAGGCCCTGAAATGCCCATTTTAATTTAAATGTTATTTTCAAATAAAATTGCCACTTTGGGATAATTGCTTCGTACTGTGTAACTTTGAGAACACCGTACCGAGCAAAGTGGGTGCAGCTTTCCTTATTGTTGTTCTTATTTGTTATTGTGTGGCACCATATGGGGCTGCAGCCCCGTGCTCTAGGTGGTCCCCAGCTCTGCCTGCTGCACAAATCAGCCTTTTGTTCTGGGAGCCATTGTTTTAAAAAACAGAACAATCCCCCCCAACCTCCGCGCAAGGTAAGGGCCGGGAATTGGGGTGATCTCAGCCACGAGCATTGTTTGGGGGTTGTTGGCGCGGTTTGCTGGTGACCACATCCACACCGACGGGCACGGCAGAAACGCTCGTTTTCCTTTGTGCAGAATGACTTGGGAGTCTTTTCATCTGAAAGCTCCACTAACTATTCACTTTCCCTTTTCTTTCTGGCCTCTGGAGCCTCCTGGTATGGCACAAACAAAAAAGCAAAGCCCATTTCTAGCCATTCTGCAGATGAAATCTGTGTGTTTACAAATTCTGGTTATTTAAATCTTGCCCTCATCTGGAGAGGAAAGCGTCACCGATGGTTGCAATGGGTGCGTAGGGTTCTCTTCCTCGTGTTTTGGTTGTTGATACCCTGAGGCTTGGGATGTCCTGGAAATGGAGTGGAGAGGTCAGGGGAGCGGCGGTGAGAGCCTCCATCTAATTCACACCTTGGCACCAGCACGCTGGGGCTGACACGTCCAATTTGCGGTGGCACTGTGTGACAGGTGTCAGCACTCGGCAGCCACACAGGAGCACACATGGCTGCGGAGTCAGGAGAGGGGATGATTGAACATTCTGCAAATGAGACACCCAGGGAAAGGAAAACACACGCGCACCCGCACACCCGCACACAACAATTCAGTGGGAAATCTGGGCTAATTAACGCCTGCTGTTGCCTGATGCGTGGCACGGCCCCTCAAGGACTCTCTGCCATTCGAGAGTTGAAAACATGTCAGGAGGCTCTTCTTTTCTCTTGCATGAAGAGTATTATGACATTTTAGTGCTAAAAAAAGTTATGATAACTTTCTGAGTTTTCATAGCAAGTTGTGAAACTTCCTGAAGTTCAGCCTTACCAGCTCCATCCCTTCCCTCCCCACCTTGTGTCTTAATCAGGTCACCTGGCAAGACACACCTCCTGAAATCTGACCTTCTCCTGGATACGTGGCTGTGTTCTGTGCTTCCCTGTTGGCCTGCAGAACAGAGTCTTTGCCTTCCATGCCGATGGCAGAGACGATCCTTTCAAATTTGCTGTTGGTACCATTGGCTGTGGAAGCATCATTGGCTTTTGGGACTGGCTTCCCCAGATGACCAGTGGCCAAATGCCATAGGTGTTACCTTCTCCAGCCAGGGAGACAAAGGCTGCAGAAATTTGGGGCACTCTCCGTGCCTGATGCTGGGTTCAACCCTCATTGCTGCATGTGGGAGTGTGTGCTGGCAGCAGCACCATTTTCAGCTGAGAAAAATTTGCTGGAGAAGAGCAGGGGTGTTTCCATGGTTCTCCTAAAATTCTGGTGGTGATGGGGAAGAAGCAATTCCCGAGTATGTGCTGATACAGCACAGCCCCGCCCTGGCTGCCCAGGGCTCTGGAGAGGCTCGGGATGCAGCTGGTGTGGCCGTGGCTGTGAGGGGCACAGCCCGTGCCAGCCGCCCCTAATGAGCTTTGCATTAGTGTCACGAGAGGAAGATTCTCAGACCTTAAATTTGCCTGGAACGTGAGAAATGCAGCTGGATCCTTATTCTCCATCCTGTGACATTCCCATCACAGCTTCTGTCGCGGTGCAGCCCGGTGGCTTTGTGCTTTCCTGGGACTGAATTCTAGACTGGGTTAGCAGTGGGGGACTGCGATACTTGAAATTTGTCTGAAGTGGGAGGATCCCATCATTTGGGGAAACAGCTCTGTACAATGCTGCAAATCAACGGGACACAGGCTTGTCCTGCTGAGAAAGTCAGCAGAGCCAAAACTGAATTTAAAGGAAGCCTTTATTATTGTTATTATTATTATTATTATTCATGTCAGGGCTCCATTGGGAAAATCTTTATCTGCATTAAAACGTACATAAGAGGAGGAAAGAAGAAAAGGCCAAGAAGAGGGCGTACTACAAAGCATCCCTTTGAGCTCAGCTCCACGCCTCTGTAAAGTTCATTGCCAGGCTCTTTGCAGGGAGAGAATTTGGTTTCAAGGTTGAGCTGGAGATGTTTCCTGGCAGAATGTATATCCCCTGATCACACCTTTAGGAGATTATCCCGTCATTAAATATTTGTAGGATAACAGGAGAAGCCTAATTTAGTTTTTGTTTCTTTTTCTCTGTGGTTTAATCACAGATGAAAGAGACTAATAGCACTACAGAGCTTTCTGGTGATCAAAGGCCAATCAATCCTCTTTGTGGAGTAATTAACTATTTGCTAAACTTGCAGAATTGATTTCCATTTAGGGCTAAGAGAGAGGGTTTTAAATGAAGACCGATTTACCAGGCGTGAGGAGGGAATCTCAGCACTGATGCCAGGAGATACTCAGAGTGATGAATTGGAGCCTGCTAATTGGAGGATGAAAAATACAGCTGGAATCTGGCCCCGTTTGCTCCTACTTTGGTGGAAGACAGGAAAAGGGAAATCAGGCTGAAAACCTGACAGATGGCTTTGTGCAACAGCGGCAGGGAGAGCACCCTGCGGTTGGAGCAGCGTCCGACTGGCTGGAGGAAACATGGATGGAGCCAGCACAGGACGGGGTTGCAGTGAATCCATCATCCAGGTGGATGTTGTGTCAAGGAACGATTCTGGCTCAGCTTTGGGCTGGTTGCAACTGCACTGCTTCCCTCAATACAAAATCAGTCAGGCAGCTTCGTATGGCTGCAGCTTTAGTTTGCCAAGAAATTTTTAGCACCATGGATTAAATCATGGCTTTTTGAAAAGCTGAGGGATAGAACATCCTTTGGCACTCCAGAGTGGAGATATGGGGGGTGCTCTGTGTTCATAGGTGCTGCAGCCTTGGAAGGATGATCAGGATGCTGGGCCTTACCTGAGAATGTCCAAATGGGCAGCTGAGTTATCAGGCAGTCAGACTGTTTATGGATATGGGGCATCTTCTACAAGCAGAGGAACTAAATGTTTGGGATTCATAATCCATGATAGTAAATGGGATGGAGAAATGCAGTAGCAGCTTGTAAACTGCTACTTGGGGGAAAAAAAAAGTGGCACAGGAAAAATGGTTGGGGAACAATTAGAAGCAGCAAGTGGGGTATTCACCAAACAGAGAAAGTTTAAACCAAAGACAAGCTGGTACCTTTTCTTAGAGCACAGAATTAACTCATGGAATTTATTGCACAAAATACTGTGGAAAACAGAAGAATAAATGAGTTCAAGATAGATGAAATTTGTGGAGAAGAGGTTCACTGGTGGGTGAACACAGGAGCTGGATGAAATACCAGCTGGGGAGTCCTGAGCAACTGCCTGTGTGCCCATGTTCTCTGGCCGTGGCTGGAGACAGGACCTTGGTTTTCAGCTGGACCCAGTGTGGTGGTTCTCAGTCCCTATCCAGTGGTGTGTGGAGCCCTGCATTGCCAGGGCATGAGACAGCAGCACTGGGAAGTCCCTTGCACGTAACTTCTAGGGTTTGGAGCTTTTTTGTCCAGCTCTCAGAACCTCAGACCTTCCAGGGTCACCTCCTGGCTCTCAGAGAAAGTCCAAACCTTCCCTGACAAAAAAAATAAATTAGAGGAAACACTGTAAATCTGACTTTGCTCCATCCAGCTGGTGCCCAAATCTGATGTTACTGTAACACGGAGAAATCTGGCTGTTCTCTGTCAGAAGATCCATAGGAACCCGTGTGCAGCAGCAGCTGGGCAGGCATTGTTGCCTGGTGTCGAGATGATTGTATTTGCTTGTCATAAATTGAATTCGCCTATTAGAGAGCTAAGACTTGATTTTTTTCATTAACACACAAAGCTGGAAGGGAAAGTTTCTTCTGAGGTCCCTCCAGACCTCTTTAAGCAGGGGTATAATTATTCTCTGTTGAGAAAGAGCAAAAGGAATTCCAGAGCTGTTTAAACAATTAGGAGCGGCGCTGTGCCGGCGCGGCCGAGCGCGACACCTCCTCGCGCTGCCCGCGGCCTGGGCTGCCTCGCTGCAGGGTAATTGCGTTAGGGACCCGTGCACTGCCTGAAAATCAATTCTGTTGGGCCAGCGTGGTTGTTGGGAAATCCACTCAGGCAATTGAGGAGTCCATTAGGCTGCGGGCCCCGCGCGTGACCTTCCCAGGATTGGGGTTGACACTTGAACGAAGGCGTTTGTCCAGCTAAAGGACAGTGCTACCAGCAGACTCTTATCTCCCCTAAATTGGATTACTCAGATCTGCTTGTTCTCTTTAAAGATAGCTGCTTCAGGTTTTTTACCCCTCTCTTCCTGTCTGTCTGAGACAGTTACCTGTGATTACCGTTAACATCCCCTCCGTAGCTGTTCCCAGGCCGTTACTGTCTGGTAGTGCCCTGCAGCTCCTTTGCTCAGCTGGAGTGGCTTGGGCCAGGGGTCGGTTCTTCCAGCCCTTCTCCAGCAACAGTCTCTTCACAGAATCCCAGACTGGTCTGGGTCAGAAGGGATCTGAAAGCTCACCCAGTGCCACCCCTGCCATGGGCAGCGACACCTTCCACTATCCCAGGTTACTCCAAGCCCCATCCAACCTGGCCCTGGACACTGCCAGGGATCCAGGGGCAGCCACAGCTTCTCTGGGCACCCTGTGCCAGGGCCTGCCCACTCTGTGAGTAAAGAAAATAATGAGTGATGACACAAGACTTACCTTAAAATGCTGAACCCATAATGTATACAGAAAATCCCAGCATTCTTGGACAGTGTTACATGGGTAACTTCCACTTTGTGTTTTTAACTCCAGGAACAGCTGTTAGTGGACTCTTACAGTGATTAAACTCAAACATCTCCTCCTAGAGCAGGTTATCAGCTTATTCTGTGTTCCAGTGCAGAAGATACTGTATGAGGCCATGAAACAGAAATGTTTCCTTGCTTTTCTCCAAAAGTATGGTGGGAGAAATGAAAAATAAGGTTGAGGAAGAAATAACTAGTTTGAAAGAAGAATTTTTTGTGTGTGTTTTGTAAATTATGTCTGAGAAAAGGGAAGGAGGAAAATGGGCAGGAAAGGGGTTAGGGTGAGTGTTGTGTTAGTACATTTTGGCACTAAGCAAAGATCCTTAACAATGCTCTTCAGTGGGCAGGGACCAGTGGGATGGGTATATGGACACTGTATAACTGAAGAGAACACCATTACACTGGGAAAACCTGTTTGAACAAGTGTATGGAGGAGCTGAAAATGCACTGGACATCATGATTCAGTTGAACTTTTTTGGTGCTGATAAAGTGTTTCCAAATCAGTTTGATAATATCTCTGTTTGGGAAAGATACACTGAGATAGCAAAAAAAAAAATCCAAGTCTTCTCTGTGTATGCAGAATCTCTGTTGCAGCTCCTGTGGGAGTCAAAGTTCTTGCTTAGCATACAAAGGCTTAGGAGTTTTATAGTGTTCAGACTCTTAATCTACAGAGCGTAATTTAATCCTCTTTTATCTGGCTGCACCACAAAGCCCCAGTTGTAAATAAATCCTATGGTGATGTGGATGCAGCTGCAGCTTCTGCTTCCTCACCTGCACCCAGTAAATATTTCTGCAAAACAGATGAAATTAGGTGGTAAACGTGATTCATAAAGAGTGAGGTGTGCAGAGGGGAAGGCTGGACGCAGCAGACCTTAAACACAAGTGAAGGCTCTGAGTGGCTGCTCAGCCGCCTGCCGATAGCAATGACTTTCTGTGTTCCTGAGACCCAGCGCTTTGCCCTCCGCTCCTCAGGGCTGGGCAAGACTGGGAAGGCACAGGAGTCCTCCAGGCTGGCTTTACAAATGTTGCCAACTGGGAGATGGGGTCAAATGGAAGGTGAATTAATTTCTGCCGTATAAAGCATGGCCCCTGTGTAACACCCATCCCGCCGTGTCCAGGTTAGATGCCAGACCCCTGTTATGGCTCTGTGGTGTCACCTCCAGGTTGAGCAGTGGTCACAGCTGACCTCTGTGGGAAAGGCTTATTTGCATATTAAAATTATCAACATGCTTGACTAGGGAATACTTTTTTTCATCCTTTTTTTGGCACTATTGTCATGGCAATGGCAGTTTTCCATAGTGCCGAGATACATGCAATTAGGATAAATCCGTATTTCCTAAAATAACTCTTCCCAGCTACAGAGAAGAAACTTCCATTCGACAGGCAGTAAATTGCCTTTCTTGGATGAGGGTCGTGGCCGAAGTGGACTGGAAATCAGAGTCCAGACTGGAGCCAGCATTTAGGAGTGAACTGGAGGTACTGGCCTGGAGAATGTGCAGCTGCACGTGTAAGTGGAAGTTTTAATGCCAGGAAACTTTGCTCCCAAATCTCTGCTACTGTACCTGGGCAGGTTTCTACTGAGCTCAGTAGAGCCCTGGAAACTGCTGAGGTAGGATATGTTGTCTGGTGGATTGGAGGTGGGCCTTGGGTGAGACTAAGTCTGATTATGTGTGATGATCACACACATCATCTTTGTTCCCTCCAAGTGGGAAGCCAGCTCAAGTAACTTCAGATTCACATCTCATCGAGGCTTCAGAAAGCAAATGTTAAAGAAAAAATAAAGCAGAAAAATGGCATTTTCTTTCAAAAGTATTCCAAGGAGGTTATATCCATCACTGGGGAAGAAAGGGGACTTGGGGCAGGGAGAGGGAGATTCAAACAACAGTGTTGATGCATGAATATTTTGATGAGCACTTGATCTGCAGAAGCTTCTGTTGTGGGTGCATTACATCATGTCTTTGTCTGCTGTCCTTGATTTACCTCCCTGTCCTTCCCCGATTTTACAGCCGTGGCCCACGGTGACCCCGGCTCGGTTGCTGCTCCGGCCTGGGGAAGGATAAGCTATTCCTCCCCAGACGGCGATCCCCTCTCTGCCCGCGTGCCGTGCAGCTCTTCTAATGACATCCTCAATACTAGCAAAAGATGAATAATAAAAACTGCTGCCATTGGTCCCAGAAGGGCCTTCCGAGGAGGTTTGTTTCAGAATAATGAGTATGGAAATTCTGCATCCATAATGAACTGCAAGCAGTCTTCCAACTCACTCGTGCCGAAAATTCACACTTGCCTTTCCCATAACTTGTCACTTTTCTTTTATTATTATTGTTCAATATGTAAACAAGGCCAAGAAACTCTTTGTTCCTTTGTGCCTCCTTACATTTGTCCATTAATCCCAGTCTCCCTCCCCTCCCCCCAACACAGGCAGGATTACACAAAGCAAAAGTCATTAATTTTTATCTCTGACTATCTGTGGGCTTTTTAATGTGGCCTGGCTTGCTTATGCACCAGCAATTACATGTCATAAGTGCTTGTAGATGCTGAAGCAGTATCGCGGGCTGATGAATCACTGCCTTCCCCTCTGATTAGTATGCGAGGGGCTGTGCTCTTCTTTGAGCAGCTGGCATGCCAATGAGGATCTGGCTCTGCTGGTCAAGGCATCTGGACATGAATTCAATATGGATTGCTTTAATTAAATGGCTAAGCACACAAGGAGCTGAGGAACAACTCCATCATTGAGTGAAACTTGAAAATAAAGTCGACGTGAGAGCGTAGGTAGTAGGAATTGTTTAAACACCTGTTGGCTCCCTGGTGAACCTGCGGGTTCCTGTTTCCTTAATGAAGTTCCTGCAAGTGGCTGAAATTTCTTCCTGATTTATTCCTCAGATATATCTTATTTCTAAAATTAGGTTTATCCTCAAAAGTTTAGGAATAGGTGAACTTGGTTTCATTTCTCTGCTCTTTATAGGAATTGTTATTCTTTTTTAAAAGTAAGATTATTGCAATCTGTAGAAGCAGCTGTTTTAAGGAGGGATTTGGCAGCTGTATGTGGTGCCAGTGGGATGTGGAAACTAGCAAAACATTTCTGAATATGCCAGGGCGGAGCAGTAAGAGACGAGAGAGAAAAGCACTGCAAAAGACTTCTTGTGCCCACTTCCAAAGTCTGTGAATTAGACCAATTGAAATAAATACTGAGGGTGTATTTCCTCCGGCTCGGTATCAGCCTTTACAAAACAGAACTGTGAAGCCTGTTCGCTGCTATTAGATTTTTCTGGTCAGTTATAGTCTTAATTTCTGCTCTACAACTTCCTGTAGTGGACATCAAATTGCAGGTCTGGTTAAAGCATTGAGTCACACCGAGAGATTCCAAGTTCATTTGAACTGCTGAGTTTATCGACTAAAGTGTTATCAATAGAAATGGGACCTCATCTGCAGTGTAGGAAGTAGATTCCCAGACTGCTTCCAGACCAGCCCCTTATCCTGTGTTCCTGCCAGCACTGTCCTATTGACTCACACAAAATATGATATTTACCTTAAATCAGCAGCATCCCTTTGTTGCTTGAAAAGCTCCTACAAACCGAATGTGGAGCTGTGGCTGTGCAGATGTACAGATGCACTCCAGAGGCTTTTTGTGCCAACGTGGCCTTTCCAGCTGCTGCCATCCTCTCTGCTGCCTGGCTGCCCACGGACAGATAGGGAACCTCTGGGTGGGAAGGGCGTGGGATGCTCTGTGCTTCCCAAGCACAGCCCAACTTCACGGGTACAGGTGTGTGCAGAGACAAAGGAAACAGCAAATGAATGGTGAGGGATTGGTCTGTGATGCCTTTTGGTGGGGAAAGCGTGTGCTTTAGCCCAAGCCCACCTCTGGGATTTTCATCTGCTTAATGATGTCAGGCACTTTGTAGGTGAGTGTGGCTGTTGTGATGGCTTGATGGACACCAGAAGGTTGCTTTTCTTTCCTTCCACATGCAGTTTACCATCTTTACGAGGTCATGATTGTTCACTGTGTTTTGGGGAGTGGGACAAAGCTGTTGTTTCATCAGTGACAGAGATTAAATGAATCCTCCTCTGCTCTCACATCTGCTAAAATCTGGGGCCTCCATGCCCTCCATGCTGGGGACTCACAGCATGGCCTCCAAAGCACCCTCCTCCCTCGTGCTGAGCCTCACTGCATCCTCATTCTGCAAATTAAATTAAAATAGAACCTGTATTAAGGGTATTTTCCCCCATGTTTTATATTTTAAGAGACTTTCTCATGTCTGTTGTATGATGCACATGCTTTATAAACCAAAGAGAATCATCCTGTCCTTCATCTAAATGAGGGACAAGTGGATGATGAGCTCCTCAGCAGTATCACAATTTTCTGTGCTCTCAGGAAGAGGTGTAAATCTGTTAAAATTAAAAGAATTGCAGAAAACACACCAATAGCATGGCAACAGGGATATCTTTTTTATAATCTTGGGTATTCATTGTGACTAAATAGATGTTGCACAATTTCCTACTTGCTAGTTGTTTGGGATTTTAATGTAAATTACAAACTACATGATTGCAGTTCACTGCTGCAGCATCTGTTTCTTAAGTTTTATCTTTACCACAATTGGTTTTGTGTTGATGGGGTCTCCAGTGATTCCCCTCCTTTCCCAATTCATTTTTATGCTATGGCTCCTCGAGGTCACTTCCTAAAGAATTTCAGTACCCTCTGGATGATGCCACTCGCGTATGGAAAACATCCTTTGGCTTCTAAAGGCAGATTTTACATCCAAGCAAAATTTAGTTTATTGTCTCTGTGCTGTTATTCATCTCTGAAACCCATCTAGAACTCAGTTTATCCCCCTTGGTTTCCCCTGCCCCCCAAAACTGCCCTCTCCACCTTTGTTCTCTGGCTCCCTCCTCCCGCGCCGGTCGCAGCTCGCGCCGAGCGGCTGCTCCAGCACGCAGGATACTATACTTAGTGCAACCCAGTTTACTCTCATCATTTTAATAGTGGACCGAAGGTATGTTGCCATGTGAACAAGTCATCATGTCACCATGGCAACCGGCTGGATTGCAGCACCGCTCCGAGGACTGGACTTTTTTTTTTTCCCCTTTTTTTTTTTCCTACTCGGTGCTTTTCCTATTGTTAAATCTGATGAAGGGCTCACAATGGGAGGATTCAGGCTGCTTTGGGAAGCAGCTTTTCATTTAAACCTGGAAGTTGTTGTATAAACAGCAAGGCCAGCGTGCCACAGGATTCACTTTCAAGGCAGACTTGAGGAGGGCTTTGAAGCAGGACCCCGGTGTGTTCTGCAGCTTGATCAGGACTGAGACAATTACACGTCTTGGCACCTTTCAGACTCCTCTCCACACTCCCCTCTGCTGCCCGCAGTGGGGTCCCAGACGCTCGGCCGCGGATTGGGTGACCCCCGGACAGCCCTTTGCTGCTGCTGTGAGCCTTTTTTGCTTTTGGAGATAGCAGTAGGCCAAAATTAGACACACTGAGAGGTTTCATTTTATTTAGGTTTTTTTTTTCCACCTTCTCCATCCCACGTCACATAGGCAGCTTCCAACACCAAGCAGTGGGGGCAGAGGAGCAACATGAAAAGATAAATGATTCAGGCACTCAGACACGAGAGCAGCGAGAGCCTTGCGTGTGCATCCCTACGCATAGGAATGATGACGGAATATGTAGGACTCTTAAGAAGAATGAGGAAAAAATATGCAAATAAAATACAGCTATTAAGCCTGAACTGTAAGCATTATTTTATACATTAAATTCCAGTAATTCAGCAATTTTCTTTCCCTGAAACTACATGAGAACATATAGGCTGGGATGGTGGGGATCATTCCCAGCCTCTTCCCAGGTGTGGGCTGTTCTATCCACAGTCTTGTTGTGGCATAAAAAGCTTCTAGGAAAAGGGTGTCTCCTGTAGAATTTCCAGAGCTCAAGTAGCAGCCTGGGGGATGGCAGCAGATTCTGATCCGCTGCAAGTACAACTGTGTAACCTCAAGGGACACCTCAGCCTGCCTGGATCCGCTTCCAGCACGGCCCTCCTGTGTGATTCTGTCCTCTGGCAGCAGATGAGTAAGATCAGGAATGAAGCAGGAGGAAGAACAACCCCAAATATGGTTGCAGTCACTGGGCCAGGAACTGCTGCTGGTGGCTGATCGTCACCAAATCATCAAGGTTGGAAGGAACCTTTGAGATCATCAAGTCCAACCATCACCCCAACACTCTGGGTGAAGGAGAGGGAGAGGCAGGTGGAGGTGCTGTTTGGATGGTGCTTGGGATAGTGAATAAAAATGCAACAGTGTGCAGCTTTGGACACAGGACAGCCGTGCTCATCACCAGTGCTGGCCTGAGACACATCCCCACCACCAGCAGGAGGATCACGGTGCCATCCTACCGTGTCTACATGTCATCAAATCCTAGAGTGGTTGGGGTGGGAAGGGACCTTAAACCTCATCCCACCCCCTGCCACGGGCAGGGACACCTTCCACTATCCCAGGTTGCTCCAAGCCCCATCCAGCCTGGCCTTGGACACTGCCAGGGATGGGGCAGCCTCTGGGCACCCTGTGCCAGGGCCTCCCCATTCTCACAGTGTAGAATTCGTTCCCATTGTCCCATGCCTGTACATGGGGCTCCTGCGTTTGTGGTGCTGACAGCCAGGCCAGGCTCGTTTGCACACACACCTCGCCCCACCCGCTCTGGCAGCAGCCCCTGCCCCTCAGCACTCACACTCATTTAGGCAGGCAATTGGTGAGGTGAATCGCCCTCCGTAGGCAGCAGGGATCATCTCTTCTTTGTGCATAAAATTACAGCAAACAAGCCTCAAATAACACAGGACACTTTCATAATTGATTTATGCGAGGACTCTGAAAGTTCTATTACCTTTTGTTTAGCTCAGGGGGCCTGACTCTGTGCAATCCATTGCTGAAACTAATTACAAGATATAATTAAACTGTGACACGAAGATATTATACCGTTAGTTTACTAATGACACCGCGAAGCTGTACCACCAGCGCAGGACAGTGATTATGCTTCATTCATTATTTATCCCTTTGCTAAATGAGACGCTGACATTTTCAAAAATTACTTTGAGGTTTCTTAATTGTCAGCAGCAGGATGGACTAGAAGGAGCTCTCCTTCCTCTTAGTTACTTATCNAAAGGGTGTCTCCTGTAGAATTTCCAGAGCTCAAGTAGCAGCCTGGGGGATGGCAGCAGATTCTGATCCGCTGCAAGTACAACTGTGTAACCTCAAGGGACACCTCAGCCTGCCTGGATCCGCTTCCAGCACGGCCCTCCTGTGTGATTCTGTCCTCTGGCAGCAGATGAGTAAGATCAGGAATGAAGCAGGAGGAAGAACAACCCCAAATATGGTTGCAGTCACTGGGCCAGGAACTGCTGCTGGTGGCTGATCGTCACCAAATCATCAAGGTTGGAAGGAACCTTTGAGATCATCAAGTCCAACCATCACCCCAACACTCTGGGTGAAGGAGAGGGAGAGGCAGGTGGAGGTGCTGTTTGGATGGTGCTTGGGATAGTGAATAAAAATGCAACAGTGTGCAGCTTTGGACACAGGACAGCCGTGCTCATCACCAGTGCTGGCCTGAGACACATCCCCACCACCAGCAGGAGGATCACGGTGCCATCCTACCGTGTCTACATGTCATCAAATCCTAGAGCGGTTGGGGTGGGAAGGGACCTTAAACCTCATCCCACCCCCTGCCACGGGCAGGGACACCTTCCACTATCCCAGGTTGCTCCAAGCCCCATCCAGCCTGGCCTTGGACACTGCCAGGGATGGGGCAGCCTCTGGGCACCCTGTGCCAGGGCCTCCCCATTCTCACAGTGTAGAATTCGTTCCCATTGTCCCATGCCTGTACATGGGGCTCCTGCGTTTGTGGTGCTGACAGCCAGGCCAGGCTCGTTTGCACACACACCTCGCCCCACCCGCTCTGGCAGCAGCCCCTGCCCCTCAGCACTCACACTCATTTAGGCAGGCAATTGGTGAGGTGAATCGCCCTCCGTAGGCAGCAGGGATCATCTCTTCTTTGTGCATAAAATTACAGCAAACAAGCCTCAAATAACACAGGACACTTTCATAATTGATTTATGCGAGGACTCTGAAAGTTCTATTACCTTTTGTTTAGCTCAGGGGGCCTGACTCTGTGCAATCCATTGCTGAAACTAATTACAAGATATAATTAAACTGTGACACGAAGATATTATACCGTTAGTTTACTAATGACACCGCGAAGCTGTACCACCAGCGCAGGACAGTGATTATGCTTCATTCATTATTTATCCCTTTGCTAAATGAGACGCTGACATTTTCAAAAATTACTTTGAGGTTTCTTAATTGTCAGCAGCAGGATGGACTAGAAGGAGCTCTCCTTCCTCTTAGTTACTTATCTGAACCTCAGATGTATTATTAGCAAAAAAAAAAAAAACAAAACCAAAACCCAAAAAAAACCCCTCCCTCCCCCCTGGGGCTCTCTGGGCGTTGTTGGGCTGATCCGGGGCTGTTGCTGCTGGGTGCTGGTGGCAGGTGATGGACACGCAGAGTCTGCAGGGGAAGGGTCTCCTCTGGCATCTCCTGCCACAGCCTGGGTAACCTGTGCTGCCTTATCCGAGGGTAATGTTGAGTTTTCAGTGGTTTGGTGCCAGCTGGAGGAGTCTGTCCTACTGCTTCCTCTGAGCATCTTCTTGCATCGTTGTTGCTGTAATAACTTTTTGGACTTTATCGATCAGTAAAGGCTTTGTCCATTAGTATTACTAAAATAGAATTATTTACCTTAAAAAAAACCCTTGCTAGAAGTGCTGTAATTGGTATAAAGCAGAACAGGCACTGCCATATTCTCAAAAAAAGAAGATGCATTTACTGACTTCCTCATGAGAAGTTCTGGTTGTTCGTCCATAGAGGCTTCTCTCCTTCTCCCTCTGTGCCTCCCCACCCTCTGTGTTTCGTGAGTCTGGAGAACCCAAAAGTACATCTGGCACTAACCTCTGGGTCACCTTCCCACCACGCAGCCTGTTTTGCTCAGGGCACCACTGGACAGCTTAAGATGAGGTTTAATTTCTTCAGAGTGTAATGGCATCCGGCATCTATAATTACAGTGTTTTCTGTGCTGTGCTGATTAAATACGATTTACCCAGAGAACCAAATGATGAATATTTGAGCGGAGTGTGTTGAACCAATAGCTGGTTAAATAGTCATAATAAATAAACTTGAAAGAGGAGAAGGAAGAGGGGCTCGTGAGTTATGGGACATTAGCAGGTGTGAGAAAAAAGAAAGTGAGATTAACACCAAAGGCAGAAGAATATTTCTAGTGCTTCATCTAAAGGAAAGGCCGAAAGACCCAGCTTTAATGGCTTCCCACTGCCAGAGGGCAGGGTTAGGTGGGATACTGGGACAGAATCCTTCCCTGTGAGGGTGGGATTTAGGCTGTTCTGGTGGGCACTAAGAGCTGGGACAAGGACACCAGGACTGCCAGCTGCAGGCTGAGAGTCCTCAGCACCAGCTGGGGTTTCTCCCTCTGCAGAAGTTACTCCCAGGAGTAGCAAAGAGGGGCTTGGAGAGTTTGTTTAAATACAGAGTGTGGAGTCCCTCACAGAGCCAGAGCCTCTCCTGTGAGGCCATTTCCATTCAGTGCCTCTGAAGTTCTCCTGGGTTTTTGTGCCATTGTAGGAATAAGGTGCTTTAGCATTTTTCCAAGCTCTCTCCTCCCTCTCTATCCCCCCAGTGAACTGCAGGGCTCTAAATATAGGTCACCCCAGGCAATTAGGGAAGAGATGCTGGTTTTGAAAGACTGAGCAGGCAGGAAGCCCAGTTTCCAAATGAGTTATCAGGTGAGATGATGTTTGGCCCCAGCCAGAGTGATTGACAGGGGGTCTGCATGTTCACAGATACATTATTTAAACATAGGGAGATATAAGAGATCTTCTGCACTAATTACTTCGAAGGCTGTATTAATCACAAGACACTTTAATACTCAATCAATACTTGCATTTGTCAATGACCTTGTAAATCTCCTCACTTTAACTCTGCTGTGTGGCAAAAGCATCCTTTGACATCTTCAGGGGGCTGGTTTTGTGCAGCTGTTGCTCAGTAAAATATATATTCTGAAAGTCTTAGTTCCAGTGTTTAAAGTTCAGTTTCAGAAGTGGAAATAGGAAGAGCACAGATGTTAAGGCAGCTGCGGTCTAACCACTGGGTCACCATTTTTGATGTGAACTGGGCTCACACCAGCTGAAGGGGACATTTCATATGGCATCCACGGATTCTGGCTTCAGCCAGAGACTGGGCTGTGGTGACTTGATGGCAGAACAATGAGGTCTTTGCCACACTGTATGTTATAACTGGATGTGTGTATTAATGGGAGGGTACTGGAGTGCTGGCCCTAATATCTTTCAGATGTCAGGGACATGAAACTTGGTAATTTCATCAGAGTAAAGGAAGAAAGCAAAGTCTTCAAATTCAGAAAAGATTGCACTGCAGTCCAGATATTCAAAGTGGAAAAGAGCCATGATGTTGGTTTTCTATAAGGCACTGAACTAGAAGAGGGAACCTGAGAGGTAGAAAGCCCTGTTCACTATTAACTCCTGGCTAGTTGGAGCTGTTTACCTTTTTTAGTTTTTCCAGCTGTTATCCTGTTGTTTGAGCAGGTATTTCTCATAGTCCCAATGGAACTGTACAACTAAGAATATTTTACCTGCCTGCGTTTGGGATTCTTTTAAATGAGTCCTGTGGGTGGTTTGCTCAGTTGCTTATATGTGGCAACCAGAAAGCAAAGCCTGGCCCTCGGCTAGGTCCCAGACTTGCTGAGGCTGGAAGGCACCTCTGGACATTGTCCTGTCCAGCCTGAATGTCCATGTCTGTCCTGCCCTGGGGAGCCCAGAACTGGGCCCAGTTCTGTTCAGACACAGCCTCAGCAGTGCTGAGCAGAGGAGAAAGATGGGGTCAGCTCCCTCCAGCTGCTGGCTGTATCCCTCCCAGCTCATCCCAGGCCGCTGCTGGCTCGTGGTCAGCCCAGTGTCCCCGTCTGCAGGAGCCCCTGCGTGTGCTGGTGCCTGGCCTTGCTCCTGCCTGGGTGCAGGACTGGGCTTTGGGCTCTCTTGGATTCCAGGATTCCTCTTGGCCCCACTGAGATCCCCCTGTGGGGCAGCACAGCTCCGGTGTGTCACAGCTCCGGTGTGTCCCCGCTCTGTCCACAGCCTGGCTGCAGAGGAGCTCCGTGCGTGTCCAGCTGCTTAATGGGGCTCTGCCCCCTTCAGCCCTGCTCTGCACTGTGGGGTGCCCTGCACCCTGGCTCTCAGCAATCCCAATGAACCTGGCAGCATTCTCGTGACAGTTCCATGCATTTTTTCCAGGAATTCTTGTTGGTAATTGTTAGAGCATTCCTGCTTTGCACTCTAGCCTTGGTATCAGATCTACAGGTCAAGGTTTGCAAATATTTAGACCATTCTGTTAGTCATTGCATGTGACCCTTTTCTTTATAATGAAAAAGGTTTTATCTGTAAAAATCCCTTTATTGGGTCAATACTTCATTTCTCCATCCCTGGCACAGCACTTTGGGCCAGCACACAAACCCATCTTCCCGTATTCTCCACTGTTGCGTACATTATACTCTTCAGAGAAATTTCATCTCTGTGCTCCTTTCTGTGGAATCCTCCTGCAGAAATCTCATTGGCAGCATAACAAAAATTACCTTTTCCCATTCCAACTGCCCCTGCCTTAGTCACTGCTGTCAGATCTGAAGCTGCTCAGCTGCAGAGGGAGGGGAGTTTAGTGCTTTCCCTCTGCTCTCGGGCCATTTTTCCTATGCTTCTTTTTTATTCTTTTATTTTATTTGTGGTCCCTGTCATTCTGTCGGGGCAAAGGGGTAAAGAGATTTGACACTAAGTGCGGGGAAATGCTGTATCTGGAATCTATCTTCCAGACGGCAAAAGAATAAAAATTCATGGCAGGACAGCGGCTGCTGCCACGTTCCCCAAGACATATTGCAGGTAGCGTTATTTATTGTGGCACGGAGTTCATGGAAGTGCTACCTCAAAGCACCCGGAGAGATCCTAAAAAGCCCATCTCCCATCAGGTGCAGCAGATTTATGGCGCTGTGCGCGGCGGGGTCAGAGCGCGGCGCGGGAGCCGGTGCTGCCCGTTCCCTGCGGTGACACTGCCCGGGAGCCGGGATCGGGGAGCTCGGCAGGGATCGGGGAACACGGCAGGGATCGGGGAGCTCGGCAGGGATCGGGGAACANCGGGGAGCACGGCCGGGATCGGGGGGCTCGGCAGGGATTGGGGAACACGGCCCGGATCGGGGAACACGGCCCGGATCGGGGAGCAGGGCCCGGATCGGGGAGCTCGGCGCTGGAGGCGAGCGTGGCGCTCGTAGTTGAGGTCGATGCAGAGCCGGGGCGCGGGGCGGGCTCACGGACGGGGTCGTGAGGGGACGAGCGATTCCCTCCCCGTGCAGGAGGCTGATCCTCGCCCGCAGCGATGGCCACGGCANCCCGCTCTGTCCACAGCCTGGCTGCAGAGGAGCTCCGTGCGTGTCCAGCTGCTTAATGGGGCTCTGCCCCCTTCAGCCCTGCTCTGCACTGTGGGGTGCCCTGCACCCTGGCTCTCAGCAATCCCAATGAACCTGGCAGCATTCTCGTGACAGTTCCATGCATTTTTTCCAGGAATTCTTGTTGGTAATTGTTAGAGCATTCCTGCTTTGCACTCTAGCCTTGGTATCAGATCTACAGGTCAAGGTTTGCAAATATTTAGACCATTCTGTTAGTCATTGCATGTGACCCTTTTCTTTATAATGAAAAAGGTTTTATCTGTAAAAATCCCTTTATTGGGTCAATACTTCATTTCTCCATCCCTGGCACAGCACTTTGGGCCAGCACACAAACCCATCTTCCCGTATTCTCCACTGTTGCGTACATTATACTCTTCAGAGAAATTTCATCTCTGTGCTCCTTTCTGTGGAATCCTCCTGCAGAAATCTCATTGGCAGCATAACAAAAATTACCTTTTCCCATTCCAACTGCCCCTGCCTTAGTCACTGCTGTCAGATCTGAAGCTGCTCAGCTGCAGAGGGAGGGGAGTTTAGTGCTTTCCCTCTGCTCTCGGGCCATTTTTCCTATGCTTCTTTTTTATTCTTTTATTTTATTTGTGGTCCCTGTCATTCTGTCGGGGCAAAGGGGTAAAGAGATTTGACACTAAGTGCGGGGAAATGCTGTATCTGGAATCTATCTTCCAGACGGCAAAAGAATAAAAATTCATGGCAGGACAGCGGCTGCTGCCACGTTCCCCAAGACATATTGCAGGTAGCGTTATTTATTGTGGCACGGAGTTCATGGAAGTGCTACCTCAAAGCACCCGGAGAGATCCTAAAAAGCCCATCTCCCATCAGGTGCAGCAGATTTATGGCGCTGTGCGCGGCGGGGTCAGAGCGCGGCGCGGGAGCCGGTGCTGCCCGTTCCCTGCGGTGACACTGCCCGGGAGCCGGGATCGGGGAGCTCGGCAGGGATCGGGGAACACGGCAGGGATCGGGGAGCTCGGCAGGGATCGGGGAACACGGCAGGGATCGGGGAGC
>VZTH01010120.1:159068-176372 GCA_013397815.1 Aleadryas rufinucha
CACAGCTCCGGTGTGTCACAGCTCCGGTGTGTCCCCGCTCTGTCCACAGCCTGGCTGCAGAGGAGCTCCGTGCGTGTCCAGCTGCTTAATGGGGCTCTGCCCCCTTCAGCCCTGCTCTGCACTGTGGGGTGCCCTGCACCCTGGCTCTCAGCAATCCCAATGAACCTGGCAGCATTCTCGTGACAGTTCCATGCATTTTTTCCAGGAATTCTTGTTGGTAATTGTTAGAGCATTCCTGCTTTGCACTCTAGCCTTGGTATCAGATCTACAGGTCAAGGTTTGCAAATATTTAGACCATTCTGTTAGTCATTGCATGTGACCCTTTTCTTTATAATGAAAAAGGTTTTATCTGTAAAAATCCCTTTATTGGGTCAATACTTCATTTCTCCATCCCTGGCACAGCACTTTGGGCCAGCACACAAACCCATCTTCCCGTATTCTCCACTGTTGCGTACATTATACTCTTCAGAGAAATTTCATCTCTGTGCTCCTTTCTGTGGAATCCTCCTGCAGAAATCTCATTGGCAGCATAACAAAAATTACCTTTTCCCATTCCAACTGCCCCTGCCTTAGTCACTGCTGTCAGATCTGAAGCTGCTCAGCTGCAGAGGGAGGGGAGTTTAGTGCTTTCCCTCTGCTCTCGGGCCATTTTTCCTATGCTTCTTTTTTATTCTTTTATTTTATTTGTGGTCCCTGTCATTCTGTCGGGGCAAAGGGGTAAAGAGATTTGACACTAAGTGCGGGGAAATGCTGTATCTGGAATCTATCTTCCAGACGGCAAAAGAATAAAAATTCATGGCAGGACAGCGGCTGCTGCCACGTTCCCCAAGACATATTGCAGGTAGCGTTATTTATTGTGGCACGGAGTTCATGGAAGTGCTACCTCAAAGCACCCGGAGAGATCCTAAAAAGCCCATCTCCCATCAGGTGCAGCAGATTTATGGCGCTGTGCGCGGCGGGGTCAGAGCGCGGCGCGGGAGCCGGTGCTGCCCGTTCCCTGCGGTGACACTGCCCGGGAGCCGGGATCGGGGAGCTCGGCAGGGATCGGGGAACACGGCAGGGATCGGGGAGCTCGGCAGGGATCGGGGAACACGGCAGGGATCGGGGAGCACGGCCGGGATCGGGGAGCACGGCAGGGATCGGGGAACACGGCCCGGATCGGGGAGCACGGCCCGGATCGGGGAGCACGGCAGGGATCGGGGAGCACGGCCCGGGTCGGGGAGCACGGCCCGGATCGGGGAGCAGGGCAGGGATCGGGGGCACGGCAGGGATTGGGNCTCGCCCGCAGCGATGGCCACGGCGGCAGCGATGGCCACGGCAGGGCTGTGTGACCTCGCGGCCCGGCCGGGCAGGGCAGAGGCCGCACCCCCCCAGCCCCGGGCGAGGGCCAGGCACCGGCCAGTGTCCAGCTGGAACCCGCGGCCGCACCGTGTTGCTCCCCTGGGCAGCCTCAGAAGGGCCGGGGTGGGCCGATAGAACGGCTTCCACCACGGATTCTGGTCGTGTGGGCTCCAGGAGGAAATGGGTGAGCATTTATTCACTCGGGGTTCTCAGAAACCTGCAAGGTGGTAAGCTTCAGAAATGTTGGAAACCTCAGAGGTCATTTAAAGACCTCTCAAACGATGCAAATATAGTATCAATACCTCCTTAATCCTTGCAGGCCTTCTGGACATTGGTTCCCCCATCCTCTCTTCTGGAGTCCCTGTTTTCTCACAATTTTCAACAGTTTAAAGACAAACTTGTGTCTTTCAGCTTTCAGAGTTCCAACACAGTGACCACAACAAACATAAGAGCAATTGGGAGCAAAAAGTCCTCAGCTCATAAACCCACACAAAATTAGATGATGTTAGCTAAGCTAATAGTGACTCTGCTGTCTGAGTGCTTGTCCTAACCCTGCCTCTGCTTCCTGCAGAGCTCTCAAAGATTCAGATTTCTGAAGACAGAGCAACTTCTTAGTGATGACACAGGATCCTGTATCTTGTTATTAGAGGTTTGTGGGGCCTCCTTTGGTGGTGGTACAAGCCAAGCAATTTTCCATGTTTTTTCCAGCAGTTTCCCAGGATTCATCTCATTGCCTTCACCTGTGCCACCTTCCTTGCCTGCCATTTACTGCTGTTGCCTTGGAATCATGGAATCATGCAATGGTTTGGGTTGGAAGGGACCATAAAGCTCATTCCGTTTCACCCCCTGCCCTTCTCCTATCCCAGGCTGCTCCATGCCCTGCCCAACCTGGCCTTGCACACTTCCAGGAATGGGGAGTCCACAACCTTTCTGGGTTGTTCCCTTTCAAGCTCCAGAGCCAAAATTTGTCACCCAGCTGCAGTGGAGGTGTGAGAAACACCGATGGCCGGGCAGTGCTCAGAGTGACCTCTGGGGCCACTGCTGCCCTGCCTGCTGCCGAGGGCAGCTGCTTCTGCTGGTGCTGGAGCAGGGATGTTGAGGGTGCTTGTTTCCACTGCCGGCTTTTCCTCCGGCCAGCTGGAGGTTATCGAGGCCAGAGGCTGCTCTCCAGCCTCATAAACCTCGTGTGCTATTCGGAGTCATGACTCTCCCACTGAGCCGCCTGTGCTGTTCCGTGGGACAGCTAATCCCTCAGCGTGCCTGCTGGAAGCTGCCGTATTGATTTCTGCCTCTCTCTAACCCTCGCTTGTGTTCAACGCTTGTTAGACATCTGAAGGAATATCCAGTGGGCTCCAGGGGCAGCCAGGGAGTGGGGCACAGGCAGTGGGGCCAGGGGACGTTCGCCTCGAGTTTGAGACATGCCAAAGGAAGGTGGCCGTGGGACCTCTGAGCCCCGGTGAAACTCTTGGACAAGATTTAAACTAGCATGACACTGCTGGCTCACTCTCTAATCATTGATAAAGTAGATTTTTATGTGTTAGGCCCGGGGGATTTGATGGTCCTCTGAGGCAGGTTTAGGGCACTTTGCAAGCTGTGCCCAGATGCAGGTGCAAGGGAGCCACTTCTGGGGACTCTTCTTTTGTTTTCCTCCCTGTAAGTCACAAGAAGCCTCTGAATTCCAGGCCCCTGTTGGCAGGACATGCATGGCTCTCTGGAAGCACATTTGGGCTGGATCTGTTGCATTTCCAGTCTTTGGGATCTGTCATCCTGCCCAGTGTCACCCTCCGCCACGTACCCTGTTCCCAGACTGACACGGCTCCAAAGAGCTCCTTTATGTGGAGGGAGCAGTGGATGATTAGGGAGGTTATGTGGACACTGGAATTGAAGCTTAGAGCCAGGATGAGAGGGCTGAAAGAGGCAAAAAGAAGGATTTAGCATATTTTTAATTAAAATAACAAGCTGGGACCTGTCACTACATAGATTCCTTTGTATCCGGAGTTCCTTTCCCTCTTTTCATCTTTGACTTTTTAGATTAGGCACTCTCAGAGCAGGGATCACACTTTCCTCTGATCTGGAAAATGCCTGGCATGCTTTGAGGGCTGGCATTGTCTATGCAATAATGAAATAACCACAGTTTTAGTCTCATTGCTGTCTAACTCCTATCTGCCATCGTCATGAGATAGTTAGCGCTTGAAATAATTGCACCTAGCACTTACATTATACTTTTGGTTGTTCACAAATTAATTCTCATACCACTCTGAGATCAGAAGTGGTACAGCTGCTCTGTGAATTTGGAACAGACACACAGAGATGTAGCTTTTTCTCCCCAAAAGTGGTGGTGCCTGTTGTGTCGTAGTGTGCTGCATAAACACAAACCTCATCCCAGTTTGACATCTTGTAGTAGGGCATTAGGAAAAGTGGCTGATCTGTCATGTTCTTTATTTATGTTAAATTAAAAATTAGTAGATTAAGCCAGATTTTGCTCTATTAAACACACAGAGGCTGGTTAAAAGTGACCCTATCAATCAAAATGGTGATTGTATCACATGATTTAAAATTCGTTCCAACAACGGCGCAACCCAGGAAAACCAGATCTTTTGAACAAAGCTTGATCCTCCATGCACGTAATTTAGCATAAAACCTTGAAAAGAAGCAAAGCAAACTGAAGTAATTGCAAAATACAAATTTTAATAGACCTAATTCCCAGGAGGATCTCTGTCAGGGGAGTTGAATTTGGATTTGTTTGTACAGATGAGTCTGAGTGGCACTTGAGTGCTGGTATAGAGCTGCTCCCAGGCTCTGCTGGGAGACGTAGTTCTGGTGCAAACCAGGAGCAGGGGATGTGCTGGTGGAGCCTGGAGGTTTCCTAAGGAATAACCTTCTGCTTTCCCTTCTCTCCTCACTCCCATGGTTTGTGTGTTGCTGGCTTTGCTCAGTGATCACTCACTGCTTTGGACACAGCTGCTGTCCATGGACATCCTTCCACTCCTGTGGGCTCCAGGCTTGGCAGGCCACAAGAGAGGAGGAAACAGACATCTGTCACCCAGACCTTTACCATTAGTTTAGATTTTCTCCTGTTTGTTACATATGTACATGAGGTAAATCCTGAATTGTTCTGGACATTGCAGTCTTTGTGGCTGATGGCACTTTCCAGCCTTGATTCCATCTTTCTGGAGCACCACTCCAGGGCCCCATCGGGCCTCGTGTTTTCTCCTTGTGTTTTCATTTTGCCAAATCCAGCCTTATGTGTTGGTGCCACTCTACAAAATACACTGTGTCTGTTTATAGCCTCATCTTGGCCTTAGGATTTTACCTTTTCACAAATTCATCAAGGTGGGAATCCAAACACCTGCCCTGTCTCTGGCTGGTGGATGCCCAGCCAAGCAAGATTCAGCAAACACAATTTTGGTTTTCATATCATATTTCTTTCCTTAAACTACTTGCAACTGCTTACGAATTTATTAATCAATTTTCGTGTTCCCTGGGCACAATTCACAGGGACTTGGACACCCAGGTGTGCGCCCTGTATCTGTGTGAGACCACCAGTGTTTGATTCTGATCACACCTCTCTTCTGCGTCACATTCCATTGCAGACGGCTTGGCCAGACTGCCCTGGGTTTTCTTTCCTGAGGCTTTCAGACATGACTAGTTTTGCCACTTGAGTATTTTCATCCCTTTGATTAGAGATTTTGTTCTATTTTAATATTTGTCAAGCACTAATGGTCACTGGGTGTTGCTTTTAATTGTACCATCTGCTCCAGCTGTAGAGGAGTAGAAATAGTCTCAGCCGTGTGCATAGGTCAAAGACTTGGCCACTTTTTCCTCTAAACTGAGTCCAGGCAACTTATTTCTCCAAAGCTGCTGGTCTAAGCCAGCACTTTCATTCCGGAGATGAAAGGTGAGTGCCAGGTTGAGGGGCTGCCGAGCCTCTCCATCTCCTTTCCCCATTAGCAACTGGGAGCGGAGCGGGCAGGTGGAGCAGGCTGAGCGTGCCTTTGCAACACCACCTAAAATCACGTTTGATTTGCTCCCTTTGATGGCATGTTCACAGTTATCTTGCCACGACTCTGATCTTCTCCAGCTGCATGGCCCTTTAAATCCCCCATTTCAAATAGGAAGGAGAAAGCGATTTGGTGGAGCCCTTCCCATCCTTCGGATCCGTGCTCTTATTAAGGCTCATATCTATTACTTTCTTCCTTTCTGAAGGAGTCAGCTTGATTCAGTACTTTTGGGACTTGGTGACATTAATGTATCTGTTTTATGTAACACGGAGTCATTATTAACAGAATCCTAGATCATAAAAAAAGGGCTAACGAGAGACAAGGAGGGTTTTTCCCCTTGAAGCTCCTAGCAGCGGTGCCGCGGAGAGGCCGGGGTCAGGGAGCCGCCGCCTGATTGGGCGCGCGGCCGCCGCAGTGGCATTTCTGCAGTTTCATCAGAAAGTCTAAATAATCCATGTGAAAACGGAGGGTTATTTACAGGAGACAGATCCGTGCAGCCGGAGCCAGCGAGGCACCGGAGCATCGTCCTGGCTCTGGGTGCCCGTTTGTGCCGGGACACCGCTCCTGCTGCTCGTGGCGTTAGGGCACGGCCAGGCCGGCCCTCGCTGCTGTGCAGCAGCTGGAATCGTGGGTACAAGAGTCGGAGAATGTTAAGAAGAGAGCAATAAATGACCTGAGTAGGGGAAACCGGCAGGGACCCAGGGGCTGCTTAGTGCTGGTCTAGGAAGGAGTAAGGGGGAAGCGGGGGGAACTTGCCATTGATACGTGTGCACTGCAGGGCAGGGCTGCTGCTCCCCTCTGGCACCCCAACCTGGAGCCATTCCCTGACAAAAGCTTTTCATTTTCTGTGTCTGAACACAGGCTGCCCCTAAGCCAGGAGAAGGAATTGGAGCTGAGATTGTGGCTCTCAGAGGGCTCTGACCCAGAGAACCCAGAGTGAGAAGGGGCTGAAGTAGCAGTGGAAGCTTTGGTAGTCTCCTCATCCTGGAGTCACAGAATCCCAGACTGGTTTGGGTGGGAAGGGCTCATCTCATTCCACCCCCTGCCAGGGGCAGGGACAGACACCTTCCACTATCCCAGGTTGATCCAAGCCCTGTCCAGCCTGGCCTTGGACACTTCCAGGGATCCAGGGGCAGCCACAGCTTCTCTGAGCAAATGTCCTTTGTGATTGTTCAGTCCCTCAGAAGGCTGGTGGGAAGCAAGCAAGCTGTGCCAGAGAAATTACCAGCCAGTCCATTTGTTCGGGATTGGCATTTAATAATTTTTTCTACCTTCAAGTTTTAAACTTACTTACAGGGAGCTGAAATGCCTCCTGTGCTGTTTATATCTCTGTTTTAATATTTTTCCTTTTCTTAGCAAATAGTTTTGTTTTATATAAATTGACACACGAGTATTTGGGGAGGGAGAAGACTAGGGATGTTTCCCCTAAGGTTTTATTAAAGAATCACACACACTTATAAAATGGCATAAAAGAAACAGCAGCTACACCATGCACAGCATGACAGCTCCTTTCCACCCCTGTCTCAGCAACACTTTGGGTGATCATTGTAACGTGGCTCGTGTCTTTGGCACATGACAGCGCAGCCCCAGAGCCACAGCCCCGTCTCCTGAGCCTGCACAGCCACACGCTTGGGGCTCACTGGGTGACCTCCCTGCCCGAGGGTCCGGCAAGGACGTGGGGGGTTTTTCGGAGCACGCCATGACCCAAACCTAGAGGTCAAACTAGTGAAATCCTGAGATACTCCCCTTCTTGGAAGTCTGCAGACTTTGAGAGCCACTCGGAGAGCTGATGCACTCAGGTGAGGTGCCAAGTTGGCTTCTAGGTTAGGAACTCCAAACCCAGGTCCATCCTGCTCTCTTGATTTAGAATGAAATTTATTATTAATTTAAAATATTAAGTAAAACAGACCTCTTGGATGCTTCTTTAGTTACATGTCTGTTCCACCAAAGGTTTGACAAACTCTTGACTATTGTCCTCTTCTGCACACTTAAGAATTCTCTTTTATATCTGTTTTCTTCATTCTGTTCCTGAAAGGAGAATAATCATGAGCACAGGAGCTCCCCCTGTTCTGGAGGAACTGGAATCAGGACACGTGTTGTCAGGAAACCACCTCTCTTGCTGGTTCATGACATTTTGCAGCTGGCTGAGATCTTAGAGCAGTGCCTAGGCTTCCTCCCTTCCCTCTCAGCAGTTCTCCTTGCAAGGGACGGTGTAAGGAATTAATCTGCTGTAATTCTGCTGTTTGCAGAAACCAGATTTATGACAAAGGAAGGACAAGCCTGCAGCTAAGCTTGCCATGGGAACCACACCCAGATGGTGTTTGGCTTTGGAGCGCTGTGGCCAGGCTGGGATGTGAGCCCGGGGCCGTGAGGTGCCACAGTCGGGCCATGGGTGCAGGACTGGGTGTAGGTCCATGCAGGGTTAGAGGGGATGGGAAATAAAACCACTGTCATGGCTGTGAATTGAGCTCCCTAAAGCGCAGATTTGACATAAATATGTATAGAATACAAAACTAATGTAGTTCCTGTTTTCCTTGGAATTCTGGTTTCTGAAACTCAGTGCTTTCCACCAGAACCACAAACATTGGGAAGGTTTTTTAACAGAGGGCTGAGCTGGGTACGGCTGCAAACAGGAGCTTCAAGGAAGCCACCAAGTCGGGTGAATAAAACCTTCCCAACAAAATCTTGGGTCATCAGCTCAAGGCTTGGGTGACATGGTGGAAAGCCCCTGTCTGGAGCCCAGGTGTGGGCCCCAAACCAGCGCTTGGCTGAGTTTGCAGATGGCTGCATTGGTTCTCTGAGCAAAGCACATCCAGAGCCGCTGGACGTGTTTGGTGGAAGCCCTCCTTTCAATTTGCTTTCAGATTAAACTTGGCCACAAGGTCACAGCCTAGGAGGAAATTTTGGAACAATTTTCAAAGCAGTTAATTTGGACATTTTTCAAGTATTTAAATGCAAATACAAATGAATAAATAATTTACGCATTGCTTTAACTGAAAAATATTTTAGTTTAAGAATACACAAATTGTCCCACAATTAGTATGGCCTGTCTGTGGAGCAGCTGGCAGCTGGGAAAAGCGAGTTCTAAACCTGGGAAAGGGGCACGTAGTGCTCGGTACCTTCGCAGTTGTGTTTACCTTTGTATCTGTTGCTTTGACTGGGCTGTTACGGAGCGAAGGAAACCGTGACAGTACAATAATATGCACTTAAAAAAAAATTATAGAACCTATTACAACGTTGTTTAAAAATCATTATTATATTGTAATGGAGTTAAATGCTGTGTTTATGTCAGGCTTTAATTCCTGAGGAATTCCAGACTGTGGGGCCAGGCTAACGTGACAAAATACTGAACTCGGAGATGTGTGTGTGTTCACTGTGGAGCAAAGGCTCCTGCAGGGACCCAGGCATAGAGGGAAATAATTCATTTTCAGAAAAACAGTTTTTAAAAGTTTGAAAAGCTATGTTGAATGGAAGAGATTGAATAAAAGTGAAGATATTTTAGAAAAATCAGAAAAAATTAAAATCGCTATGTTTTGTTAGCATGGTTTTCTTTTGAAACAGAACTTTTTTAAAAACCCCACAGTCCAAATGAAAAGTTTTGCTTGTGTCAAACAAAATATTCTTATCAAACCCAGAATACTTTTGGTTTTTCTTCAGGAATATAAATGTTTCCATTTAACATGAAGCACTCCTTTCAGGCTCTGGGTTTGATGGTCAGTCACTGAGCCAGAACAAAGCAGTGGATTCATAGCCCTCTATCCAAAAGGGATGAGGCTGTACCAGGGCTCCCAGGGGTCAGGATGACCCCGTGGTGGGGTGCTGGGGGTGTCCGTGAGTGCCCTGCCCCTTGTCCAGCTGTGCCATTCCCTCGACGCCGTCCCCACTGCCTGGTTTGGCAGCAGCAGGTCGGGCTCCTGCTCCTGGAGCTGTGAATGGCCCTGGCGAGGCCAGCGGCCCTTTCAGTTACACTGCCCTGAATCCCTTAATCTCTTTAAGTAGCTCCCCTGTTCTCATCTCAGCACGCTCATTACCTCCTGTAGCATCTCTATCCCAATCCTAATCTGGAGTGGAGAGTAAGTAGGTTGTTGTGGGGTTTTTTTTCTACTGTTATTCTCTTTAGGTTCAGCTGGAGAAGAGAGGCTCTGGGGAGACATTAGAGCCCCTTCCAGTGCCTAAAGGAGCTTAAGAGATCTGGAAAGGGACTTTGGACAAGGGCCTGGAGTGCCAGGACAAGGGGAATGGCTTCCCGCTGCCTGAGGTCAGGGTTAGATGGGATATTGGGAAGAAATTCTTCTCTGTGAGGCTGCTGAGGCCCTGGAACAGGGTGCCTAGAGCAGCTGTGGCTGCCCCTGGATCCCTGGAAGTGTCCAAGGCCAGGCTGGAGGGGGCTTGGAGCACCCTGGGACAGTGGAAGGTGTCCCTGCCCATGGCAGGGGGTGGAACGAGATGGTCTTTGAGGTCCCTTCCCAGACAAAAAGTTCTGTGTTTTTATGGTTTGTTGTATATGTCAGGAAACAAAAACCCGGTGATTTTGGTGACTCGGTGTAAGTTAGGGAGCACATTTGCTTACGTTGGTCCTGACGAGCCGTGCAGAGGGACATCAGAGCAGCGTGGGGGGCATTGTCTTGGCAGGGAGCACTGGCTCCTCCTGCCACTGGCTTCCCATAACTGGGGGAGAGTCAATCTCCCTCCTGGCTCCAGCTCCTCTGAAAAAGCCAGCGTGTGTGTGGTGACAGAGGTGACAGCATCTTGTGTCCTGAGCCCCATCCCTGTGTGTCTCAGCGGGTGGGGGCTCTCCTGGCCGTGCCTGCCCCTCAGCCCCAGCCGGAACGCGGCGCTGGCTCCGCAGCCGGGGTCCTGTGGGTCACCCCAGCGAGTCTCAGGGTTGGGATGAAAAACAAAGACTGACTGATTTAAAATAGCAGTGCCAGAATCCTAACAAGATTATTTAACTTTTTAGGGGGGTGGGAGAACATTTTTTCATGCATTTTTATTGATTTTCAGTATCGTACAAAACCCAGCCATGTACAGCAATAACACAGGAAAAGATACAATCATTGAAAACCAATTAGAGCTCCAACAGCCGGTTCTGGACGGTGGCTGCACACCCAGCCCCTCGCTCCGGCTCAGCCCCCTCAGATGCACACTCGGGGTAAAAAAACTTACAACCAGGATTTAAAATGTAACAATTCCATGTGCCGCTGCAGGGCTCTGCTGGGGGATTTTCTCCCTGACATACTGACGATGTCTCTTTCCCTCCCGGCCTCAGTCACTGTTGGTCCATCCCCTTGCCAAGCCAGGAGGCCGAGCAGGGTGTGACCCAGAGAGGCCCCCACTCCTGGGCACTGTGGGAGTACTCCAGAGACCAGAGCAGCTCCTTGTCGTACAATCCCACAGTGGTTTGGGCTGGGAGGGATCTCAAAGCTCATCCAGTCCCACCCCCTGCCATGGGCAGGGACACCTTCCACTGTCACAGGCTGCTCCAAGTCCTGCCCAACCTGGCCTTAAACAGTTCCAGGGCTGGAGCAATAGCTGGCCACATCCTGATGTGCCTCAGCCTCTCCATGGATGGTGTGTGTCCCTTTCTCAGTCCCTCACAGAGCACCCCCAGTGCTCGATAAATGGCTTCATTTGCTGCGTGGAGCTGGGCTGTGCTCTGCAATCGATGGCGAGTCTGTGTCAGGGGGAACATGGGGACACAGGCCCAGCCATGTGTGTACCAGCCCTCGTAGGCAATGGAGTGTAAAAAACCAAATAACCAAAAACCTCTCTAGCATTGTGAAAGTTTTATGGTCATTTTTCCAATTACATAATAGAGTTCATAATCTGTTATGAATTAGCTTAAATCAGAATCAGCCCCCAATTAAGAAAATAAGTTAAATTGCATTTTGTGAAGCGTTGTTCTGTCTGAACAGTTAGCAGTCTCGTGCTGCTAAGCTGACAAATTCGGTAATTCACAACATCCTCCTTGGAATCAGTGGGAATTACTGAGATTTTACAACAGCCTGTACGTACAGGTTGCAACAGCTTTGGGTACTGCAGCCAGGCCAGTTTCAGGAGAGCAGAGTGTCCTTCAAAAGCCAAACTGCTGAGTCTATGGAAGGTTGGGTATTGGGAGAAATTCCTTCCTGGAAAGGGCTGTGCAGCCCTAGCACAGGCTGCCCAGGGCAGTGGTGGAATCCCCATCCCTGGAGGGATTTACAAACCATGTGGATGTGGCACTTGGGGACATGGGGCAGCAGTGGCCTTGGCAGTGCTGGGGGATGGCTGGACTCGATGAGCTTAGAGGCCTTTTCCAACCCAAACGATTCTGTGATTCTGTTCTGGCTGACACCAGGCAGAAGGGAATCACCACCCAAAAATGTAAGGAACATCACCAGCTTACTAGGCAGAATTTGTGGATGTTTTGGCTGTCAGCATGGTATCCCCAGATCACGTCAGGAGTGATGTTCAAATGGCAACAGAAGACAAGAAGCAGCAAAGAGCGTGCTTTCATCACCCTGAGGGGCTGGGGCTGCCCCTGGGCACAGGCCTGAGGTCGCTGGGGGGCCCTCCCTGCTCCTCTGCTCCGTGGGAGCTGCCCGGGTACCCGAGCAGGGACCTGACACAGGGCATTCGTGCTGTCTCCGCCTTCACCTCGGGCATTCGGAATGACCTTTGTGTGGCCAGGGCAGGGCAGTCGGGGGCAGCCCTGCCCTGAGAGCTTTCGCTTTGGTTGTAGCTGTCCCGGGCCGGGGGAGGGCAGCGGGTGCGGTGTGGGCTGTGTCCTTGCTGGTCACTCAGTGCTGGTTTGGGGTGTGGGGTGAGAGGGGTGTGCTCCGTTCTGCGTTCCACAGCTCTGCAGCAGTGATGCAGCTTTGGGGCTTCAGCACCCGGACCAGTGGATTTTTGTGAATTTGCGGGTTAGTGTCCCTCGCCTGGCTCAGTCACACACACAGCATCCTTCGGGCCAGGCCTGCTGCTTCTGCCTCCTCCAGCGCCTCCACGGGTATTTCTGACAAAGAAAGGGAGTCCATGAGCCCTCACTTCTGAAACAAAGGCCTAATGAAAGGGCCCGGCTGCCCCGGCTGGCAGTGGCTGTAATTCTTGGCAGGGTGTGACATGCCCATCCTCTCGAATTAGCGCGGGGCACGAGGAATTTGGCACGGTGCTAATTGCGATCAGACGGGAACAAGTGGCCTCAGTATGTGGGCACGTGGTGGGACAAAGGGAGTGCCCCCAGCCCCTGGCCCCGCGAGGGGCAGGTGCTGCCCGCCCTGGCAGGCGCCGGGAACCCCCCCTTGTCTCCGTGCTGCCGAGGAGGACTCGGGCTTAATTTAGTGTGGGCTTTGTCGGATGCTCTTTCTTTGCCGAACAGGAACTCAGCTGCTGCAGAATCAAGGCAGCTGCTGGCGAGAAAGCTCCCTGCCATGCTGGGGGACACCTCCCTGCCATGCTGGGGACACCTCCCTGCCATGCTGGGGGACAGTTCCCTGCCATGCCAGGGGACACCTCCCTGCCATGCTGGGGGACAGCTCTCTGCTATGCCCAGAGACAGTCCCCTGCCATACCAGGGGACAGCTCCCTGCCAGCTTCATCCGGGCAGGACGGATTCCCGTGTCATTCTGGAGTCCAGGAGAGAGCCAGCAAGGCCAGGCAGAGGGACAAGCTTCCTTCCAGCAGAGTACCCTTTCTAGAAAACAATCCTTTTGTGACAGGTTCAGAGCCATTTCTCTCCATTGCCCAGCCAGGGGACGTGGCCTGAGCTCCCACGGTGGCCCCAGGAGCAGGGCAGTGAGCCATTCACGGGCACATTCCAGGGCAGGGCGAGAGCAGCTTCAGCAGCCCCTGCCCACCTGCATCCATCTCAGAACAATGAAAGGGACTTCATCCCGTTTGCAATTGGATTCGGAGGATGATCCTCCAAGGTGGGAGGTGTTTGCAGGGAGATTTCTCACAGCCATGGCAAAGCTGTCCTTCTTTCATCAGTCCGTCAGAGGATGGAGTCAGGCATTCACCAGGAGCTACCCTGGTAGTAGCCAAAGGATGGTTGTCACATCTCCAGTGCCACCTGAGAGACTGGGGGAATCCAGGCTCACAGCGCCTGCCAAAGTCCAAGGAATGGATCCCATTATATGGCCCATTACACAGATGTGCACTGGCATCCTGGCTCCAGTCTGAACTCTGGGAGGTTTAGCAGGAACTCTTCTCTCTTAAACTTGACTTTTCTGAAAAACTCTGCACGTTACTTTCATTACCTGCATGTCGCTTTGCTTTCTCCTCTTGCAAGTTATTCATGACTAAGCTGAAGCAGAGCAGAATTTCTGCTCCATCCTTTGCTAATGTTGTGTTTGTGCCCTTTTTTTCCTGTCTTTTTATCAGGAATTCACAGGAAGATTCACAGGAAGATTAATCCCTCTTACTCCATGACAGTTTAGTTTCTTTAAGAACCTTTATTGAGGGATGTTCTAGAAAAGCTTTTAGAAAATCAGATTCCACTGTATCAGCCCAAATCTCCTGTATTAGCAGGGCTGGTTCCTCCTCAGACGACTCAGATCTGTACATATAAACTCTTCTCTTGTCTTTCAGGCTCTGCCCCAGACATGTGTCTGGGTATTGGACTCATTGCTGCTAATTCTGATTGGTCCCACAGTTTTCTACCCTTTTGTCTGTTCTGGAAATCAGACTTTGTGGTCTGCCATTCCCAGGGTCACTCCTAAAGCCTTTTTAAAAAATTTGTCACCTTCCAATCCTCAGATGCAAAGGAAGAAAGTTCAGCAATTTCATATTTGAGCTCCTTGAGGGAGCACTGTCTGCCTCTGGTGATTTGTTGCTCTGGCATATGAACCCTGCTGACCCCTGCATAGTGAACAGCAGTGCAAGGAATTAATTTAATTTTGCTGCTGTGCCCTTATCTTTCTTAATTCCCCCCTTTACTCCTTGCCCATCTATCAGCGGCTCCGGGTGACAGACAGGCTTCCTGCTTTTGTGTTGGAGAAGCTTTTATTAGCTCTACGAACTCTGATGATTGTTCTCCAGGCCCTGTTTTGCCTTGCCTTATCGTGGGTTTGCACTTAGTGTGCTGGGTTTATATCCTTTTCTATTTTTATTGTTTGGAAACAACTTCCATTTTCCTGAAAGTACCTTTTTTATTTCAGATAACTTCCTTTTTCCATTGGTTTAAACCAAGCTTTGAATGTGTGGTGGTTTAGCCTTTCCCCTGGTGTGTCTCACACATGCTTGTGTCCCACAGTGTGTCAGAATGATTTGGGTTGGAAGGGCCTGAATGTTCATTTCATTCCACCCCATGCCATGGGCAGGGACACCTTCCACTGTCCCAGGCTGCTCCAAGCCCTGTCCAGCCTGGCCTGGGACACTGCCAGGGATCCAGGGGCAGCCACAGCTTCAGGTGTAGAGCATAGACAGAGGAGAAACAAACTGGGCAATAGCAAACAGTATTTCATGAAAGTTCTGTAATTTCTAGTTATAAATTCCTGACAGTCACAAATGTGTGACTGCAGCAAGAACCACCACTGGAATGGGAAAGTTCCTGTCCCAAAAACCTCCTGGCATCAGTTGCATGACACCTCCTGGTCAGCTGCCCACCCAGGTGCCAAGCTGTGCACCCAAAAGGAGGGTTTTCCTTGGGAAGCAGAACACTTTTCATGAATCAAGCTGTTTTCCCTGACCCTTCACCCTGTTTGTTTTCTTTACTGGTGTCTCTGCTTCCCTGGTGGGTACGTGAGCAGCCAGACTGGGCTGCACTGGTTAGAGCAGAGAGACCACAGGGCTTCTGGCTTTGCTGATGGCTGAGTCAGAGTCTGTGGTACAGATGAACATGGGGGTTTCTGTGGGCAGAGCCACCTGAATGTAGTCGATACAGTCCTTTCCCTGTGAAGCCAGGAAGCTGGGAGGTGCAGCTGTCTGGTTTGGAGGAGGCAAAGTGTACCTGGCATAAAGGTGCTACAGGTCAGCCCTCGGTGACAGAGGAGATGGAATGGCTGGGAATGTTGACTGAGTTGGAACTGAACACAAAAAATATTAATGACTCTATGCTGTACCCAAACTTCCGTTTCTTTTGGTGCATTATTCCAAATCCTTCAAAATATTTTATATACTTCCCATTCTTTTATTTGCAGGCTTTGATCTGGAGAGTTTGTACTGCCTTTCTCCAGTCTGAATAGGAACCATCTCCCCTGCTCCACTCATCAGCACCAGATCCTGTGACATCTCCACGTTTCCACAGTGAGGTAGGAAGACCTAATTTTCCTAAGCCTTGTAGAAGTGATTTCTGTGTTGGTCGCCCTCCTGGGATGTGTAATGTAAATCACCTGGATTAGGAGAGATGTGATTACATGTAACAGAGCTGTTCTGAGGCAGAGTTGAGGGTTCTTTGTGCTCCATGAGCTGCAGGGTTTGCTCGCTCCTCCTTCTCATGGCAGTATGGCTGTGTTTAAATGCCACCTGCCTGAAGTGTTTCTGAGCACCTCGCTCGCTGGCCAGTCGTGTTGGCTCCTCTTACTCTCAGTGAAAAGGTGTTTTTTGAACAAGGCCATCCATAGATTATGTTTTTCCTACACATCTGCAAAGCCTTGCTGGGCTGCAGCTCTGTGTGGGCTGGAGAAGAACCATCAGGGCTCTGTTATTTAATTATTTATGTTGACCTTAACTGTTAGTTTCTGTCATTAAAGAACAGGCCAAGTGATTAGTGCCCTTGGCTTAATCTTCTTAGCAGGAAAACTGTCCCTTGAACGTCTGTCCTAATCAAACAGGCATAAGGAAGGATGAGGAAAGGATGAGACTCCTGATCTGGTTCATTTTCCATGTGAATTGGTGAAAGTAAATCATATTTGGGTGGCCTGTTACAATTTGTAAATATAAGTTTCCCAAAACTATGGTAAATGACGTGCTGGCAGAAAACACATCTTCCTGAACATGGGACAAATATCCCTTTCCTTCCTACCAGTATCCCACCATGAGATTTGGCACCGGAAAAATACCTGCGGTCCAAGTGTGGTAATTTCATTCAAAATTATTTTGTGTGTAAATGGACTTCAGTGAGTCACTGTGAAGTACCTGGTTTTAATATATTTGTATATTCTTAGTCATTATAAGGTCATTCATAATCTCTGGGATACTTGGTATTACCAAACTAACCTTGTGTGATACTGATAGCAATGGAAAGATTAATTGCAGGTTTCAAAAAATACTCATCAGAGTTCTCTATCTTGATGGGAAACTGAGAAATGTAAATTTGGAGTTGGATTTTTCCCGTGTATTTAGTTTTTGGGGGCTTTTTATCCTTTAAAGAAGATTTCTCTCCTCTTTTCTTCCTATGTTTTCATCTGAAGTATTTTGTTTACAACACAAGTGCACACTTCAATTTCTTGAGAATCATCAGACTTATAAATTTAATGGAAACCTTGGGAAATTGTGTGATAGGCAGACACTCATTTGCTTTGTGCTCTCAAATCTCACAGGATCCTGAGCAAAGTATCTACTTTTTCAGATTTAGTTAGGAAATGTTCCAGGCCTTGGTGTTCTTTGAGGGGGGTACATGGTGTTCTTCAGGTGTTGTAAACTGAATCCAGAGATTTGGTGGAGGAATGGCAGTGCTGAAATCCCTCAAATCTTCCCTGGGGTCAGTGTTCTTGAGTTTGATACGAGAATGAGAGGGAAAACAATGGATGGAGCACAGAAAGGACAGAAAAGCACTGAGAAGGTGGGAGAGGGGGAAGTGGAAGGGGCCGACATGGGGACATTTGGAAAGATTTTGGAGAGACAACACATGCGGTCAGCTGTGACTTCGTCACACTCTGATGTCTTGACTGATTTTGTTGTATTGGAGATTGCAAGTTTTCTTTAAAAACATGTAGCACCTGCAGAAGGGCTCCATTTTGGGACCAATCTGTGTGCCATTTCCATTAATGACTGTGGCAGAAAAAGTGGGATTATGCTGTGGGATTCCCCCCCCCCCCCCCCC
>VZTH01010120.1:176412-242159 GCA_013397815.1 Aleadryas rufinucha
GACTGAGTGGGGCAATGGGGCTGTGAGAAGGTGACACAAAGTCAAAAAACCCCTGGTACCAGGGTGAAGGAGAAGAGATGGGCAGTGAACACCTCGGGGAGCTTTGGGGTGACTGGTTTGAGCATCTTAGTTAATTAAAACTGCAGGTTTAATTGTGTCAAAGAGACAAACACAAGTGATGAAAAGCAAGTGTGGGGTGAGTGTGGAAGGACCTCACACAAGTGGAAAGAAGACAAGGAGAAAGGCTCCAGAGAATTACTTTTCTAATGTCCATGGGAAAATTGGCTTTTGTTTAGCAGAACTGTAACTGTTAAATCTGTACAGCTGGTACAAGCAGGTACAATTTTATTTTGCCAAAGGGCAGGATACTGTGAGGCTCACGTGCTTTCAGAAGAGACCCCAAGCCTTAACCAGGTGAGGGAGAAAAATCAGCAATTCTGGTTCTGTGTCAGTAGAACACACTCTGTTCACTTCCCCTGTGAAAAGGAACTTTCTTCTCCATGATAGTTGGAATGGTTCTTTTGGACCTAGAATAGACTTGGTCATTAAACTGAAGGCTTTGATTTCAACCTGGTGAGGAAAAGGCCCTTGTTCACACTCTGCTATAGTTTCATAGATTTAATTATGGGGTATTATTATAATTACCTGTTTAGTGGCTAATTGCTGTTCCGTAAGTGCAGAGGAAGGGGAGAATGTGGGACCAGGGCTGTATTTCAGGGTACAAGAGGGCATTTGTTACTGTCTTTTAATGCACATCTTGGTCTTTTGGTATAAGAATGTAATGTATTTTTAGTAACTTTCCTCTATTTCATTTCAATACCAAGGAAAAAAGCCTGGGAATGTGTTTGCAGCTCATCACCTGGGTGATATGCTGGCATATGAGAGACAGTTCTCATGTGATTTCCCAAAATACTTTTTAACTGGCACAAGGCTCTTTCAGAAGCTGCTGTGAAAATGTGGTTTTATTTCAGTGGCTCCAAAACTCATTGGCACCACATCAACAGTCCAGCCATGGTCAGTAGGAACCCTGAGCAAACAGCAAACATTTGGCACTGGCACAGGGTGCCCAGAGCCGCTGTGGCTGCCCCTGGATCCCTGGCAGTGCCCAAGGCCAGGATGGACGGGGCTTGGAGCAGCCTGGGACAGTGGAAGGTGTCCCTGCCATGGCAGGGGGTGGGAATGGATGGGCTTGAAGGTCCCTTCCAACCCTAACCATTCTGGGATTCTGTGATTTCACCAATATTTGCTGTGTTTACAATTTAAAGTTTAATGATAAGGACTGGTGGTAGTTTAGAATAAATTTTGAAGGTTCTTAAGGGATTTAGTTTGTTTATCTAATTGTGGAGATAGATTAGAGTATATTAGAGTAAGATTATCCAGCATGTCTTTACCAGGTACAAATTGGAGAGGTTTCCTCAGTCAAGAGGTTGTTGTTGTTTTCCTCACTGAAAAATGTGGACATGTGGCAGGTGTTGAGAGATTTTCTTCCAATTTCTCCCACAGATAAAATCTTTGTGTTCTCCGTCTTTGGTTCTTAGCTGGTGAAATCAGCTGGAATTAGTGGGATACCTCACTGGGCACAGACAGAGCCCTGGAGCCTTTGCCCATGGGACCCAGCCAGTGTAAGAGCTGGGTACAGAGTGACAAAGGGGCTGAAGCCCATTTCCCTTTTCCCTGCTGACATTCCTGCTTCCCAGAGGTACAAATTAGAGACTCTCAGAGCTCAGAGAACTGTGCCAGTGACACATTTTCGGGGATGCTGTGTCAGGGGCAGGGAAGGGTGTCCCCGGCCACGCGTCCGGCCCCACAGATGGGCACACTCAGACTGGGCATGGAGCTCTGGGGCTGAGGACATTCAGATTTGCCTGAAAATCCTCTTGACAAATACATAAGTTGTGCCTCTGTGATATTTAAAGCCCAAATACACTATTTACAAATAAAAGTCATACAACATAGATTATTTCAGGTTTTCCCTTATTTGATCAATTCTGATAAAAAGGCCATGCTTGGATTAAATCTTTTTATTCTCCACAACCACGTGACACTTTAGGGGACAGTAACATTTGTGAAATAATCTGTCTGAGAAATAACAGAGGAGAGGAAGACACCTGAAGAGCCTGGTGTCAGGTCCAGCATCCTGGTGCCAGGTCCAGCACAGTGGCAGTGCCCGGTCCACGCCGTCCCCTGTGGCCATCACACCTTCCCGTCGGGGCTGCTGGCTGAAGGACACTGCTGGGCCAGAGCAGAGGACCCGTGTGAATGAACTCGAGTGATTTTAAAAGTCAAGTGATTTTAAATCTTTACAGGCACTGAAAGTTGTTTCTAATTAAAGCCCATCGAGTACCAGAGAGGAATTCCGGCATTACCAGCAGCCGGAGCAGGGACAATGAGGACCGACCTCTCCTTCTGACCAGTTGCTGGTGTTTGTTTGAGGCTCTGTAAAGACAATGCTACAACATCTTTACACACACCACCGGCTTTGTAGTAACTGTCTCCTTGGAGCCTTGGCACGGGGAAGGACACGCATGTCCAGGCATTTTCCAGGTGGCAGGATTTCCTTCTCCTCTACTCCCGGCGCCACGAACCCCCTCCTTTCAGCCCCAGCACGGTTTAAATAGATCATTTGTTTTCATTATAGGTTTTTGCATCCCCGCCTTTCATTGCTGTTAATGAATTTCTAGGGTCTGATTGGGAAACAAAAGCCAAACACAAACATAAAAAGGGCTCTGACAAAGGAGCCGGTTGAGCGTCTGACAGGCTGTGCCCCGCGATGGCCACGGCTGCCGGGCTGACACCGCCCGGGCAGCGCTGGTTAATATGCTAATCTGCTCCTCGCCGTTTAAGATTCCGCTCAGGTCTGAGCAGGCTCGGCGAGCCCGGCGCAGGGAAGGGGTTTGTGCCTGGCAGCCGCGACCGCCGCGGCCGTGGCACATCCCGGCCCCGCCGCGCTGCCGCTGCCCCGCCGCGCCGCCGCTGCCCTCCCGCCCTCCTGGGCACACCCTGGCCGTACGTACCATCCACACCATCCGGAGAGCTTTCCGCGAGGCTGGAAAACAGGCAATGTGCAAAAGCCACGTATGATTGGCTCGTTCCTCTGCCTCCGCGTCCCCAAAGATTCCCACTTTAATAGACCATGTGTTTCTGCTGCTGGAGAAGCCCAGAGTGTAACGTGCCAAAATCCAGCAACAATGAAGTCAGACGGAGTTTAGCATCCAAAACAAAGGGACGGCATTTCTGTAGCTCACTGACAACACAGCAGTCACAGGATGGTTTAAATTTCCCTTTATTCTCTCTCGCCACCCAACCTCAGCCCAAGAGAAAGCCAACATTTATTAAAATCCATCCGTTCAGGACAGCAGCTAGATGCCCAGCTTGGAAGGAAAGCTTGCTCCTGGTATTCCCAATGACTGCCACCTTTCCTGCGTGCTTGTGAGCTGCAATCCCCAGCTGGAGCAAGGGGGTTCTTATTTCCAGAATTAAGGAAGGAATCGGTTCCGGAGACAGTTTCCATGGTCAGGTCCATCAGGTCCTGCAGCCACAGGAGAACTTAATTCCTCAAGCTCCCTTTCCTTTGTTTTCATAACGTCACAGTAGTTCTGGAGAGGCATCTGGAGAATCCTCAGCTCCGGCTTCAGCCAGGGGATTTCTGAAGTTGTATTTTCAGGGCAGGTCAGATGTGGACAAAACCAAGTCTCCACCTGACACATAAGCAGACAAAGCTGTTTAACCTCTGAATTATAGCAGAGCTCCATAGTTCTCTCTTCTGTTGTCTCATGCTCCAAGCAAACTGCTCCTTGCAGTTCTCCCTCCTGGTGCCAAGCACGTATTCCAGCTGCAGCTCGGCAGCGCGGGGAAATTCCTTCCAAGTCCCCGGCAGAACAGTCGGCGCTTTCTCCGGAGCTGCAGGCTTGATTGTCCTTGATTATTTTATTTCTCTGGCTCTGATCCAAGATGTTCCCTGTCATCATTTCAGTGTCTTTTCTCATAATCCCTTTTCTAAACATCATCAACAATTAACTGATTCTCTCATATCTACAAACACATGCACACACACGCAGGCGCGCGCGCACACTCCACCGAGCCTCATCAGGGTCTTTTTTGCCTTTAAGTATAAGAAATTACAGCTTCTCATTAGCTGAAGAGCATGTTTTGAAAGGCTTTGTGTTTACTCACTTTGCAAGTGATGCTGGCGCTTTTAATTATTCTCCTTTTGCATATCATAAGCGAGCAGCGAGCTGCTCCAGCCAGCCCGGGCGACGCGTATTCCCAGGAAGGCAGGAGGAAGGGATCGCGTTTTACCTCACTGCTGCTGCTTTCTTCCCTTTCTGTCAGCCAGCCAAGGAATCCCCCCAAAGCTCTTACGTAGCAGATACCAAAACCGTGAGTCACTTTTCACTCCCGGAGCAATAAGTCCATCGCATCCCTGTGCAGAAGGGCGAGCACAAGGCTGGAATCTCTCCAGGCTGCCGGCGTGCCCCGGCACCAGTTCTCCAGCAGTGACTTTGTTTTTCCTGCTCTTGCTTTTTCTCCTCGGCTCTCTCGTCTCTTCATTCCTTTTCATGCCATTCCCATTTTCTTCCTTCCTTCCTTCCTCTCCATCCGTCTCCGTTGCTGGCAGCAGCAAACCCAGCCAGATCTGGGTCTCTCTCGCCTTCTGTAGGGCTTTTTTTCTCCTTTTTTTTCCCCCCTGTATCTGCTGCAGCCTTTGGCTGCTCACTCTGCCAGGTTGGATCACCAAAGACACACGACTCGCTCACAATGAATAATCAATACAGATATTGATCTGCGGAAAATGTTTGTAAATTCCTGAAAGGGGAATCGGGAACAGCGGGACAGGGAGGCTTGTGGGGGACGACAGGGTGCTTCGGGCTGCAGGCAGCGCCTGGCCAGAGCCCGCATCCTGCCGCCTCCGAGGTGACGGGTGCTGGAATGCGCGCGCGGGCGGCGGCGGGTGCGTGCGGGGGCTTCTGTATTTTCATTTCTCTACAGCTGCTTCCCCCGAAGAATCGGGAGGCGAGCAGCTGAGAGGCCCCGTCGGTGCCATGCCTTGGCTGCGCTCCAGCACTGTTTTGTTTCCATCATCACACGCCACTTTGAAATTTGCATAAATACAAGGGTTATTTTCTCTCGTGCCTCCAAAAAGGTTTAAGAAGGTGGGAAAGTGTTTCCATAAGGAGAGATGGCTGGATTTAGTCATCATTTTCAGGATTTACTTTCTAATCCATGTAAGAAAGGGAGGCAGAGATGAAAATAAAGGGCAATAAGAAGGACATGGAGAAGACAGAAAAGCTGTTTGAATGTGGAAGAGCCTTGGATTGCAAAAAAACCCTGTTTTCCAGTGGCGACCTGCATGTGTCTGGTTTGTGTGGGTGGAGAGTCAGGTCAGACCTCTCCATCCAGGACTCTTCCCATCTCCCTGTGGACAGGTCTGCCCTGATCAGGAGCTGGGGATGATCATGGAGCTTTAAGATTCTGTGAAGGCTGGAGTCAGACCATCTTAAGAGCATCCTGAGCCCATCCTGAGGAGCCACCTCCTGCCTGCCCGCCCGCCCACCATCTGACGGTTTGGGTGGTGTGTGGAGCACATGTGTAGCGGGTGACATTCGCCCAGTTGGCTCCTGGCATGGTCAACCTCACTCCTACTGCAGGAACGTCTTTGTTGTGTCTCTTCCACCTCATCTCTCTGGTTTTCTGTCTTTCTGGGGAAAAGCACATACTGAAGGTGTCAACAGACACAGTGTTGGTATCATTGAGTATTCATCCCCTTTCTAATGCTTGAGGTCAGCAATAGACACCCCAAGGACTGCTGAGGGGGGCCATGGGGTGTTTGCAACACCAGCCAGAGCAGGCGGCCGTGCAGTGCCATGGTCATACCCCGGCCCAGGGCTGCCCAAGGTGCCGCTGGCCGGAGCGGGCAGCGGGATGTTCTCGGAGCAGCTCCTGGCCAGATGCAGCCAGTTCCTCCCCGTGCTCACGGGCCCACCCGCACAGCCCCCTGGGTGTGTGCACAGCCCTCGTGCCTGCCCAGGGGCAGTGGGGGGACCTGCCTCGGTGGACGGCCGCCCTCCCTGCGCTGCTGCGCGGCCGCCCCACACCAGCGGCCCTGGGCACCCCGCGATAGCCATCTCAGGCCGGGATGCAATTCCCGCACTGCAATTCCCGTGGCTGCCAGCTTTATCAGCCCACGCCAGCAGCAGGGAGGCTGAGCGCCTTCATTCTCTCTCCAGCTCCTGATTAGCTCCTGCAATCCAATTAGCAGAGGCATTTATATCACAAGGGGCTGAGGTGCCCCTGCTCATCACGGCAGCTCAGAGCCAGTCATAAATTCTCCCGACACTACATCTTTCCTGTGACATGGATTAATTACAGCTCTGGGCCTCCAAGAGCAGGTTTGCAAATGAAGGTGCCCATGAAATAAGAGTTAGGGAGACAAAGCAGGAGTTTCCCGTCCGTGAGGGCTGAGGGGGCGATGCGCAGGGTGGCCCAGGGCGGGGGCACCTGTGGGCGAGGGGCTGGGGGCAGGTGGGCCGAGCAGGAGCTTTATTAACCGAGCTTGGCCGGGGGATGTTATGAGACTGCGCCTGTGGCCATAATGAGAAATTCTTCATAACCTCCCTTTGTATGCTCTGCTGCAGTGCAGATGCTGAGAGTGAAGCTCCAAGAGCCATAATAAAATTACATTTTCCCACTTGAGATGTTGCAGGCGCTGGCCAGTGGCGCAGCTTGGAGAGGCGAGCGCGGCGCTGGGCCCTCGGGAGGATTTGGTGTCGCAGGGATCGGTGTTGCTCTCAGGGGCACGGCCACCTTCTCTCTCCTCTTCACACAATCTGCTTTTTTCTGATACTTCTGCTCCTGAAATAGCCATTTCCTGGCTCCCTCGTGTCAGCCCTGCTCCCCGCGGGCCCTCTGGCTGTGGTGTCAGCCCCACGGAGCTGGGATTTGCCGCAGCAGTGCAGGAGCAGGTTGGAAACAGGTTGTAAGAGAACACCCAGGAGGGTGACGGGGCGGGGGACAGTTGTGTCCTCGTACACCTGCGTGCCATTACCTGGCTCTGCAGCTCTGTGCTTCTCCTCCACACTGGTGCCCATCCAGCACCAGACTCTGCCTTGGGGTACCAACCACTTACCCAGTGAGCACTCGCCCCTCGTTGGGTCTGCGTGGCTGTTCCTTTGGGTGCATGTCTGTCACAGTCTGCTGAGCTGGGCCCTACTCAAGCCTTGGATCTGTTTTCCCAATCATGTGCCAATTTAGCGATTCATCTAAGTTCTCCATCCATCAATCAGTTTTTAATTTATGTAGCAGTCAGTGGTTTTGTTACGTTTCCAGGCATTTCTCTCTCGCCTGTTATTGAAATATAATTACTTAAGAAATCCACAAACTTACCTTTGAAATGTGTGGGTAGATGGGAATTTTAAAGACACTATGATGCATATTAAATTTAGTAGCATGTCAGCTCCATTTGATCTATTTACTCTGAGCTGCTGACAGATCTCCTGTGTAAGCAAATGTGGTTCCTGCTGATAAAAGGGGTTGGGTTGGGGTTTGTTTGTTTGTTTTTAACTCAGTGAAGGTGGCAGTGTCCAAAATACAGCTCTGCCTGTGGAACAGTCATTCTCCCATTGAAGGGAAATATTGGCTGATCTTTCAAAACAAGAAATCTTTTTGCTTTTGTATAATAACAAATCCTGTGTTTCCTGACCAGCACAATCGTTGTTTGTGGTCACACAAAAGAACTCATTCCCCAGCTGATCTCTGCCACAACCTGCAGCTGGACAACTCCAGACTTGAGGTGGGTTGATGTGGGAAGAGACGGGTCATGAGCCACTTAAAAACCCATCTCACAGATCCCTGCTCAGCTGAGGTTTGTACATTAGTATTTATCATCCAACCCCAGAATGGTTCGGGTTGGAAGGGATGTTAAAAGTTCATCCAGTTCCAACCTCTGCCATGGGCAGGAACACTTTCCACTAGATCAGGCTGCTCATTTATGCTTTTATAGATATATTTCTATTTTAAAAGCAGTAACAGCAGCTTCATGTCTGAATTTGGGGACAGGATCACCAGGCTGTGAGATCCCAGTGTTCCCTCTGATCAGTCAGTCTGTGGACCTCAGACAGAGCTGAGAGTTTGGTCCTGTCTAAGATTTCCTTTGCTTTGCTCATTTTTGCATCCCTCACCTGATGTGTCATTGCTTTGATGAGACCTTTTGTTGCTACACGTTTGTTTTCCTGAGTACAGCCAGGAGTTTTCATTCACTACTCTGTCATTCAACTTCTACAATGACTTCTTTCCCACGTTCTAGTGGGCCATAAAATGCCACTGGAATGATTTCTTTTTAACAAAACTCTGATATGAGCTTCCCTCCTGGTCTGGGTGAAATGACAAAACAATCTTCTTGCAACGTAATATTTTTCTGGTTATTTTCTTGATTAAAACTGCTTGAAAATGTTTTGTCAAATCTCCCTTCTTACTCCCACAAAAATGTCATTGGAACAAAACTGATAAAACACCTCCCTGCAAACATTTTTGGCATTTTTTCCCAGAGTTACTCAAAGCCAATCAAGGTGTTTTGTTTCTTTATGTTGTCTGGTTTAAGATTTTTGTTTCAAGTTTACTTTTTTGTTCCAAGTTTTCATACGATTTGTCACATTGCCCTGTGTGTTCCCTGACTGAGCTGTTTAACTTCTGCTGGGTGATGAGATCAGTGAAGCACTTTTTAACAAAAAAGCACTTTGATGCTTTTTTAATGGAAAGAGAATTTTTAAAACAATATCCAAGTGATGTCAAAATAGAATTTGTGGAAATTCTGCTTTTAAAAAGTAAGTTAAGTTTGGTTAGGCCGATGTGCGATCAGAGGAGGTCGCAGGGGGTGTGCAGTCAGGTTTGGCTGCTCGGGCTCCTGTGGAGTGGCCGATCCCACAGCGCCTTCGCCCGTGTCCCATTTCTGTCCTTGCCTGGGAGGCCTCAGCAGAGGCATCCTGGCTCATTTCTGTCCCCCTCAAGGTGCCTCCTGTACCAGCCTCCCACTGCTGTGTCCTGGATTTCAGTCCGGAGATGGGAGCTGCCAGCCCTGGCTGCTGTGCACGGCTCCGTGTGTTCCCTGGGATCCCTCTGTGGGAAGTCGTGCTGGACCTACAGCTCCGTCCACCCTCACTTTGGCAGTACAAGTGTTCTCTTCGTGATGGGTGACTTTATTCTTTTATAAAATTGTCCTGCTCCAATTCTTCCTGAAAAATACAGTTTAGAGGGAGTATTGTCAAAAATTCTGTCTCTCTCTCTCTACTTTATTATCCCCTCATTTTTTTTGTCATTTAACTCCAATTATGGGATGCTAAGTGCTTTTGGAAATTTCATTGTTAATATCTTCTTACAGTGCTATTAACGTAAATCAACGTTAATAGTGTCCCAGCAAGTATAAAAGCAATCAAAAATTCAGTACTCACGAATCATTCTGTAATTTCAGCATAAAATGTTAATAGAAATAAAATCCAATACCATAAAATATCAGCAAATTCAACTTTAAATACATGTGATGAATGACTTTACCATTCTACAGCATCCCGTGGACTTTTGCAGCGGGAAACCTCTTCTCGGCAAAGGTCTCGTCCCATCCCTCCCTCCTGCATTGCCTTCCCAGCACGAGGTGTGCCCAGGTTTTTATTTTTCCAGAAACTGAAAATCCATCCTCGCTTACAACGTGGCATCTGTATGCAGGTGTTTGGTGGTAATAGGAAGGATTACCTGGAATCTGTTAACTTATTTGAGTTAATAGAAACTCCCTGCTCCTTTATTGCCATCAGCCTGGCTCAGAGAGCTCCATCTGCATTTACCTTTTATTGAGATTGGGATTTTCTTACTGACAAATCTTTTAAATTGGAATTTAGTTGGTGAAGATCCATCAGTTATTTCAAGGAAACTGCTAGGAGAATGGTATAGATTTCTCAAGAAATACAACCGTTGGCCTAACAATTCAACTTAAAATTACCATGAAGAGGAAAACTAAATCCCCCAAGTGATACCTGAACAAGTGTTGGGTATTTAACCTCTGATTCATCACCCTGCCAGGCTAGAATCTTTTGATGTTATTTTTTTTTAATTCCCTTGTTTTAATGGACTTGGGCTATTTGTGCTGCAGCCTATAAAAACAGGTTGGAGACCCTTTTTCTGGTAGAGGTGGGTACAGCACCTGCAGGCAGTGCAGGGGAAGGTCTCGTTTCTCTCCCTCACCAGACAAGAAGCACCACACGCGTCTGGGATTTCTGTGATCACAGAAGATGAAAGTGACAGTGTGGTGCTTATAAAGAGAGTTTATTTGAGCAAGGATCCTCTGGTCATTACATAGATTCCTTTTCAGTTCTTACTCCCTTTTTCCCCATTATCTCAGTGCAGTGTCTGTGTTTCCAGCCTCTGGATTGGGCCTGTTCTGCTCTCTTGGTTCGCTTTCTCCTTTCTCCCTCAATTCACATGGGATTCCTTCCCTGCAGATCTCTGTAGAGTTTTACAGACCCTTCGAAGACTGAGGGGAATTTTTGTGACATTTAGAAAATATTTACAAGATGTTAGGAGAGTTTCTATAACCTCTCAATATCTCATAAAGGATATCAGCAGCTAAACTGTTCTATCATCCCTGTCTTTGTGCTTGTCCCCACAAGAATCAGACAAACCAGAGACACTGGAACCTTTTGGTTATTCCATTTCGGGTTTGTGCTGCCCTGGAAAGTTAAAGTAAATGATTAAGAACTCATTTGGATCCTTATACCTTACTAATTCTTTTATCTAGAACTTCTAAAAGCAATTTACATTATAATAAAGCAAACCTACCCGTTTTTGTAAGATTTAATTCTGGTGAGACACAGAATTACCAAAATCCTTCTTAAAATGCAGTCCTATGGTCACTGCATTTCTGTACACAAGTGGCCAGTGGCAGCCAGCCCAGGACTCGTGCCCAGCCTGCCAAACCACCTGGCCAGGCTGTGCGGGAGCTGGCCGGGCTGGGCAGCGGGACCCCAGGGGCAGTCACTCCTCTCACCTCGCCCCAGGAAAACTGTTCTCAGCACCTGAACTAATGGGTCATCCAGTCTGTAAACATTCCCTGTTATTTATTGCTGGTTTAATATGGAACATTTTTCGGTTTGAAATTAATCTGAAATCAAAGGCTTTATTTATTCTCTGGCAGAGGGACACCGTTCCTCTTGAATTCAAACAAAGTTGAATCAGCCCTAAAGCAGGGAAGCTTGATACCTGCAGCAGCACTTTTGTTAGGGTTTTTGTTAGGGTTGAAAATCTTCCTGATTGAGGTTTTTAAGATACTGTTAAAAATCTTATAACATTTCCTTTCATTCCTCTTCCCCTACTTCCTGCCTTCTGCTGAAATGGGAACTTTGCAGGTTCTGGTCTCCATCTGACCTGTTGAAGATCACAATATCATATGGATAGTCAGGGAAAAACTGTGTTTTTCAACTACTTTTTTCAGAATTAGTGACTTCAGCTAAGATCCAGTGGGGAGGGATCAATGCACTGGCTCTTTGCCATTGAGTCACAGGAGCTTCACTCTGGAGCAGAGGGAGCTAAGGGACCGCAGGGCTCTGCTGGCATCCAGGATCCCAAATCCTGCTCTCTCCTAGTCGGGAATCTCAAGTGCTGCCTTTCTCTTGAGTATAACTGAGAGCAGAGCCTTGCCAACATTGCACATTTGGCTTCATAAAAGGAGAGTTGGAGGGCATCCTGCCATAATTGTATTTACAAGGTTGGTGAGAACAAAAATTCCCCATATTCAATGCAGTAATGTTAATTAAATATCAGGACAAGAAAATACAGATATGAAAAGATAAAAAATATGGGTTTGATGGTAATTTGGCCATAAGGTTCTCTGTCTGAGACCCCTCAAATCACAGTCTGTGCCGTTTGCAGATGGTGCTTCAGAAACCCCAGACTCAATGAGGGGGCCTGGATCAGGAGTTGCGTTGCTCTGGGGCCCCATCCTGCACTGCCTCCTCTGCCAGAGCTGCCGTGACGGCTCCGAGGAGCCCTGGGAGCTTCAAATCAGTGCTAATTGTTCAGATTTCTTGTACTTAATGGGTGTTTGTGAGGAACTGAGTTCTTGCAGTCAAAACACAGATCTATGAACTTTTTTGAGTAGGATGTAGTGAAAAATGGTATTTTTCCAGATGTTTCAACCCTTTCAAGTCTGCCCTGTGGCCCTGTTGGTAACTGAAGACTTTCAGTATTGTTTAACTTTTATTTTTAAAATGTGTTGATTCCTCTTCCACGTGGGAGAGCGATGAGGGGCCCGTGTCAGGAATGGCTGATGGGTGCCGCTGCTGCCGGGACGGGCACGGGAGCGGCGCTGGAGCATCCCGGGGCCGCCGGCCTCCTCCCCGCGGGAGCAGGCGCGCTCGGAGTTTTAAGCGCAATGGATCTCCATATTACAAGGAAGCAAAAGAAACAATCTTTAATCCTTTCAAAGCCCAATAATATTATGTATATTGACTGAAGCCCTATGGAGTGGGCCTGGCAGGGTTTTTCATTACTGCGCACGCTGTAGCCTAGCTACCTTTGAAAAGTAACCAATATCGAGAGCCACTTGACATTTGCAAAGGATTATGGGTGTCCTCTCCATCTCTTCTCAAGTTCCCAAATTTACAATGGTCTTAATTTAAAAGTTAAGCCGGGGGATCAGTTGCTTAGTCTGCTGCTGGGCTGCCCTTTAAAAAAGGAAAAGAGAAAGGAGAGTGTCTGTGCGTGCCTGCACAGAGGGAGAGGTGGGGAGCGACCCTCGTGCGTCACCCGCCTTCAGCGTTCGGCTCCGATCCCCGGCACTGAGGCGTGGGAGAGGCCTCTGCAGCAGGATCGGGGCTGGGAGCGCCGGGATTCATTCCTGCAGGTGCTGCTGAAGTGCAGGGAGCAGCAGCAGCTGGTAATGAGTTGGTGAAAATGAAAAAGGGACATAAGTAGCTTCTTTAGCAAATCCCCTGGAAATGACACGGAGCCTCTGGGATCGATCGGATCGATCCCTCCAAAGGCTGCAGGCTCCTCTCATCCGACTGCTAGCGCAGGGAAAACCTAATGTTATTATCAGCAAAACTCAGAGCAAAGCTACCGGGAAAGCAGCGCTCTGGGTGCTCTGCTTCCGTCCTCGTGCCGGCAGCGCCGGGCCCAGAGCGCGGGGAAGGAGCGTGCTGGGAGCGTCCCCGTGCCGGTCCTTGGCACTGCCACACGTGCCAGGGCCACGGCTGGAGGCTGCTGGGCCCTGCCCGCCTCGGGCCAGCTTAGGGCTTGCCTGCTGTCAGCTGTGGGATTTGGCTGGGAAGTGGGAGCAGGATCCCATCCTGCGGAGAGAGTAAAGGGAATGGGGTAAGGAGGAGATGGAGCAGGATCCCATCCTGCAGAGAGAGTAAGGGGAATGGGGTAAGGAGGAGATGGGAGCAGGATCCCATCCTGTGGAGAGAGTAAAGGGAATGGGGCAAGGAGGAGATGGGGGCAGGATCCCATCCTGCGGAGAGAGTAAAGGGAATGGGGCAAGGAGGAGATGGGGGCAGGATCCTGTCCTGCAGAGCCAGCACAGGGAATGGGGCTGAGGGAAGATGGGGGCGTGCAAAGGTTCTGACAGCGTTGATCTTCCTCCATCACGTACGTGCTGTCGTCAGCTGGCGTTGCGGATTTGCTCTGTAGCACTTTCTGAGCTTCCTGTCAGTGGTTTCATATCCATCTGCAGCATGATCTGATTTCTGAGCCCGTGTTCCTGGGCAGCCCCTGAGCTGCCTCCTGGCATGGGTGGTGCTGGTGGGGGACCCCAGTGCTGCAGCTGCAACTTTGGTGTCTCAAAGGGAAACAGTCCTCAAACCCAAACTGCTGTACTTCCCCCAGAACTCTGCAGAAACAGGAATGAGGAAAGTTGTACTCCAAGCCTTACTTTGAGAAGAGTGGTCTTAAATCTCCCAGTCACATCCGTGAGTTCAAGGGGCCTTTCCTTGAAGAACTCAACATTTCTTTGTTTATGTTTCTATAATCCTGTTGGGGAAAAGGGGCAATAAATTAGTTTTATTACATCTGTCCTGGAAGTGTACAGGCCAGGCTCAGATATCCCATAGCAGGTGTGTCCAGTGCTCTGTGGGATCGTGTAAGGGCATGGCCTGGGATGTGGGAGGGTGGGGGCACCCCAGGAGCCCTGTGCTGGCAGATGGGCTTGTTTGGGTGCTTGTTGGTGCAGCGGAGATCACCCCAGCTCCTGTAACCCTCATGTTGGAATCTTCAGGCTTTGGTGCAGCTGCACCAGAGAAAGGGAACGGCTGGGACTTGTTACTGGCGTTTGTTTGGGCTTGTGCTCTACAAACTGTGATCCTTTGGCTCTTTCGGACACAGTATTTAATCTAAAGTGCATCATTAGAGAGGTGTGTTGATATAACTGCGTGCTGTGCATATACCCTCTATCACATGGATATGAGGATATTTATTTTACCCACTGAAAGTTTGCCAGTTTGTGGAAAGCCCTAATTCTCAGGAGTTACAGGCGTCGCTGCTTCCACAGAATCAATTAAACTAACATCAGCTTAGCGTTTCAGAATCACAGATCTTAGAGGACTTAGATGTGGCCATATGTGACCTTTGGTGCAAGACTGAATTTTGAAATATAATAGTTGAGGAATATGAAATAAAACTGTGAAATGAGCTAAAGTTAGAACAGTGTTATGGAAATATGTGTAACAGTTGTTGTCTGAACCGTTTATGATAGTAAAAATAGGGAGAGATCAGCCACTTCAAATTCATGAACTATTAAAATGAAAACATTTTAGAAGAAAAGACCCTCTCAGGATAAGTTCTTGATTTGGAAAACAGTGACAGCAGAAATATTTCCTTTTAAATCTGAATGCATGTTTTGGATACAGCCTGGAAGTCTGTGTTGTTTCAGTCTCTGCTCAGGTTTGCCACTTTGGGGCTGGATAGCCAGATTCTCAAAGCAAGTGACCCAGATTTGTATTTTGACTCTGTGAACAGTGTCATGAGAAACTTAAAGCAGGGACTAGTAAGGCAGGCACGGGTACCTTGCATGAATATGTTGACATATGTTGGGCTTTTTTGCTAATATTTGTGTTTGTCTTAGTTCCTTTAAGACTGGTTTCATGTGATATTGTAAGTTCAAGAGAAAATGTGGAATATTTTTCTCTCTTAACTTTGGTTTCTGATAGAATATGTGTTGGTGACAGACTACTTGTGATGGACATCCCAAATTAGAGCGAGAGCAGCTGTAGCAGCTTTAAAAGCTGATGATGGTCCCCCAGTGCAGGGTTTTGTGCCGAGCTGCTGTGCAGCAGCAGCAGCTCCTGGGTGTGATCCAGCATGGGATGGATCAGGGGCTGGGCCCAGCACTGGCTCTGCTCAGTGTGCTCGAGCTGCAGGAGCCGCTCCCTCCTTCGGGTACTCATCCCTGGGAGCTGTTGCCAGCTCAGATGTGACAGCGTTATTCCAGAACCTGCTGGATGTTTGGGGTTTTGTAATTAAAGCCCATATGTACAAATCAGTATGGACTTTATCCTTCAGGCAGAGGGATGCATTTGCCGTGGAAGTTAATGATACATCCCGACAGTTCCCGAGTGGAGGCAGATCTCTGTGCGCACCATCAGGTAAAATGAGCCGGGTCTTTCCTGTGTGTCACTTGCAAATCTGACACAAACCTCATCATTCCCAGGATTTCCTTTAATAAAGAGTCCTTCCCCTCTGACTCCTCCCCCATCTCAGTGCCGGCTCCCAGCCCAGGCACTTGCTGTGCTTTTGGAATGTTCCCTCCTGGCCCTTCCTGTCAGAAAAGGCTGGCAGCATTTGGAACGCCCTGACCCCCCACACGGGTCCCTGAGCTGCAGCAGCACCCTGCTCCGGGTGCTCCAGGGCACTGGGGTGAGCAGGAATGCACATGTATTTACTGAAGGTACTTTATCAATCGATATCTTGTTTTTGAACTCAGGTCAATGGGAATAACTCAGAATCACAACCAAAAACTACCTCAGAACTACCTAACCCAGCACTTTCAGTGTATTGATTTTGTTGGGGAGTGTCTTTTCCTGGCATTATTCACAAAATGTTGATGGACAGTTTGGTGCAATCAAGACTTTAAATAAGGATGAGTGTGTGTGCACAGGGTGAGTGAGACTGCACCAGAGATGAGTGTGCACACCCACATGTGCACACCCACGTGTGCACACCAGTGCAGGAAAAGGCCTTCCACATAGTGTGAGTGTTATAAAAAGCAAAGTCAGGAAGTGACGCAGTTCAGGCTCTTGTAAGGTCATTTCTGTTTTCCTTTAGAGTTACAAAATAAAACATATTGGTTTAAGTCAGTAAATATTATATGTCATTAACCTGGCCTCATTAGCAGATACAGTGTTCTGTAAATACTTGACAGTTTTTTAAAACAACAGCGTAAAGTACTAGTTTGATTAAAACCAATAAACACTAAACAAACCCAGAAATGCACACACAAAGCAAAGCCAGTCTGGCCACTGGAAGAACTGGAGAGCTTTCTGGTTCCAGAGAGTCTAAATGTTGTATTTAACTCCCCAGCTTTGGCTTTACTTAGAAAATGGTTTTCCATCTTTAATTTAATTGTCAGGTTTCCCAAAGAAAAACAGAAAAGGCCACCTCTGTTTAGTCCCCCTGGAATCAGATGCTTTTTGTTGTGGTCATCCTGTAACCCCCAGTCAGAGGCATGCATGTGGAGTGTGTGAGGAGCACCGTGGAGCTGCAGACAAAGTCTCCAGATGCCAGGCTCCTCATCCCCCTCTCACTCTGCTGGGATCACTGAAGAAGCAAATAGTAGACATTTAAGAATTATACTCCAAATTAATTGTCATTAAACAAAAAACCAAAAACCCAAAAAAACAAATTTAAGGGGTAGGTGGGGAGGAGGATTCATTCTCTCTGACACAAACTAGAATAAAACACCTGAATTGTACAGATACTTATATCTTCTTAGGGGTATTTTCCAGGGGGAAAAAATGCCCCTTTAATCAGCTTGGAGAGAAGCTGTCATCAGAGCTGCAGATTCTAATATTGCCCACCACAAAGCATTTCTGCCATAGGTACACATTCTACCAGGAGAAAGATTTACACTTCCAGCACATCAGACCCCCCTGGAGGTCCTTACACATTTTATTTTGTATTACTTTGATCTGTTTGCAGTGCAGCTGGTGGTAAAATATCCAAAATGCCCACCCATAAAGGCTCTCACAAGATTGTCTCGTCCTTCATTAGATGCATTCTCTAAGTCTTATGTTTTTGCTTGTAGTGAGTGTCACTTTCCTTGGGTTTTTGGTGTATCTGGAGGATGGACCGTGGCTGCTCACTGTTGGGTTTGCTGCTCCACCTGCCCCCTCAGGCTCCCGTTCCCCTGCAGGGCGAAGGCTTCCCACACGTGTGGCTGCACCAGCCTAACACAGACTTCAGGAGATCTGTAGGCCTCACACCTAAAAGTCATCTCAGACTTCCACATCAATCCTTTTTTCCTAAATCATAGTTCAGTGAGAGGGAATCCAGGCTAAAAGTTGAAGATTGCTCATAGTAACGTTATTCCAGTAGCAGAAGAATAGGCATTTAAAAATGTCTAAAGCATCTGGCATATGATAACAGGCTCAGGGACATGGTGTGACTCTTGGAGTGTCCTGTGTAGGGCCTGGAGTTGGGTTTTGATGATCCTTGTGGGTCTGTTCCAGATCAGGATATTCAATGATTCTGTGACTTTGTAGTATATTTGGAAAGAAGGAAAGGCCAGTCCTGAGTATGGACTCAGATTTCCTACAGTGATTTGAAGCGCTGTCAGTGTGTGTGGTATCAGCAGGATCAGACCCTCTGATAGGATTAGAGCTCGTTTCACTAAGCACTGACTGATTTCCTGCAGGTGCATCCCTGTGTGGGAGCTCTGAGGAGCTGGACGAACCTCAGGACGTGACATCGTGTCAGGGGCACGAGGCTGGTCTGGTCAGGGTGGGCACAGCGCTGCCACACGTGACTGCTCTGAGCTGCTCAGAACGGCCAAAATGTGCAGAAGGCCTTGAAGGAGCAGCAGTTACTTGCCTTAATGTGAGAGAAGCTCTCTGTAGTTCCCTGTCCTTGCTCACGACGAGGCTGCCTTCTCTTATCACCTGCTGGTCTGCAGACCAGTGGTTATCTCCAGTTACAACCAAAATAGCATTAGTTCAGCTGCCCTGTGAGGGACATGCATTATTAATTTCTTGGGGTTTAGCCATACACTTCACAGTCCCTTATTAGCCGTATATGAGACTAATTTTGGGGGTACAAATTTGCTCTAATTCAATTTGGCTAAGAAAAACATCTTGATATGATACGCCTGCAGCTGCTCAAATTTCCTCCTTGACTATCAAGTTTGTCAATTTGTCGTCTTTTCTGAAGAACTTGTTGCCTACCTTTGGTATCTCAAGTGAACTCCATGATCTCACCCTGAGGTGTTAAGAATCGCTGAGGGCTATCAGAACTTGTGTAAATTACAGCGATGCAGACAGCACGTTGAAAAATCAATAAGTAATGAAATAGTACTGCAGTGAAGTAGCCAAGAGAGCAGTGGGTGAAAAAATCCCAAGGACTCAGTTTCATTTTGTCAAAGTATAAAAGATAATGTTCTGCTGTGATGCTATAAAATCATCCCCACTGGCCAAAGAAAATTGAAATACAAAAGAGCAGTGCGGAGGTGCGGGTGCGCTTCCTCCTGGATCCTGCGTCCCCCTCCCCGTGTTGGCAGGGATCTGGGCAGGCACTCACTTCCCACGAAGCTGCATATGGCTCCTCTGCCTTTGTGTGCTATGCACTAATGTCAGCTCATGCCAAGTGTTCTTTAAGCCTCTTTCTAATTCCCAGTAATCCTCACATCTACCCATCCAGTTACCTCGTATGGGCAAGCTGGGAAACACCAGCAGAGCATTTTCCCTGGAAACCCAGCACTCCATGGTGCCTTTCCAGGGTGCCCAAGGGCACTGAGCATGGGTTTTTGTCAGCCTTGAATTTTATCTAGGAAGGTCCTTCATAGCTGGGGACAACGCATTTCTGAAATAGTTTTCTACAGTAAAAATGAATTGCTCTATAGGCAGATGAATCACAAGGCTTGGTTTTCCATGAAGGCCGTGCCCTCAGCTCGCTCTGTCCATTCCATGGCAATATCTCCAGCTCCTTCCATCTCTCTGGAATATTGGGACCATGTGTTGGTGCATCCAAGAGCCATGCTGGCCACAGGGGCGGTGCCGCAGCTGGGCTCCTCTCCCTGGGAACACTGCTCCCTGCAAGCAGCCAGCATTCCTTAACGGGATCACCGCATCCACTCTGCTCCCTGCAAGCAGCCAGCATTCCTTAGCGGGATCACCGCATCCACACTGCTCCCTGCAAGCAGCCAGCATTCCTTAACGGGATCACCGCATCCACACTGCTCCCTCCAAGCAGCCAGCATTCCTTAACGGGATCACCGCATCCACACTGCTCCCTCCAAGCAGCCAGCATTCCTTAACGGGATCACCGCATCCACTCTGCTCCCTCCAAGCAGCCAGCATTCCTTAGCGGGATCACCGCATCCACTCTGCTCCCTGCAAGCAGCCAGCATTCCTTAGCGGGATCACCGCATCCACTCTGCTCCCTCCAAGCAGCCAGCATTCCTTAGCGGGATCACCGCATCCACTCTGCTCCCTGCAAGCAGCAACATCCATCGTCACACAGAATGTCCCTAAGGCTTTTTCTCTTCTTTCATTTCAGCTGGAATTAGCCAAGCTGGGCATGAGGTGGGAATGGCCAGGCAGGCAATCTTGCTTCCTGACTAAGTCCTTAGAAAATCAGTTTCAAAAAGAGTAGTTGTCTCCAAAAGGAGAAGAAAAATACTGAACTGAAACAAATTTTCCCAAGCTGGGTGTTGCCATGAGAGTCTTTTGCTTAAATCCATAAACTATGAGCTTCTCTCAAATGAATTCTTAAAGTTGATGAGTTTTTTCCCACATGGATATGTAAGATAGTTAAAATTTATTTAAACAAAATGAATGACTGAAATACCACTAAATTAAATATATCTTCTAAAAGATAAACCAGCATTTTGTGTGAAGGGGAAGTCCCCCCCTGCAGCCTTTCTGGCTAGTCAGCCTATTATCCTCTCTGTAGATCTGTGAAAGGAATCAGGTTTAAGAGACACCAAGCTGCTCTTTGATCCCAGGAGACCAAAAAGCCAGGTTGGATAATGGTTCTGCACAGATTTTCTCTGGATGCTTTTGCCTATGTTTTCTGCCTGCTGCCTGGAAAAGTGGGTTCTGTGTTGGCTTCTGGAGGAGCCTCTGCTGCCAGAAGTGGCCAGAGAAATATAGTCCTTGGGAAAGGAGGAGAGAAAACGGTTTCCTTAATGTGCACAAATGATCTCCTTGATAAGGATTAATGCTTGCTGGGTAAGCAGGCACAGGATTGAAAAATCCTGCAGGGAGTCCGGGTCGGATGTGTCCAGTGCGGGTGGCTGGGAGGGTGCTGGTTCCATGTCATTGGTTCCAGTCACCTCCCCACACCATCGGTGCCTTTCTTTAACCTTCCATGATTTTGTTTCATTAGGGGGTAACGGGAAATGAACAGCCACTCTCGCCGCAGCCAGAGTTGTCTCGAGTGAGATGGCAGCAGCTCCCGGTTTAGATATTCAGGAATCCCAGGTTGGGTTTGAGTGAAAAGAGCCCATTAACTCCACTGACTCTGGAGAGGGCCTTTTGTTCTTTTCAAAGTTGTTATGGGTTACAGAACTCAAAAGCCTCTTTTCTTGTCCATTATTAACACAGTGCAATGAATCACTGTATTTAGCATGGACCCTTTGGAGCATTCCAGCAGGACTGTTTGCAAGGAGGGAACATGTAAATACTGAGGAGATCTCAAGGAATTTAATGGAGCAGAATAGGTAGACCTTGGAAGCAGAAGCATTTCTTTACACATGAGCATCCTATCGGTGTAAATCTAGAATGTTCCACAGTGCATTCCCTACAAAAACTCGGAGGAAACGTCCGTAAGCCAGGGAGGGAGTGCAGCTCTTTGGCCTTCCCGTGCTGTCGGACACAGCGCGCGGTGCCGACACGGTGCCTTCTCCCATCACCCTGACGGTCATCTGCTGCCACTGTGAACTCCAGTGAAGTCTGACCAGTATTCCTGTCCTGGAGACATCACCTGAGACATTCACTGCTGGTGTTCCACAGCACGAACACCTGGTAGTTACACTTCCCATTCTGAAATGCTGCTTTTACCTTTGTCTGCCATAAACCACTTCAACTGGAAATTCTCCATGTCTGCCATAAGTGCCACTTTGATTGTCCATGTCTTTTTTTTTGCCACTAATCAAACCTTGATTCCTTTAAAGAAAAAAATGAGTTGGAGATACAATAGTTTGTTTATATTAAGGAATTCTACCAAATTTTTCCATAGAAATCTCCATCCCAGATTTCAAATGGGACATTTGGCAGAGGATGGATTTTGCAGTAGGGATTTATCTTTGGTTTGCTCACTTTGTAACCTTTACAGAATGTTCTAAATCCTGTATTTCTCAGGTGGGATTAGATCAAACAGGTGCCCAGGAGACTCCATTCATGGTGGGCACACTTCAGCCAGATGCTGAGGTTGTCCCTGGGTTTCAGGTCAGAGCTGGTGCCTGCTGTACCACACTGAGGTGCTTGTGGAGGGGTGTGCAGTGCTCTTGAGAATTTCTGTGAGTTTGGTGGTTCCTGTTTGGCATCTTCACTCCATGATGGAAGCTACAGAACAGCATTGGGTTTGGCACTTCCCTGTGGGAAGGGAGAGCCTCCAATGTCCACAGGGGCTTCATGGCAGCATGTATATCTGTTCTTGTCTGGCACTCTGCTGGGGACAGAGAGGCTTGTGGCCAGCAGAGGGGAGGGGACAAGGTAAGATCATCCATGTCTGACTGTGCATTAAAAGAGCTGGACCATGTGGTAGCACAGCCTTTCTCCAGGATCAGAGGCTGACGGGAGCAGAAGGAGCCTCAGTCAGACCATCTGCCTCCAGGGCAGGAGGAGGTGGCTGGTGCTGGCCCAGCCAGGCTCCCTGCATGGCAAGGCACGTGCTGGGCACAGCGGTGACATGGGAAATGCAGGGACGGTCAAAATGGCAAATCCTGCTGGCACTGCTGGTGGCACACCATGGTGCTGTTTGCATGAGCCAGAGGTTGCCCATCCAAGCCAGAGTGGCGCTGGGCAGTCCGTGGTTCCTGGGCTCTGAGTGACCCCTGCTGGGGCCAGCACGAGGGAGGAGGAGGAAGGACCAGGGTTGGAGGTGCAGGACGCTGCTGGCTGCAAGACCCCTCTTTTGTCTGCTCCAGAAGTTGGAAGTAGCAAATCAGCCTAAGAAAAGGAGAAGAAAGGATTATTTAATGGTTAGGATGATTGAATACTGCCTTGGAAAACGGATCGTTTTCCCTTCCATTGCCACCTTTTCTCCTTTGTGATGCTGGTTAATTCACTTCAACCTAACTTTTCACAGACTGTTACTAATTGGGTATTCTTCAGTTTCTTCATGGTTCATTTGAGATGCAGGGCTCTGAATTTGTACTCAACTGCTGCTGAAGACCATTTTGGACACATAAGGAGTGATCTGAGAAAACAGTTTGTAGACCTCTCTTAATTAGACATCCACAGTTAGAAGATACATTTCCTTTAATCACTATAGATCTCAGCTCCGCAGTCGGTGCAATAGAGGTAATAATAGCACCTTGGATCTCAAGGGATTTGAGGAAAAGCTTACAAGGAATTTAATAACTTGGACATCAGAGCAGCATTTGAATTCTATAAAGTGAATAAAGGGAGCCATGCATTGAGCAACGAGGGGAAAATATGTGTGTCTGCTCTATATAATGCATCAGAACTGTGGAAACATGGGGAAAAAATAGTGTGGCCCCCAAGTTATAACATATATCATGAGGAAGGGGGTGTCTGCATTTCTAATCCAGTTCTTTTCATGTGCCTTTCTCTGATCTGTTATTAACAGCCTGTTTTAAGTGCCTCTGTCTCCTCACACGTCTTCAGCCAGAGTCCTTTTCCCAAGAAACTCTTAAAACTTAATTCCTTCATGCACATTTAAAATGGAATAAGCCAAAAGGATAAACAACATTCTTTGTGAAGGTGATTCATAAGGAAATATTCACCACCTATTCTCATTACAGTGTAATTGCTCATTCCTGTCTTCCTGAGCTTCCCTCTCCATGAGCACCTCTGTTCTATTTATATACATCTACCATTACTAATATCCTTACACACACACACAAATATAAAATTCAGTTTGGGAGGTCTTCTATAGCAATTTAGAAGCTTGTTTTCTGTGACTGTTTCTTCTAGTAAAATCTAATAATAATAATAAGACTTGGTGGAAAGTTAAATGCGGAGAATCGTACCTTGCAAAGCACTTTTACTGCTCAATTTGAGAGCATCCCCAAAATTTCATATTCACGAGGCTGTTTGAGCAATAGATCAGCTAGACAAAAATAGAGTGAGCGTTTCTATTTCCAAACCAAAGGATATGACAAAATTAGCAGCTCAGGGAGCACGCTGCTCCTTCTGCTCCAGCTGGTTCGTGGGTGCTGAAGCCAACGGCAGCTCAGAGGTGCTGGTTCCGATGCTGAGTGTCCAGTGATGCTGGCTGGGCTATTGGGCTGGTTCCCACGTTTGCAGAGAGCCCTTCTGGGGAGGCCGAGGGCCGCAGGAGCAGCTGTGGGCACAGCTCGGCCCAGGCTGGGGAGAGCCATTCCCCTGGTGCTGGCCACGGGTCTCCCTGAGCCCTGCCACCCACCTATACACTGAACTGGAGGGGCCTGCAGAGGGATGAGAGCTGCATGTTCATCAGAAATAGGCTCTTTATGGTTTTGAGGACAGAAAATAAAGAAACCAAAGGAAAATGGCATTTAAAAGCTTTCTATAGTGCTTTCTGCTTGAAGCCCTAAAATCGTGACGTGATGCCGTCAGAGCTCCTCTGAATGACTTGATGAAGGTTTTTTTTGTTTTGGTTGCTGCACTCTTGGGACTCATTGGAGTGGCAGGATTAAAATTAATTAGAGGCTGTTTGGAGGGGGCTTTGGAAGATGGCCTGGGGCTATACTTCAGTCTGGTTGTTAGAAGCAATATCATCACCGCCTCCTCTTCCAGTGAACAGACCTGCGCTGGGGCGGCTGCGGGGAGCCACAGAACATCCAACGCAGACATCAGAGCAAAGACTTCCTCCCAAAGAGATTACTTACCACAAAACCAGTGGATCTACCTGCTGACAACCCTAGAAATATGTCTTGTTTCATTTTATGGTTTCTTAAAGAGGCTGCTTTATGAAGCTCTCCAGAATCTTGATGAAATATCCATGCGAGGATGCTCATTTTCCTTCCTTCTTACCATGCATTATGTTGATTAGTGTGGCTGGGAAGAGATGAGAGGGAAAGCTCTGTTCCAGCAGCTGGAGTTTGGTTTCATTTGCTCTGTTTTGCAAAGAATAGACAGCCAAAGCCACCAGTGACAAAAGTGGACAAATAATCATTTCAACCACTTGTCAGCCTAACTTTGAGTTTTCCTCATTGTGGAGGGTCGGTTGCAGCACAGATAAAATGCTGCATCTCAAAACTTGTGTCAAGTTTTCAGATGGTTTGTGCATTTGTAGACTCACAGATAACACATTATAGTCAATCCCTCTGTACAGGAGGTTAATGCTTACCTGATCTGGATTCCTACACAGGCAGAGTGAGTAGAACACAAGAATTTAAACCTTTAGGATTAATTGTAACTTGTAGTCAAGTCCTGTTGACTTTGTAAAAACTGCCATGTCATACCCAGCTGCAGACTCTGTATTAACATAACTCAGAGAAAGGTGAGATGATTCCTGGTTTCCTATGGTGCAAATTAGTAGAAGTACCTAAAAATTGTCACTATTGATACTTAACAGTGGTAATAATTTTTAAAAACTGGTGAACTAATCCTTCTGGAAGTACAGCCAAAACTAATTTGGTTTCTTCAATTCTCATGGGTTTTTTTCTGATTTCCTTTTCTGTCCCAGTAATATCTACTGATCAAAAGGGCTTAAATATGCAGGAAGAACTAGTGCCTTTAGTGTGATTTTTTTTTAATACTCAATAGCCTGTGTGCTTTGGAAAAAGTAGACAAATTCACACAAGGTGACATCATTCGGTGCCACTGTTCACTCTTCTTAATGAGTCATTCCACAATGGGCATTATTTTTCTCAGGAAGAGCTGTATCTTCACAGCATTCTCAGAATTCCAGCACTGATTTGGGAATATGTGGTTTTTTCATATTTCAGGAGCAGTAATTGTGTTGTTTTCTCTCAGCATCTCAGGATAACTAGAGTATAGGTAAATATTTAATGCTAAAAATACAAAGTAGTGAACCAGATAAGCTTCCAGAAGCCGGACTCATTATCCTCAGGTTGTGATTAATGAGCCCTTAATCGAAAACTTAGTAAAAATATCAATGTACAGTATAAGAATAAGCAGCAAATGCTATTTAAAAATTATAAGCCTTGTGACTTCCATTAGGATTTACAGGTTTTCTGACTCAATGTGCTAAAGCTGTGGATAGCAGTGTTCAAAGTCGAGTGTTCCTGGGATCACGATGGCAAAGCTTAATCAATTCCCACTTTAGACTCTAATGGAGTTTGGTGTGAGTGATACTGGGGCAGCAGCGTCTGTGGAGATGAGCTACTCTTGGAATTGTAAGTACAATAAGCAGTCTCTGCTAAAATTTCCCAAACCAACAAGTAATTGTTTAAAAGTATAAAGCACATCATTCTGAGCTGCAGCACCCAGCACTCGATCCTAGAAAGAAACAGAGAAGACTTTGGAGTCTTGGTTATGAGTAATTCCCATCTTCCCTGGATGTGCCCCTGGAGCAATAAAGGGAACGAGGGGAAACCAGTGGGTATTTGTGCAGTTATTTTCCTTACCCAGGTTTCAGGCATGAGGAGATTTGAGCTGGACTGGAACCGTAGCAGAGCCCTTCCAGCCAGAGCCCTTCCTCCTCCCTATCTCCCCTCTTCCTCTCGCACACCCCGAGCAAACAGAATTCATTATCTCATCTCAGCATTGCAGCTTTCTAAGTTCAATGTCAATAGCGAGTTAGGAAAGGGCAGGCGGGTCAGGGATTAGGACTCCGAACTGTCCTTGACGTTTCTCTGTAGGATGATCTGCTGTTTGCATCAGCAAGTGAAAAAAAATTCCGTCTCCTCTATCCTGGGAATGATCAGGATGGGAAAATGTCAGTTTAGGGGCTGACAGAGCTCTGATAAGAATGAGATAGAAATGGCAGGGAGTGAAGAAACAGAGAGGGGCAGAGGTACAAATACTGTCATTCTAACTTTAAAATTTCATTTTTAAGTATATTTGTGAGTACACATTCTGTTTTCTTCCAACGTTTCAGCCCATAGGCTGCTTTTTCAAGCAGTTTCATTTTAAGGAAGTCTGAATCTATTTTTATTTGATTGGATTTTACAAGTTCTGGAAAGGTCATCCTGCCTGGCCTGGAAGCTGCAAATACATTCACTCCCACAGAATTACTTATACGCACAAAAATAGTTTCCACTTTCAAAAGTATCCATACGTTCCTGGAGTTACCAGCTTGGTCCAAATTCTCAGGCTTAGAACAGGGGGGAAACAAAGTGCCTAGGTGAAAATATTTTTTTGAGTGTGATGACCCCTGAACACAAATTAAATAAAAAATCACTGTGCTAGGAATGATTTGGGTTTTTTCAAGTTTCCATGTCCTTATTATAAATTCGATAAATTTGGAGAAAAAAACCTTAGTGGGTTCAGTGTGTGATCCAAAAAATGCCATCAAGGTAGGCCCTGAGGTGTGTGCACACGTGCAGCCCCAGCTCTGTAGTGGCTCACACGTGTCCGTGTGTGTCAAACATCGCCTGAGCACGTGCTCCCACAGAGCCAGTTCACATTCGGTCTGATCTGCTACGGGAACAGGTGGTGTAAAGGCAGAAGATAAAAACCAGGAAATCATAGAATAATTTAGGCTGGAAGAGCCCTCTGGGGATCATCTGGGCCAGGCCCCCGCTCAAGGCAATTACAAATAGATCGAGTTGCTCAAGGACTTGTCCAGTCGAGTTTCTGCTCAGTGCAGACTTTACACAAACCCCCTCCTGTATCTCTGCTTCTGTGCTGTCTGAGATGGACAATAGTAAGAAATTGTTTCTGCTGATGGCAAGCACCAAGTAAAACATCTTTGCTGTCACCTCAAGTCTGCCTGGGGGAAGCTAATTAAATCCATAAAAATACTCGTAAGATACATTAAATATTACCACACCCCCCATATTAATTACAGAAATAACTGCATGTGACTGTAAAATGAAAATAACAAAATGCAAGTGAAAAGAAAAGATCTTCTTTGGATGGTTCCAGCTCTGTGGACAAGTCCAAAGAAACATGAAAGTCCTTGTGCATCCATCTACACTTCCTGAGGCTGCTGGAATTCTGTGTAACCCTTTCTCAAAGCAGAGTAAAACCAGAAATTAACTGTAATTAATGCCACACCCTTTCTCTTGGTCTCCTTAGTCCACATTCCTGGTTCTGCTCAGATGTTTGCTACCTGGAGTCTATAATTTTAATCAAACTGTATCTTTTTTGCGGTATTGTCTTGCACTGACATCACTGTAATTCGGGCACTTGCAGACAGACAGGAGTTCTCTGGATTTGTGCCTCCCTTCCCTGGCTGGTTCCTGCCTGGGTTTCCCAGCCGGGGTCACGCTCTGGCTCTTGGTGGCCCTTTGGGCGAGCAGGGTGACAGGTCAGTGAGCTCCCATGCACAAGGGACTGTGTCGCTACAGCCGTGGGACAAAAGACATTTTCACCACCCCTGTGCCCAGGAGCCCGTGGCCAGTGCCTCAGGAGCACTCGAATCTCTGAGGAAGCTTTTTCAGAACACAAGGGCCATCGAGTCGTGTCTGGATGCCCGCAGCCATACGAGGATACACATCTTCCAATAATCTTGGGTATCACAATTATGGTCTGTATTGCTTTTAGGCCCCTAGAACACTGCATGTAATTATAAATGAGTGATTTCTTCTGGGCCATGATGACTGGGAGTGACCAGGGTCTGTGCTGGTGAAGGTGGTTGGGCACTCTGAGTTGAAGCACCCTGGATTATCAATTTCGGTTTAAAACTTGCATTTCCTCTTGGATCATCTTGTATTACAAGTCAGGGCCATGTGAAAAGCAGAGACATTTGAAAGCTGACAGCCAGCATGGCTCCCTCCCTTTAATTATAAAAAAAATATAAATTTGCCAGAAAGTCTTTTTAATGGCATATTAAAAATTAAAGATATCGAAATTATAGAGTATGTTAATACAGCAAATTCTTCAGCACTCTGCTGCAGGTGTGTTTCAGAGCAGAGGTGGGCAGGGAGGACTCTGTAAGGATTGTTGCTGTTGTTGCTGCCCAGCCCAGGCTCCAGAAACAGAGAGGGAGAAATGTTATTTCCAAGCATTTTAACTTATAGCCTGAGAGAAAACAAGTGTCAGTGGCTGTGTGCTGTGCCAGCTCTTCCTCAAAGTTGGGGAGTTAAAGTGCTTGGATATGACAGGTCTGTCACCCCGCAACCCTGGCTGGAGCAAGAGTTCAGTGCCATCCCCAGCCCGAGCCTGGCCTCACCACTGCTCATCCGACCTCGGTCTCTGCTGCAGTGAGTCCTGGGCAGCCTTTGCTTCATCTCCCTTTTCCTTTCAAACCTCATCCTGGACCTCACCTACTCCCCTCCAAACGTGATACTCCAACGGTGCCAGGACTGCCGGGCTCTCAGTGCAGGCTTTAGTGCATGGAAAGCAATTAAAGACATTAGAATGAAATTATTTCTTGCAAACTTTTAGGCATAAAAGATGCCATTGTGCAGCGGGGGCCCAACCCCATTATGTCCAACCATGATCCTGCATCTTTCATCAGGGCAAGGGTCATCCCTGAGGAATGGCATTTGGCTTTTGGTGGATGAACTTCTCCTTGCATCCTTGCCTTTCTTTCCGCTCTGTACACAATTCCAAGCCCCAAAGCAAATGAACCTCCTGTACATTTCCAAGCCGAGGCCACCTGAGGTTTTACAAGGTACTCAGCCCCTGCGTGGTGCTGGTGGAGCGGAGGGGCCCATCAGGGTCAGTCTGCTGGAACAGGAGTCACACAGAAGTCTCTTTGGGATGGTGTCTAAGATTCCTAGTAGGATCTTCTCCATCTGGGAATATTTCAGCCTAGGGAGGGAAGCAGCAGTGCTCTTTGAGACACTCTCCAGCGTAAGCTCCATCACAGGGAAAACAGACATAATAGTGCTGGGACGGGGAGCAGGAACTTCAAACTCTTCCTTAAATGTCAGTGAGGAACGTATCACCTGGGTGTGGCCTGTGTGGAAAAATGAAATAATCTGCAAACAGCCTGGATAAAGGGTAAAAATGTTGAAAATACACTCACTTAATGTGATAAAATAAGAGTGGGTGCTGCAAGCCATGGCATGCTTTGGCTTTCAGGAAGCACAGCCCTGAAGAAGTACAAAAGGCCTTTAGTTTGAGGTAATGAGGTGCATCTAATTATATTTAAGAAAGAACATCAAGAACTGCTTAAGAATACACTACCCACCCTTTTCTTTTCACCAGGGCTAGGAAGAATCCCAATCCTGAGACACCGTTATTTTATAAAGGGGGAGGATTTCAGAGAACATCACAGAAAACAAGGTTATTTTCCCATAACTGTGGGAAAAAAAAAATGGCAAAGTCTTTCTTGTCTGTTCTCTTCTTCCTCTCAATAACTCCCATTAGGGGAGGGAAAAAAAAAAAAGTAACAAAAAACAAGCAGGCCAAAATAAGCCTGGCCGTCATGAGAAATGAAGGCTGTCAGAGTGACATCTGACACCGGCGGGCCACAGCTGAAGAACAAGGGAAAAGTTTTCGGACGACTGTCACTGACCCATAGTCCCTCGCTCCTAACCTTGCTCTCCAACATATGTTTCTCATTTCCTTGCTTATAGCTGGCCCAAGCTAATGATATGTGTTTTGGCAGTCCTCCCGTGCTTGGCATAGTGCCTGCCTTGTTCTCATTGTCTCCGCTACTTACAGAAACCCCTTTCTCCGTCTTTCTCTCTCTCTCAGAAAATCAGCTTTGTACAACTCCAAGTATGCAAAGCAGCTCTTGCTGCCCGAGCTACCATCTCCCAGCTCCTCCGCCCGTGTCCCCGGCCCTGCACCACCGGCCAGACACGCTGACAGAAGCACAGGGAGACTGCCACGGACAGGACTCGAGCTGGGTGGAAACAGTGGAAAATCAAACATACTGGCCCATTTGAGCCTTGCTAAAAATACGGAGAGCAGAGCTATTCTGAGGGACGATGGCATGGGAAAGCTCTGCCTGGAATCCTGGGTCCCTCCGAGCAGACAGGGCTGTCAAGCAGACGTGGGAAGGGGAACTCAGCCCAGCCCCAGGGGCAGAGGGCACTGCGCTTGGCAGACGCCGGGACGGCACTGACCGGGCTGGGTGCTGCCGGGATGGCTCGTTGGCTGTCTGCAGTCAATAATGGTGGTGGGTACGGACAGAACACACGTTCTTCAGGGGCCCAGGGCAGCCACTGGCTTCTGTGGGATAGGGACCACACCTGGGAGTGAGTTTGGGTTGTGCCTGTATCCCACACCTCGGAGCACTGCTGGTTCGGGAGCGTGGGACGGCGCTGGGGGTGAGGGCTGCCCTCACTTCGGGGGGCTCAGGCACTGTTGCATCCCAACACACGGATATTTGCTTTGTGTTGGCATGAGGGACTGTGTCCCCTGGATCCAAACAAAAGGCCACTACTTCTTGATGAGGCACAAACCACCCAAAATGCCACAGCAGGCAGAACAAGTGACAGCAGTGAGCAGCAGCTCCAGGCTACAGACCAGCCTGCCCCAAAGGTGTTTGATGAATCTCACTATTATCTTCTCATAACCTTCCCCATACCAAAAAATGCAATTTATGTGTTAGTCTGGGCAGTGTTTTGGCCACCCTGGCTAAAAGCACAGGTTTTTAGAAACTGCAATTTCTTCAACATGTGCTTTTTTCTAGAAACAGGAATATATGGTTATATTATATACATTTACTTATCAAAGGCTCCATCACCTGTTTGTCCTCTGTATACGTATCTTTTATATATAAATATTCTCAGTCAGTGTGCAAACTAACTTTATTTTGTGCTAGCAGAGGCAGGGTAGTGATGGTGATGTAAAAGCCAGTGTGTTGCACTCAGTTACATCAGTGTACAGCAGGCGTTCCACAGGATTTTGCACCCAATGTGATGGTTCTTAGGGTATTATCACTGTTTTTATATCCAGGGCAGGGTGAAAGACTCACACTGATAAATCATCAAGAATTAATCTCTGGCAAGAAGAAAGCCATGCCATCATTTTAAAGACACCGAGTCAGTTAACTCCAGCCACTCCTCTGTGTTTGGTGCAAAATATTTATGTTCATTTTTGAAAGAGGGAACAGCAGAATTTCAGCAGTGAACTCATCCTCAGCATGATGAAAGTGAAACTTAAATTTTTCCTTCTTTCCTCCTCTCTTTTCTGACACTGTCATCCACTTTAGTGCCTGCTCTTTTAGAGCCTGGTGCCGTGTCACCGAAGTTAATGGGAGATTTTCCATGCGCATTGTCTGGGAGCAGGAGCAGGCCATTACCAGGGCTCGTCACCCCGCGCCACATTCAGCTGTTTCCTCTTTGTTCCCGCTCCTTGTAGCAAGGTCACTGCTGAACACTTTTCATTCTTCCCCAGCTCTACCCACAAACGCCGCTTCTCACACGGGAACTTTACTCTCTCTCTGTGATCTCGGGTGCTGACTGCAGTGACCCCCTGTTTCTGTCCTTCCTGGTTATTGGGGTGTAATTTGAGTGAGAGGGGACCTTTGGAGGTCACCTTGTCCAAACCCCCGCTGAAAGCAAGGCCAACAGAAATCAAGCTGCCGAGGGCCCTCTCCAGTTGGGCATTGAAACCTCAGCAGCCTCTCTGGGCCCCTCGTGTGTCACCCCTGACTGCACACCCCACAGGACCTGCCTCCATCCCCTTATGCCATTGCACAGCCCCTGTTTCCCAGGCAGTCCCTCTGCTCCCCTCCAACCCGCCTGGCGCTCCTGAAGCATGCTCTGAGTCTCCCTGGGCTCCATCTCCCAGCATCAGGGGCCAGGGAGCCAGCTGGGGCCAGCAGACCTTGTCCTGTGCCCCACGGGTCCCCATGAGCAGCATTCCCGAGGCTCTAGGGTGTCACACAGTCCAAGGGCCAGGAGTTCTCTGACTCTGTCTTGCAGTGATCCCAAAGCCAACTTTCCTGGACAGCCACGCCAGCTGATTCCCCTGTGGGACCTGAAGCACCTCTGCATTCTGTCCTCCTTTATGGTGTCCTTACCTCCCCAGTAAATCTCTGACTGAGCATGAATCCAGAACCACTTGTCAGGTTTCAGGGCTGCTTCTTTAGAGGTTCCAGAGGATATAGAGGGAGGAAATTTGCATTCTGGAGACCTGTGAGTTCTACAAACTGGCATGAAAATAAGAAAGAAGCACCAAGATCTTTTTAAGGCACATAATGAGAGAAAAGGGCAGGAAGATTTGCAGGAGAATTGTCTCTCAGAGCAGCACATGGGTTATTAGGGGCTGGTGAGCTTGCTGGACGAGGCTTGGCCAGGTGTGTGTGCAGGGCACCTCCCCTGGCGTGGGGTGGCTGGGCAGGTGCCATAGGGGCACCAGGGGCTCCAGTGCAGGGCGGGAGGGCTGGTGTTTAAATGGTTAAAATATCACCACATTTGGCTGTCTTGGGTTTCTCATAAACATTCAGCAAAGCACTTTCATTCAATCACACATATTAACTACTTAAGTTCCCCTCTCCAAGGATGTGGATTGTTATTTTATGCCAAATGTGCTGTAATTAAGTTTGACATAAGCACATGGATTAAATATGTGGTTTGGTGGGCAAATGGGAGATGGCTTTTCCTTCTGGCCATATGGAGGATGCAGCCACATGATGTGAGGCGGAGGGAAAGGATTCTTTACTCTTTATTTTGTTAGGTGGTGTTTCTTTTATTAAAATTGCTCAGATTAATCAGCCAGTACCAAGAACATCAGTGTTGGTTTAACCACTTTAGGAGGAAGGGAACAACACCGAGCGTTGCCCTGGCTTTCTCCATGCACTCCCTATGAAATCCAAGGATATATGCATGTCTGCATAGAGAGACAGGGATATGTTGGATAATAATAGATTGTTTGTGAATTGTCAGTGAAGTTTTTCCTGAGACTGAGCACATGATTGGTTTTAATTGTCCAACCCCGGTAAGAACACTGTGCCTTGCAGTGGTGTAACATTGGTGTGCACTTGCAAGTTCTGGTTTGCAATGATGGACACCTCACTTGAGGGCCTTGACATCATCATCATTATTATTATTAGATTACTACTACTACATCCTACTTTGATATCAATAGCATCTACACCAGGACATGGTTGTCATGGTGCTTGCCACTAAGCTCATGAGAAAACTTGACATTTATTCCATAAATAAAATTGTCTAGTTTAAGGCCAAATAAAACTGACGATAGAAAAATCATGGAGGTAAGGAGATGAGGAGGAGGAAGATCACATCCTCATGATCATTATGCACCAGAAATTATCATTTCAAATTAAATACTGCATTGTAAATGCCATAGGAAAACAAACTTTCCATGTTCCTTTACACATCCCTCCTCTCCTATGAAAGGTGGCTGTAGAGTCAGTTGTTATTTGTATATAAATTTTTTGAATATTTATTTCTTTTCCCAATTCTCTGTATTTCAGCAGCTTTGCTGTCATTTCAGTTCCTGAATTCAGCCATCTGATGTAATGTCTTGTACCTCTTTGTTTAGAAACTGACCTTTTGGTCAGCAGACCAAAGTTATTCACAATTTTGTGTTTCCAGCATTAAATGCTGCAAAGGGACCTGATGTTCAGGCAGTTTGTGCTACCTGGTGCCTCAAACTGCTGTGCCTTAGACAAGGACCCAGGTGGATGCTGGACACCTGCAGGGGAGCACTGCAGTCCTTCACTTGTGAGAGACAACAAAGTTCTTGGCCCTGCACCAAATGGGCATCACCAAGTGGATGAGCTCCTGGCAGGGCTCCAGTGGTTTGGCTTTGGTGAGTGAACCTGAAAAAGAAAACCGCAGAGTTCAGGGAAGAGCTACAGCAGGGGTTGGTGGTCTGGAAAATGTACTTTGCATTGAAAAACCAGAGAAACTTAATTTAGGTTTTATCCAGTGAAACTCGTGAACTGCTAGGACAAGTTCTTTAGGGAGATGAAGGAATCTATGTCACTTAGCATTTATAGTTGAAGATTGGGTGATATCCAGTGACATCCTTCTCCAAAGGTTCCACATTGCAGCGTTCAATCCCAGTGCTGTTACTTGTTTGTTTGAACAAGCCCTGTGATTCTCTACAAGTGAAAATACCTTGTTCAGGAGTTAAGGATATTACCATTTTCTAATGGGCTGAGCCCTGAGCTAATGGACCAGCATTTCTGTGAGATCCAAGTGAGTCACTCCTCTTTGCCTGGCCTTCCTGGGCATTTTCTGTCAGACCTCCACTTCCTTCACATGTCATGGGCAAAGAGCATCCCGTGAAGTGTTTGGTTTTCCAGTTCTGAATGGAGGGCTGGAAGCTTTTCTCACAGCTCTTTTCCTTTGGAAAATCAGGGCTTGTCACATGTTTACAAGACTGCCATAAGTGACATTTGGTGATCTAAGAGTCCACAATGGAAGTTGCTGAGAAAATTAAAACCAATAATTACTTCCAGTGCAATACCATCAATGCAAAGTGTGTCTCCGTCCTTCGTCTCTTTGCTGGCACATGGCCAGTGTTACCTTCTGTTGCACACTCAGGTCAATCCTGTGTACAGTTAAAAGATCTGCAACCAAAGTTCCTCCCAGGCCTTGCAGAGAGTTTCCCATTTCTCAAAGACATATTAAGGATTAGCCAGAGGCCTTTGAAGAGTTTACAAATTATTCTTTTAAAATTATTAGATACAAGTGTTCAGAGTTCGTGATTTAAAAATCTTTATATTTAACAGATGCTATTTAACCTACACCTTTACTGTTACATGACCTTGATTATCTATTTACATCAACCACTTTGATTACAAGTGTGCACCAGGAATGTTTTACTCCACAGTTATTGACATTTTTCCCTTCTCTGTTTAGTAACGGTTAATTATTGCACATAATAATCAATTATTTGAATTTATCGTATCAAAGGTGAACTTCAGAACTCCCAGGTTTATTGTTTGTGAGGGATCTGTGGGTAGTGCTTGACACAGCTGGCTCTTCTTATAAGTTGTTCACACCCATCAGCTTTGGCTCATACTGATCGTCACAGATGTTTCCTTGTTTAATTTGTTGTACTTTGATTCCTGTTTTTTATAGCTGCTTTCATATCCTCTTTTAGAAGAGATGTATAAACTTCCTTGTGAAGAGAAATTTGCAGCTTTTGGGGCACCAAAGGAATCATCAGATCTTGGCTGGTTTTCACAGGGAGTTTTCAGGTTATTTGTTCTGTTCCACACAGGTGTCTTTAGGGTTGGGAGATTTACTCTTTTCAAACACACAGGAATAGCACTGTGTGGGGTTTTTAGGGAATATAACCAGTCCTGGCTGTTTGTGCATTTCATCCACTCAGGGTTTGCTCAGTAGGATGAGGGGCCGATGCTTCATGGCCCCGTTATGGCAGTGGACATAGCACAAGTCACATCCATTTCTCAGTGACCTTCCACCCTCTACCTTTGGGGCTTTTTTTTTCCCTTTTTCTTCTACTGGAAATGGCTGAAAGCAAAACCCAAACATTTAAACATCACAGTATAAAACCAGCTCCTGTGCTCTATGAATACCCAGTGGTTTCTGGACATTTACATTGAGAATCCTGGTTAAACCTCCAGAAACACTTCCCTGCAGCTGGCAGAGGTAGGCTGGAGAAAGGTTCCTGAGCCTCTGTGGAGGATTTGCTGGTGGCAGCTGAACTCAGGGCTGGTTGCCAGCCTGGACATGGCAGCTCCAAGGGCACAGGGCAGGGGGTGTGCCTGGGTCAGAGCCAGCAGTGCCAGAGCCCTGCCCCAGGTCCCACCTCTCCAACACGTATTTTGTTGGAACTGGGCAAGGAGGGAGTTGGTTTTGTTGCTCCAACACAGCCCTGTGCCTGCAGGTGTTCGCTGAGATGTCGATGTCAGCCCAAAGAAGGGATTTTGGCTGCGTGGACGGGTTGGTGCAGTGTGGAACTGGAGGGTCTCAGCATTACACAGTTGGTACCACGTGCCCCCACTGATGAGCCCCCGTGAGCCTGGCCCAGGGCTTGTCCTGCCTTGGGGCCATGCAGGTGCTGCAGCTGCTGGACAGCATCCTTGGGGTTTGGTTCATCTGAACTGACCTGAAGGTCACCCGGAGTCTGTGGGCAGCTCGTGCTCACTGTGGCTGTTCCTGGGAGAGGAGAACCCGTGGGTGGGCACCGGGCTCTGATTTCCTGTGTCATGTCAGTGTCATCTCTGTGAGAGCTGGAGCAATCAGGGGTATCTCAGGACTTCTTACACTTGTGCATCTCATCTTCATCTCCTCAGACCTAGGCTGAAGTTCCCTTAAAGAAAAGACAGACTTGGGGTTTATTTTCTTAAACTTTTTTTGAAGTTTCCAATGGCCCTGAGGTGAATGTGCTGACTCGTGCAGAGGGACCTGCCAGGAGGTGTCACCAGGATCATTTCAGGTCTCTCACTTAGGACACAGACCTACAGGGCTGTTCTTGTAGAGACCAGAGACACAGACTCACTCTTACAGGAGGTGGTGTTTCAGAACCCCATCAACTAACATCAGCACCAGCACTACTGACTGCTGGCACTTTGCTTTGTGTGATATAAAACAGGGTTATTTCCAGCTCTTAAATATTGAAAAATTATTTAAAACCTCCTCTGTTTGCTTACTGGTCAATGTTTAATCATAGGTAAATATTCCACATAAAAACAACAGGTTATCATTAAAGTTTAGCAAAGCAGCTGCTTTAGGCAGAGAGGTGGGATTGTGTTCAGGCTTGTGACACACACATACAAAGGGACAGCAGAAATGGCACGTGCCCTGTGGGATTGGTGTGATGATTTCTCGCCGTTGGCACAGGTGTTGGTGATGAGCTGCGGCACAAGGCGGGTGAGAACCTGGCCCTCGACTCGTCTGAGCCCCAGAGCTGGTGTGAGCACTGGGGAAGTGCTGAAAGAGGAACAGGAAACAGATGGGAGATGAGATTTCTTAGAATGCCGCAAGTTTGTGAGAGTTTCCAGCCCAGTCCCACACCTGGGAGAGGCAGGGCAGCGCTGAGCTGGTGTCCTGACACAGGGGTGCAAGGACAGGTCCAGAACAGAGACAGTGAATTCCCAGGTAACAAAGTCAACACAAGAAGCATTTTTCTGCTCCTCTGGGGTTTTGAAAAAAAATGTAAAAATTTTAGCCCTCCGCTTTTGTATCAGAGAGCGAGGGGTTCATCGGCCGCGGCCCCGTGCAGCGCGGGGAGGAGGAGAGGGCAGGACGAGAGCTGGCTGGGCAATAGCCCCGGGAGCAGCGGGGCCACCCTGGCCTGCGGGGAGCTGTCCCCAGCCCCGACGCGCTGCCGCAGGTTTTTCTCGGGCGATTGTGTTGGCAGTTTTATTTATATTTTCCTTCAGAGTGGAGCTGAGCTCTTTAACCACGAAGGGAAATTTAATCTTTTTGCTGATAAGACGGTAAAATACTGCAATCCGGCTGACCTCCTGAAACCAGATCCAAACAGCCGGGCTGTCCAAAAATCCGAGACACCCCTCCCCCTGCCCCGCGACTGCATTTCCCTGGTGACCTCAGGCAGCCCGTGGCCAGCCCGGATCCTTTGAACACATCCCGGAGCGCGGCGATTAGAGACGCTTTGATTGCCCAGCTCGGCGGGTCGGGGGCTCCCGGCCTCCTCCGGGCTCTGCTCCGCGGAGCTTTAAGGCAAAGCTCCTTCCTCCCCCGCCGGCCCCCTTTCATTTTCGTACAGCGTATTAAACCTCAAGACGTAGTTAACACTAATCCTGATTTATTTAGGATTTATCTGCATTATTAATTCCAGTCATGTTGTGAAAAAGTACCAAGGGTTCCAGTTTGTATGTAAACTTGTGCCGTTTTGCAGAGAGGTTTATTTCAATCTTCTCCTTGAAGTGATATTTTAGCCAAAATTTCAGTCTTTCCTCTTTTTAAAACACTTCAGATAGAAGCTAGCCATAATAATTTGGTTTATTGTTATTTTTTCCCCCCAGTAAATACCCTCTTGGACTATTTTATGCATTAATCTGGATTTGATGTGGATTTAAACATTTACAATGCAAAATAATTTGGGTTAAAAATAATCCCCCTTGATAAAGCTAAAAAACCCCCCCAACTGTCACCATCTCTGACAGCCAGACATCGGCGATTCTTGAATATGCAAATCAAGGTGAGGAGCAGCCTGAGAGCAGGAACGACCGTGGCTTCTTTTGATGGCCCGGTCAATCAAACATCCCGACCCACAAAGATTCTGGATCTTGAGCTACCGAGGCTCAAGCCTCGGCTCACTCCCCGTGCTCAGTGTCTCTGCCCGCAGATCTCACTGCTCAGGCTGTGTCTCCACCCCGTCCCCAGGCTGGGATTCTGCAGGAGGAGAATATTCCTGCGGGATCTGTGTCGCGGGGTGGGCAGCACCCACCCTGCATTTCTAATTCAGGCCCCTCATTGGGAGCGGTACCAGGATACATTTTGCCCGTTCTCCTGCTCCTCACCCACCTCTTCACAGGTATTCCCAACCAGATTGCCAGACCTAGAGGGAACAATATTCCAGGATATTTATTTGTTTCCTGAGTAGACACTTGGGACACTGGCATCTCTTGATGACCTCTGTGTGCAGGAACAACTGAACAGCTTCCTGGGAGAAAAATCCACTGAGGACTGCTGCAAAGTGGGACATCCTTGTAGTTCAGAAAGTCCTTTAATCTGAAGCTGTTGGTGATAGCAGCACTGCCTGCTCACTGATTCCATACTCCTGCCTGCAGGACTGTTACTGGTCCCTGTTGGTGACAGGACATTGGCTAGATGGATCATGAATTTAATTTATCTTCTTATAACCTCTTAACTAATGTGGAAATTGGATGTATATGGTTTGGTTACAGTCTTTTTCCAATACAACAGAAATCCATAAGGAATATCCCCTGTTACACCTTTGTAGTCACTGCCACAGTACCTGAACCAGAGGGGTTTGGCACCGAAAGGGCAGAAAAATCTCCTGACTCTTCCTTGCAGTCGTGTCTTGAATTAGGTGCATGCTATGGCCTGTGACAGATCAAAACCTGTACATTTACCAAAATTCTCATGTTTCTGTTATCCCAAATCCTGGTAATGTCTCTCTCTTCCTGGCTTTGTAATTTCTCTTGGGTTTTAAAGTAATTTCCAGCAGTTCCATGGCAGAAGGCACCACTGGTAACCCAGGATTCCCTCGCCCTCGGTCAGACAATGGGTGCTCGTCCAGGGCTTTTGGGTGTGGGGAGGTGAGGCTGTTGTGGGATCACCAGGGATCACTGTGGGATCACCAGAAACCTGCTCAGGCTGGGAAGGGCAGCCCAGAGCTGGTCCCAGCCAACAGCACCTGGCTGGCACAGGGGGCTGAGCCTGAAGACCTGGGGATTCATGCTGGGGAATTCATCCCAGGGGAAGCCCAGCTGCGTGGGGCCCTCGAGGCAGCTCTCCAGCTGCTGTCAGCCACTTCCATCACCTCCTGGGCTGTCAGTTTTCCAGTAGAGCCCATATCCCTGGCCCCAGGGCATGGCTGGCAGCGGGAGTGGGGCATTGTCTCTTCCCTCCAGCAGTTTGAGGACAGTGTTAGCTCACACTCTGTTAGCAGGCAGACACCGACCCCTGACCCTGGCACTGACCCTGACACTGACCGGCCGGTGGGTGGACACGAGGGGTTGAGGTGCCCCAGCGCAGTTCCCAGCACAGGACTGGGCAGGGCTGTCCACCAGGCTGGTGGGTGGGCAGCTCTCCCGATGCCCAGCGCTGGATGCACCGATGCGGAAGCAAGGAGTCAGCTGCAGGCTGGGAAGGGGAGGCACTGAGCAGTCGTGCTCTCAGCAGGGAGTTGTTGTGCATTTCGGGATGCCCCTGTGGAAGTCAGGAGTGTCCATCCGGGAGCTGGGTGCAGGATTTTGGCAGAGGATTACAGCACACTCCAGGTGCAGACTCAAACAGGCTGAGCAGCGCTGTGAGATGCTGGAGGGATGCTGGGCCATCATTTTGCTCAGGGACAAGGTGCCTACGTTGTGTCCACACCAGCCAGCCTGGACACTCCCTGTTGTGGGAGCATCCTTGTTCCATAGTGGGCTTCACTCCAGGCAGGTGCAGACCCCCTGCCAAAGGACACCCCAGGGATGACCCCCCCAGAAATCTAAAAAGCGAATCAGCTGGAAAAGGTAACCTTGTTCCACCCAAGTTCCACCCAAACCGGGTTGTCTGACTCGAACTTCCAGTCACTTATCAGAGCTTTTCCCTGTTGAAGACTTAAAGGCCTCCCAGTCAATAAACACATTAGCTCACTAAACATGCGGATGCCTTTTCTTCTCTGGATTAACCCTTTGGGAGCTGGGGCTTCCATTGGATTTGTTAGGATATTGATCACAGATCATGTTTGCCTTTCAAACTCTGTTTCTGCTTTGGAATTGACAGATAGTTCCAGTGCTGAGGCCGAGCAGCAAATTCAGTGCAGCCACACAGAGAAGGAGCTTTGGGAACTGCCCACATTGGGCTGCTCTGGGGCAGAGACCCCTTCTGGAGCCCCCCAGGGAACCACTCACCTTTCCAAGAGTGACTTGGTCTCATAGGGAACTGCTAATTAAGCAAATACTGAAATGTTAAACAATGTCAGATATAGGTCTATTTTCAGTATTAGCAAAAATTGTATTAAATTAAAATACACTTTAGCCTAATTTAGCTCTTCTTCCCCTACTGAACATCACAAGGTCTTGCAGTAAATGTCTGTAACTGTGCATGGAATGGAAAAGGAGCCCAGCTGAGCCAGCCCCACTGCTCTGGGTAAGAACACATTAAAGGAGCTCTTAGAGAATGATTTAGAAGAAACTTTGCAAAATGGAAAGGTCATATTTTATGACCCTGTTGACCCAAATGAATGCAAAAATATCAGAATTAGTGACCTAGAAGAAAGCAGATCTGGCTTTTTAACACGTGTGGTAACCTTATCCTCTCATTCCCAGTTGCCTGAGAATCTGGGGTAAAATGTCGCTGGTTTTGGTTAAGTCTCTTCCCTGTCGCACCTCTCGTGTATGTCAGAGTCCTCTTCTACACACTCTCTTAAAAATGCAGCTGCACCTGCCTGGCTCAGAACTGGGCAAAGCAGGTGTCAAGTTCCCTTTAATCTGGACCATATTCTCAGGTTTTTGAGCTCCTGGTAAATCCTCCTCTTGTATAACTTCGCCGTTCCTGTGCAGATATTGCCTTCTCCTGCCATTCTAATAAGTTATATCGAGTCTACATGCTTTGGTTTTAGGGCTGTCTGTTAGACTTGCTAAGATCTTCTCTTTTTTCCATCTAGTTGAGGATTTCATAGTTTTTCCTCTTTTTATACTTTTTTTGAAGAAGGATTTTTCAAAATTCTGCTGTGGACTGCATGTGAGCCGTGCCTTTCCCAGACTGCCGTACAAAGATAATCCTCTCACTGTACAACATCTAACTTTATCCTCTTTCTAGGCATTAAATTTAATAACAAAACCCCCAAGAAGGTGGTATAAAAACTCATCCAAACCTTGCCTCCAGGCTTGGTTGCCCTTATGGTTCCTTTAGCCCCTCTTTCCTCACACAGTCACTCCCTTTCCATCCATGGGCTGCTGGGTTTAGCAGCACCTCCCTGTGCACATCAGCTCGACTTCTCCAGCCATCCTGAGGAGGAGGAACATCATCGTCTGATAAGGTGCAATTTTTCAGGCAAGGAATGCTGAAATACTATAAATGCTTCTAGAAGAATCATGAGGTGTCACCCTGTAGTGCACAACTCGGAGCTCACGTGGCCCAAAAGGCAACTGTTACAAATCTCTCTTTTAAGTGAAATATCTGTATTTTGTGAGTTTAACGTGCTGCCTCCTCTGTCGTGACATGTTGTACAGGGATTCGTCCTAGATGGGATTTGGTTCTCAGGGTTATTCCTATGGTTCTTGTTAGCCTCTGTGTTTACTTTTTGATTTATTCTCATTTAGGCAGCTGAGATTTTTCTTTGTCTTCAGAATTCATGTAATGGGTTTGCATCATTTTCTGCATTATGCACTGGGGACATTACCAATTCAGCACACAGCCGCGCTGAAACAGCCACACTGAAACTTTCTTTTAAAAGCTCAGTTCACATGTGGAGCGTGCTGTTATTTACTACCCAACCCACCTGACAACGTCCTCTGGAAATCCCTTAGTGCATTGTCATGACTGCGACTGAAAACTGTGGCGTAATCCAAGAGGGAAAGGGTCTCTCTGTTTTAATGCTCATGTCAGAGAAGGAGCTGGTAAGAGTCACAATTTAAAGAAGTTTTTCTAGGGCTGTGAATAATTAACCTTCCAGTGCTGCCGCCTATGTCACTCGCGTGAAGCGGCGTCACTTCCCCGCTCCCGCGTGGTGGTGGCAGTTCCCAGCTCGTTTCGGAGGCACCTTGAGAGGATCAGTTCACACTTCTCCATCAGTCTGACGCGTCTCTGGTTCGCTGCCGCTCGAAGAACCAGGCAGTGCACGGGGGTTGCTGACCCGGCTGCTCCAGGCGAGCCCCCGTGGCCACCTGTCCTGCCCTCCCCGTGGCCACCTGTCCTGCCCTCCCCGTGGCCACAGCCTGCACCCCTCCATCGGGAAGCAGAGTCTTACTCCTGCGGAGAGTATTTGTTTAAGAGGATTTCCTTTCTCATGCAGGGACTGCAGTAGCCATGCCAATAAGGGTGGGAGCGATTATGAGAGATTGACTGCTGGAATATAATCCCTGTGTGCCGCTGGTTTGATCTGGGGAAGATTGCGTTTCAAAGGTAGCGGCTCATCCCGCGCCAGGAGCGGCGTTCCACCCGTAAATAGGGCTCTAATGAGATCCGACAGCCCTGATTTCTCTGGTGATACAGTAAAACAACACGACCAGTGCTGATGGTTTGGGGTCCTGACCTTTAACAAGGACTCACGACACAGGGCAAACTGCCCAAGAGAGATGGAGGGGCAGGAGGCCAGGGGACAAGGTCGGTACATAATGAAGTGGTCAGCATTGGATTTCTGTCACTCACAGTGGTTAAGTACAACAGTGAGGGACTTCAGTAAGAGAAACTGTGAAAGAGCACATGCAGGAATCACAGAGAGCGGGGGGTCTGGGGAGGGTCAGTTACCTTCCGCTGCGAGCTCCAGCAGTCCCAGTGACTTTGGTAATGAAGAGGGTGAGGGCAGGAATCATGCAAAGACAGCGAGAGAACAGGGAGGGAGCACAGAAGATTAAAGCAAACAGAGAAGGAAATCCAAGGGGACTGGCAGTCTGTGCACTGCGATCTGGTGCCGAGACCCAGAGAGAAGAGTGAAGCACCTGCAGCAGCAGAACAGTCTAGACCAGAGGGGGTCGATGATGGAGCCCCTGGTTTGTCCAGCCAGCATTCCAGTGTCCCTGTCGTGGCAGCATGGACACTCCTGAGCGTGGCCCTGGCCCAGGACCTGCTTACACTCAGCTGTGGATCCCACAGCCATCGAGGAGCAGTGCCCAACCAGTGTCACCCATCCCAGGTCCTTCCAGCCTCAGCCTGTTCTGGCACTGGGAACTTCTTTGGGGCCACAGGGGTGGCTCGTCTCCTTTTAGTTCCTTTCTGCTGCTAGATCTAAATTTAGTGGGACTATTAGCTAAGAAAACTAAAATACCCAAACCATTTGGTATCAGACTGCCTGGGGTGAATGCAAAGAGCGAACGGTGAAATACAGAGGCAGCCGAGACCTGTTATGAAGGAGGCACTGGCAGCTGATGGGGTCTGAATTTAACCTCTGTTTCCTTTTCAAGGGTCCTCCTTCAGACCTGAGTTTAATAGAAACGTTTTATTGCAATTTTGCTAATACATCCATCTAGGCTTCAAGTGACAGAAATTAAATGCATTCACCCCAAATACAGAAGAATTCTGTTACTAAGCCGTAACCTCAAAATTCAGGTGACCAGAAACCAAAGTGAGAATGGAAAATCTGAACATGTTATTCATGTCCAGCATGGATGGGATGCTGGGTAGGATGCTAAAAGCAACTAAAATGGTACATGATGAGTAGAAAAATACATTTTAAAGCCATTTCAGACACAGTAGCCCAAGCTAGGTTTATTTACATGAAGAAAAACATAATACGTAGTTTTAACACTGCTGATCCCTTGGGAGGTGTTTGGACTGGAGGGACCACAAAGGACAGAACCAGTAAATCTGATGTGTACAGGAGTCTCTTATACAGAGGAAAATAACCTTTAGTCTCAGCTGTAGGACTGTGAGAATGACTGCAGAGAGCGACCTGTGTTTGCATTGGCTGTGGTCAGTGCAAGGTTTGCTCTTCTGCTGGTTTTTCTTTATTTGGGTATTTTATTGTTGTTTTTTTCTATTGTAAATGCAACCATTGAAGCCAGGCAACCTGTGAGAGAGGTGAATTGCTTGATTCCACAGCATTGTTTTAATTTGTCTTTGGATGAATTCTCATACGCTTTCATGAGAAAATTGCCCATTAGAAGCATTCATTTAATTTAAGAACAGTTGGGAGAGGAAGGGTTGGGATGACAGATGGAGACTGTGGGTGTCTTATAAGAGAGAGCTGAGCTTTTTGTGTTTATCTTTTTGTGGCACATAGTTGCTGTTCTCTGCTGCTTCCATTTTTTTAATCTGCACTTTTTTTGTGCAGTATTTCTTAGAAATCTCTCCTCTTTTGTACTGGAAGTCTAATAGATTTCATTAGTTTTTCCTGTACCGTGTCAGCTTTAAAACATTCCAATATAACAGAGTGCAGGGAGGTAGCCTGGTAGGAAAGCAGAGTAAAACAGGCTGGATTTCAGTCTAGTTTGGAATTGCACAGAATTTAGCAGCAAGGATACTGGAATATTGAGCTGATTTCTTCCCTGAAGCCTCCCACTGACTGTCCAGCAATGGTACACATGGGCTGAAGGAGTTTTCTAGCTGTGCCAATGCCTTCGCTGTGTAGTGGAAGGTTCACTGTCAGAAAGTGGCTTAAATCCCACAGTTAACCTTTATTTAAATTAGTCTAGAAGTAAATACAAGGTTTCAAAGCATTATCTTTAAAAGCATGTACACAACAGCTGTAGGATTTGTGGGTGTCAGTGTGTCTGTCCGTGTCAATGGCCTCGGCAGTCCAGCCTGCACCACCTGCACGACAACAAACCGGGCATTGGTGTCAGGCAGGCACTGTCAGCACTGAGGACCTTGTTTTATAAACACCTGAACATCAGCACATGCAAATACAAATAATTGTGTGCTGAGTCCAGCTGCTGACAATATTTTAGTCATCCGGTCCCTGGGTTGTAGCTTACACCTCTTTTAACGGTCCTGAAGTTGTAATGACAAATAACCTGTAAGTTGTGCTGCCTTTGCCTTGGGACTGCCAGGCCCCTGCATGAAACTAATTAAAATTTAAAAGTAAAATTAACTCCTGTTAAAGGAAGATGGAAAACAGTGCAATGTTTGTTCAATATACAACTTGCTTTGCTCTGCAATATAAGCAGCAGCCTATAAATATAGGGCAGAAATTTCAAGCATTAGTCTCACTTGTTCTCGCCATGTTACACATGAATTTATTTGCATCTCTATGTGCTGTCCCAAGGTTCACATTGAACAAAACAAAACAGGTGATATGAGAAGCAAAGTACATTTACTAGATTTTTGTTACTTTTCCATCAAGTTTTTCTTACTGTGACCCAGTTTTCCCTTACCCTTCACAATTTCTGAATGATTGGATCATTCTCCACTCTCCATTCTAATGACAAAACCTCTTTTCCAAGGCTGTGTCATTGCTTCCTTTGATTGCCACAGCCACTTCTTTTTGCTGCTACACACACATTTCAGTCCATAAAAAATAGACCTTAGGAGTTTTCTTAGTATTTGATTTGTCTTTTTTATCCCTTCAGATCCCTTGTTCTTCCTCCATCCCTCCTTCCTAACAAGTCAAGCTCGTTCACCACCTCCGGCCCTTCCCCTGCGTGTTTTAGGTTCATGTTCCCACAGTCTGTACATCAGCTCCATCAGAGAACCTCTACATGTACTTCTCTTATTCTTTTGATCTCATAAAAACATCTCCGTTCTTTCTTTCATCTGTATCATCTACATTGTTGTCCACCAGCTGAGCTGCAGAGCTTCTGCTTTCTCCTCTCTGCAGCCTGCACTGGCCCTACACGGCTCAGCTTTCCTTTCCCTAAGCTGTAGCCTCCCATGACAGTCCTTGAGCTGTGTCCGTGCCTGCACCAGCAAGCCCAGTAAGGACCAGTGTGGTGTGAGCTCAGTTTGGTCACCGCTGGTGCTGGAAGGGCAGGAGGGGGCTCATTTGCTCCGTGAGAAAGGGCAGCATCCCACTTTGCCCCGGGATGGTTGGTGCTGTGGCACATCTGCCTTTCCTCTTGCAGTCAGCAAGGAGACATCTCACCCCAGTCAGCCCCCTGGGAGCCCTGGCCTGCTCCTTCCTTGGTCAGTGCTCCAGCTCCACAGGACATGCTGACTGGCTTCCAGCTGCCTCTTCCTTCCTCAGAGCACCGCTGGCTCTGTTACAGACTCCTCTCTGGGAGATTTTCTATCAGCTGCCTCAGCCCTGGAAGCCGTTATCCCGTGACCCATTGTCTGCACGAGCAGACGGGAGACAGGGACATTCCTGCATCTGTCTTTTCCTGCTGCCCTGATTTATTACGTTGTAAAATAATAAAACGTTAAAAAGGTTGAACCTGAACTGAAGCTATGACTACGACACTATTAATCAAACTGGTGGAGAATTACTTTATATTCGGTGCCTTAAGCACTGATCCAGTCCACTAAAAGTTGGCCTGAAACATTGTCCACAACCTTACTATTGAGCCTGGGAAAAGCAGTTGTGGATTTCTCTGTTCTCCTGCGGTGTGTGGCCATGCAGGGCAGGCAGGGCTGGCTCATCAGGTTCTCCTGCTCCTCCGGCCGTCACAGCGTCTCTTATCTCAGCCGTCGATGCCATGCTCACTTGATGTCTCAGTTCTGGAGCAGAGACATTCCAGCTGCTATCTGGAAAGGCTCTGGCCCCAAAAATATTTAGTTAGCAGCCATTCAGTTAAGTGGAATTGACTTTTTATCGGCTTTCCTCTGTACGTCTGCCACCAGCGAAGGCTGTTTCCTCCTTCCCTCTTCTCGGCCTGTCAGTCCACTCCGCATTCCTATCGGCAGCCGTTAGCTCTGATCAATACTAACCACTGTGTAACAGCTCATGCTTGGCTGCCTTGGCGTGCATCGATCCCCCCCTTCCAACAGGTACCCGGCTATTTGAGGCAGCGACTTGAGATAAACACCTACTTTTACTTCAGGCTCATTCATTCTGGGGGGTTTCAAGGAGACCCAGTGCCCTTCTCTGGAGACTCGCCAAGAGCAGACTTGCAGCAACTTCTGTCCTGCCTGAGACAATCCATGACCCCACTGTGCTCCCCATCCCATCGCTTCTGACATCCAGCCTGTAAAAACTACGTCATAGCAGTACTTCCAAAGCACCTAGACTGGGAGTGACACCTTGGACTGCTCGAGTTAGGAGAGCTCAGTGGTTTTGCAGTTAGGAACATGTGCACTGATGAGACACAGAGCTGGAGTGAGCAGCTGTGCACCAGGCATCTGCAACTGTCCCGCCACTGCTCCTCTCTGGGGGACCCTCTTCTGTCCCAGCTGGGGATCTGGGGGCCGTGTCCCCATGCGCCCCATGTGCTCCAGCAGGATGCAGCATCCCCAGCCTGGGCTGGCACTGGGCATCAGCCCACAGATTCCATGGGGCTGCTCAGGCCAGGGGTACCTGTGGGAGGAGGTTTATTGTGCCCAGGGTACTGCAGAGAAACTGCTCAGACAGCAAACGCTCAGCGTCCTCCTCCAGCAGCACCCTCCCACAGCAGAGGCTTTTGCTGAAGCATAAAGCACCTGGGTTTCAGGATGGCACCTTCAGGCCATCTGTTCTGGTGAGGTGCCATAACAGGACAGGAGATAATGGACTATGAACATTGACCGGCCACCAGCAGTGTGCCAGCAGTCCTACTTCTCCTTACTTGCTGCTGTCTCCAAATCTTCCAGCATTTAGGGAACTAGTCACTGTTTTGAAGGAACCCTAACTGCTGTCCCTGCACAGATGTGCTCCCCTGGCAGGCTCCTGCCCAGACACCACTCCCAGCGCTGGGCTGTGGGCTGGGAGAGGGCAGAGGGGCAGACACAGGTGCCTCTGCCAGAGATGCAGCCCCAGCTCCAGTCTGGCAGGCAAATGCCCATGGATCAGACCTGTCCAGCCCAGAAAGCCTCTGAAAAAATTAGAGAGGTCGTTCCTGGTTGGTTAGTAAGTGTGCCATTACAGAAGGGCTGTGGGGCTGCCACGGCAGCTACAAACTTCCAGTGAAATGAGTGTTTATTATTATAGGTTTGATGCAGTTCCCAAAAGACCCTAATCAACAAGTAATAAGGCCTCAAGAGAGCAATTAGAAACCTGAACTTTAACTCTCTTATAACCAGAGTGCAGGAAGTGACTTCTGCTCCAGTTTGGGGTTTGCCACCTGGCATGTGAACGAGGGGGAAATACCAAAAACCTGAAATACGGAATAACTGCAGACAAGTATTTGAGCAATGAGGGACTAGGTCATTTCTGTGGCAAGAAAATGTGTGTGTGGCAAAAAACATAATGGTTTAGGGGGATTCATGCCCAAATATGATGCCTCTATCATACCTAGGTGTTTTCAATGCTTCTTCCCAGCTTTAGACAAACACCAAGGGTGTTCAGTGCCTGTACATGTGCAGCATCTGCCCCCCCTTAAAGAAAAAAAATTACCTCCGTTTTCCCACTTGTGAAATAGCAACAATATCTGCCTAAAGGCAACACCAACCCTGGAGATGCGGGTTTGCTCAGAACTTGTTTTGAATACTTTGGATGGGCCACTTCAGACAGGAACTGCACATTGAGTAATTCTTGCCATAGAAAGTCACGTGGCTACTGGAAAGCAAAAAATTGCATAAGAGCCCATCTGAATAGCACAGCTGAGTCGGGGAGTGTTGGCCCAGAGGGCTCATGCTCCACCAGCCTGCCAGAGCTGGGGGGGCACTTGGCTTCCCTGGGAGCTGTGGCAGCACCAGCACACACCCACAGCTGGGATAACCCTGGTCCTTCAGACTTAGGAGGGGTGTGCCTCAAAAGTGTTACTTCCCTGATTTTTCTTCCTGAGATGCCGAATGTTTGAAGGCCATGCTCTAGCTGCCTCAGGAAGTTAGGCCAGGCCAGCAGGCCGTGGCACGGGGCAGGGACAGGAGTTACCTGTAGATACACACGGCTCCTGCACCCAACAGGTGCAGCCTGGCGAGGTGAGGTCCTGCCCTCTTCAGGGGTGGGAGCACTGAATGTGGAATGGAGCAGCACACTTCCCACTCAGACTTCCAGCGGGGAGTGCTGGCAGTGCCATGGTCCTGTCCCAAGCCCGGGATGCTGTGGCTGGGAGGAGGAAGGGCTGCATCCCTGCCAGCTGCCTGTAAGGACAGCAGAGCAGGGCACGCCCCGGAGCCTGAAGATCCAGGTGAATTTTAGATGTCCCAGCCTTAAAGAAACTTCAGGTCTCAAAACCTTCACTTGATGTATAACTGGAGCCAGCAGAGGGAGTGAAATGCAGGGACACTGTAGAGTCCATGGAAAAAGGAGCTGCCAGGCTTTGATCCAGGTGCATCTGGTTCAATGACACATCTCAGAACCCAAGGTGAGGGTGTACCAGCTCGGCCCTGGGCCACAGGTGACACAGATATGGATTAACAGAGGCAGGTTATCACTCGTAGGAGTGAGGGGTCGTCTCCTGCATCATTATCAATGGAAAAAATAGATGTTCTTGGGGCTAACACTATATGTTTCTAGTATGAAGAAGGTACCCAGAGGAACCTCAGCCTCTCAAATAATTCCTGTTCCAAGCGGGTCTGAGTGCTGTCCCCATGGATAGGTTCAAATGCTTTATTTTCTGGCACTGTTCATATAGTCCTGAGAGTGACCATATAAAGTCCTGAGGAGAAGCCTAAAACCAGCGATGCTGATGTTGCTCCTTGTTCTCTTACACTTCCAAAATGTCCTGGTCTTGGCGTTATCCTAAGCACTAAATGTGACAGACATATTCACAAACAGCTTCTTGCTGATTTCTTAGTTAACTTCTTTCTTCAAAAATAGCAATTTTGCAAATGGATTAGTTCTTCAGCATCCACTTAGGATTTTTTTTAGACTCATCTTTAATGTGCCTTCAAAGACAGAGATAGTTTCCCCTTTTGACTGTGCGTTGGCCATCTTCATTCACCATTTGATTGGAAGAGATAGGACATGATCTTTACTAAACTCTTTAGTAACGTGTGAGCTTCCTCCCAGCTGCCTCCAGGAGAACTTTGAAAAGTCTTTTAATCTGTGTGTTTATACACCAGTTTCCAAAGAAACACTTCTTTTAGCAAAATGCAAAATCGTAACAAGTTGGTAGCTTTAATAATTGCATTGAATACTGCAGAATTAGCTTAAAATAAGTTTTTCCTCCTTGAAATGAGATTATGTTTGTGCCTGGATCAAGCAACTCTGCATCAGTCTTGAACTTGTTAAAGATGGAAATCAGAATAACCACTGCAATATTGAAAAGGTAAAACGAGAACAGAATGGCAATTGGCCAGTGTTTATGAATCAGAGAATATGATCATGAAATCATAAGAATAACCACCAAAAGGTAAATAAATTACCCAGCCTACTACTTATTTTCATGTGCAGCTTGACACAAAAGCTGAAGCCATGAATGATTTATACCTGTTTTAACAATAATACTCATTTTCCTGAAAGATGGTCAGCACTCAGGCTGCTGTGGGCACTGTGCCAGTCATTGAAAGGTTAATGTCTCAGCAGCAATACATTAAATTATGAATTATACCAGTCCCAAAATGGAAGGTTATTAGCTCGGTATGTTTAATTAGCCCGGCTCGAACTTTGCCATCTGCCAGCAGTGCCCATCACTAATGCACGGCCACGTGGGACAGGAGGGGTGGGAATGAGATGCCAGAAGCAGCAGAGATTCCCCCCCGGCCAGCCCCGCTCACCTGCGGAGCTCTGCAGTCCCCAGCAGGGCCCAGGGCCGCCGGCACACCCCGAGCTGCCCAACACCCCGGCTGCCCCCAGCCTTCGGGACAGGCACCTGCCAGGGCCTTTCACTGCTGTCTGCAACTGCTCAGCCGTGTCCTGGTTACACCCCAGACCTCCCCAGGAGAGGAGAGGGCAGGCAGGTGTGGGCCCAGCGCCTACCTGAGCCCAGGTGTGCCAGAAGCAGAGTCCTGTGCTGGGGCCTGGCAGCGCTGCCGGCGGGTGCGGGGCCAGCGGCGGCCGCGGGCCAGCGCTCGGGGATGTGGGAAGCAACAGCCTGCCGTGGTTTTATTTGCACAGCATCTCCTGCCAATAACTGCACAAGGCTACAATATTTAGCTTTTCAATAAATATTTAAATTTTGCTTCTTTGCTTATTTATTTTTTTAAAAGAACAAACAGTAAATTCTGTTGGCTTTTTTATTAGTTAAGATTATGTGATGCTTTGGAAACACAATGCACTAAGTATTGCACTAGCTTGATTACTCCCTGTGACTGTGAGGGTGCTCTTGGGGAGCCCGTGTGCTAAAACTTGGGTTGGAACTCTGTCCTGGAAAACGTGGGGCAAGATCTGAACTTGTAAGAAGCCAAACAAAACCTTAATTTTAATTCTTATTTTTGTAGGTAGGATAACCTTGCCAAAGAGGAAAGGAATTTGGACAGACTTAACATCCAGCCTGTGCAGCTTCCACGAGCTAGACACTGAAATGAAGAGAGAGTTTATTCATTCCCATCTCGACACAACCCACCAGAATTAAAAGACATTTTAACCTACAAGGGAGATTGAGTCAAACACTTCCCAACCTGCCTACACAGAGAAGGCCGTTCAGTTCCTCTGGCTACCAAGTCTCCACATTTCTGTGTTGGATGTGAAGAGTAAAGAGAGTCTGGCAGGAATCAGGAGGCATCCAAGTCAGCGTAAGAGACAGCACCAGGTAGAGACTCGATTCCTTTTTCCTAATATTCTTGCAGTATGCAGTATATACATTAGTTCTTCTCCTCCCCTTGAGCTTTTGTTGATTTCCTCTTCTCCACATCAGTGGAGCCTCTGTACTTGTGCTTCTGGAGCAGGTGGCATGGTTGTAATATCGGAGCAGTATGTATTAGAGTGAAACCTACAGACAGAAATAGAAAGTAAATGGAAGATGAATTGATCAGAGGAAAGGCAGAGGATGGAGGGGATAAAGTAAAGGCAAGGAGAGAGACAAGTAATACCTTGCCTGTGTGCTATGGTAATTTATTACTTTTATATGGTGCCCGGGGTGTACAGTATCTGTTTTACTGAACAAATAGAAGAGTTCTCAGCCCCAAACAGCCAACATATTAATTTATTGTGTGACAGCCTGACAAAATGAGCAGCCAGGACAGTGTGACGAGGAATAATTTAGTGCTTGTGGAGCGTGAGTAACTTTACTATTGGTACCCTCACTTGTGTATGGCATCCGATGGATGTCTCTTGTGTTCATAATGACTTACTGTACAAGAAAAATTTCCCTTTCAGGGGAAATCTGAGTGAGGGGTGTCTTAGGGCATGGGACAGGGTTCTGTCTGAAGGAGCAAAGAGGCTGCCAGGTCAGTACACTGGGAGGGGTGAGGACCTGACCCCCAGCCTGGCACAGGGGGAGCACCACAAACCCCGCACCGGGGTGTGTGGGGACGTGCACAGGGGAGCCAGATGTGGGGGAAAATGAAGGAAAGGTCTCGGGAGGGAAGGCTGGAGTGTTTGCTCCGAGCTGTCTCAAGCTGCAGTTTGTAAGGAGCCATGCAGCTGGGACAGCGAGGAGATGACCTGAACCAACACGCTCCAGTGGGAGAGGTTCCAGCGCAAACCTGCCGTGACCGCGGCACCGGGGGAGCAGTAGCTGAGTTGTTTTCCAGCACAGTTATTGCCACTTAAATTGCAGTTTTATTCCAAAAGCAAATTCCAAAGTTTTATGTCCATAAAGGTTTAGACATAAACAAGAAAGAAGTCAGGAAAGTGGTATGTACTGTGTAAACAGTCTCACTTTATAATTAATGCTGGAGATCAGGGAGCAGGAATGGCTGTGCATGTGTGGTCATTCAGATTTACTGTTGCTCTGATTAAAACCTAGTTGGGCAATAATTTTATGCCCAGGTAGGGGCAGGAGGAGAGCAGGATGCCCCCAAGCAACCCATAAATAGTGTGGTGAAGACAAAGCGTTTATTACTTAGCTTCACAAAGGCTCCGTAAGTGCTCTCCCAGGGTACGTATACTCATACCCCAGATGCCAATTCTGCAAATTAGCATTATTTCTCAAAATCCTGTGTAAATAGAAGTCATTTAAATACTTGATTTCATCAGACAGAATCACCTATGGAAATGTCAGTCTCTTTTTCTCCCTTTTGTGGGGTGAGCAGAGGTTTTCACTGCCTGAGTTTTCATTTCTCTTGGAATACTTTTACTGATGACAAAACCTGGGATTCATACAGGACTCAATCTGCAGGATTCTGTCCCATCTCTGTGCTTTATGCTGGTGTAAAAGCAACTCTGGGACATAAAGTTTACCATTTATCACTGAAATGTGCTATTTTGAATCTTCTATTTAGCAGTTTAAATTACTATGCCAAAAGTGGTTTCATAGCTAAGACACATGGGGAATTACAGGGATTTGAGATTCTGTCAAAGTAGCATTGGAATGTTCCTTTTTTGTAATTAGAGAAGCCATCAGTGAGTTCAGCTCAGGCTTTGCTGATGGACTGTTGTTTTGTCATTGGGCATCCTGCCACTAGTAACTTGTTCAAATTTTAGAAACTTTCACAATTATTTTAATCCATTTTTGTATGGGATTCCATGTAGAAACAGGTACTTTAGTTAACAGGGTAACAGTAAAACAGGGACCCATAAAATAATTTTTAGATGATAAAACAATTTTCCTAGATATAATGTAACATTATAAAGGTGAATATTTCAGGATTTTCCAGGACTAAAAACAAGTGTTGCATTTGAAGGATGCATATCTCTCCTGTTCAGGGCAATAAAGAGTCACATTTAATACTGAATTTTGCAGGACATTGGACTTGAACATCCTTACAGTCGACAAATTGCCACTGACCAGGAGGACAGTGCAAGGAGGTGCTGTGTTTGCTAGCAGGGAGGAAAGCACTTTTCTAGCAGTTAGTTTCTTTTTAAATCATAATTGTTTGTACCTGCTGATGTTTTGAATTGTAAGAGTTAATTCCAGAGAAACAGGGAAGGGAGAAAAGGGCAGGTGAGCTTGATCAGTGGGGCACCATGAAAGGACATGGTTTCATGGTGCTCTGGAAACACACCAGGAGGAGTTACACCAACATCCCATCCCATGTGCTCTGCTCCATCAGAGTCAGTATTGTACCCAATGTACAGGCTGGGAAAATAGGGCAAAAAGTGGGGGGAGTGAGCTTTGAAGTGCATTTCTGGGCACTTCCAGCATACCCCGTGTCCCGTCTGAGCTGGTCCTTCATTGCAGACAGTGAGACTGTGGCAGAGCTGGGAATAGAATCCAAGCCCTTGTTCCAGCTCCCAGATCCTCAAGAGTATTTTTAGGCACTTAATACCATTAATTTTATACTCTTTTTGGCCAAGGATCTTAGAAACAAGATCATGCTTCCTCCTGAAATAATTTTTTAAATCCTTCTTGTGTGCTCTTGGACAACTTTTTTTCAGGGATTGTGTACAGTTTAGCACTATTTAGGAACAAATGGGCTTAAAAATTAGTTTTGGGAACAGTTCTGCATGGACTGTGCTTTTGTGCAGCCTTGAAATGTGAATAAGGATGGGAAGGAGGCAGTGCAGAGTTTTTGTGTTCTGCAGGGCAAACGGTACCTGTACATGAGGGGCTTTGGCAGAGGGCAGTGGGGGCTCAGGCAGCTCATGTTGGCATGTTAAAGCTGACTGAAAAGGTGGAGAAAAAGTTCTACATCTACAAATTTCTACACACAATCATATTTTTCATTGTGCTGACTCAGCAAACCCCTTTAAGCCCTGCTCCCGCATCCTCTCTATTATTAATTAATTGATTTCCTATAAGCTCATTATTTAGTTCGCCTGAGTTCCTCACAGGGTGCTCAGCTGCAGACAGCGGAACAGCTCCTGTCACAAAGCGCCAACACATCGAAAAGGCCAGGCCAGGCAAAGGGGAGGTTGGGACTGGACATTCGGGAAGTGCTGGACAAAGCTCTCAGGCATGTGGTGGGATTCTTGGGTCTGTCCTGTGCAGGGCCCATACTTGCACTCGATATTCCTCGTAGGTTCCTTCCAGCTCAGGATATTCTATGATGTTGTGATTAGGAAAAATTTCTTCATTGAACAGGCTGTCCAGCCCTTGGACAGGCTGCCCAGGTCAGTGGTGGAGTCATCATCCCTGGAGGGGATTTAAAAGCTGTGTGGATATGGCACTTGGGGACATGGGTTAGTGGTGTCCTGGGCAGTGCTGGGGAAACTCAATGATCTTAGAGGGTTTTTTCTACCCAAATGACTGACTCTACAACAGGGTGGGAGAGCAGCTTCCCATGGTGCAGCCACTCATCAAGGGAGCAGATGAGCAGAGTGTGTTTCAGTGGCTGCCCTGTCACTACTGAAGGAAGGGAGGTCTTAAGGGGTGCTTTAGGGACTGGTCATAGGGGATACGACCGTCGGGACAGGGAGAGAGCCTGTGTGGGAGAGGTTCAACTGGCCCAGGGCAGGCGTGGCACGAAGGGCTCTCTGTGGTGGTGCTGCTGCAGCGGGTGCTGCTCCAGGTGTCGAGGCTCCTCTCCTTTGCTCCCTCCTCTCCCTCACTCGGTCCAGCTCGGGTGGTAAACGTGCTTATTGCAGCGCTAATGTCCTGCAAGTGGGATCCCACCTCCAGGTATATTAGAGTAATGAGTTCACACCTAACTAATGGAGACTTAATAGAGTTACTAATAGGCTGCCTTTTCCCCCCACGGTTTATGACCCCGCGGCCGGGGCTGTCAGGGGAGGGAGAGGTGAGAGGCAGTGTCAGCCCCGGCTCGGCCCCCGGCCTGCGCCTGGCCCGGCAGCGTTTCCAGGGACATCGTCTCTCCACCTTTCTGCAAGGAAAAATAAACAGTTTGAGGCTCCTGTGTCTTTATTAAACATTTCCTTTAAGCTGCATACTTTGGCTCCCTGCCCAAATGCACCAAGAAGGCATCCACAGAGCAGCTCCGCCGCGGGCTGCTGGAGCGAGCAGCCCCCGGAGGGGTGAGCACCTGCGTCGCTGGCTGTGGCCCACGGTGTCCCCCGGGCCTGCCGGAGAGGCCGATGTGACGGGCCGGGCTGGAGCGGCCCGGGCGCAGCCCTGGGGCACAGGGTGACGGCGGTGAGGAGCGGCAGCATGGTGGCCCCCGGCCAGCACGCGGCTGCGACGTGGCAGCCAGGTGGGTGGGCAGGCGGCGGCNGGCAGAGCCGCGGCTCGCCCGCGTCACCGGGGGGCTCCCGGCGTGGGCAGCGCCCGGGGGGGCCCGGGGATGCGATCCGGCCGAGGGACCCCACCACTGCTCAGGCTGGGACAGGGGCCAGAGCCGGGCGCTGGTGGCCGGCGCGGCTCATGCAGCATCCCCGGCAGCCGAGCCCCACAGCTCAGGTATAGGCAGCTCCGCAGCGGCTAAGAATATCCTTAGTTTGCTGTTGTCTCATTCACCAGAAATGTGCCTTCTTTGCGACGCCTTCGGAGCAGCCCAGCAGTTAAATTAGTAACTACGATAAAAACTACCAGTGCTGTTTGGAGACAGGGTTTCTAAATCCCTGTCATCCCGAACAAAGTGTGGATGGAGCCATCCTGGAGCTTGAGCCTTCAGTCCCCTCCGCCAGCATCCATCTCGGCAAAAGGGATGCACAGCTCCATGCGGGCTCTGCCTGGGAATGGGACTGGATCTGGATCTTTCTCAGGCAGGACAGGGTATTTTTTTCAGACATTGTCCAGTAAATACTGTGTATCATCTGTATGTCTGTCCTGTCCAGAGTGGCAGAGAGGAACTGCAAGATAAGGAGCTGAGGAAGACCCCCAGAGAGCCACTGCTGATGGCCAGGTGCCTGCTTCTCCCTGCCCAGCACTCTGCTTTCCCCCCAGAAAACAAAGCTGCCGTCATACGAGTGCCCATAAAACACGAGGCATCCTGAGTGCAGAGATTAGTGGTAATTTTACAAGGACTCAAATAACGTCGGTCTGCAGGGTGCAGCACTGCCTTGAAAGGGAACAGCAGGCATTTCCCCTGGAAGCAAGTTTCCTCTTTAGAGCAGTTTACGGCCGAGGTGCAGTGTCACATTGTGGCACAAATACACTGTCAGCCTTTGGTTTGGAAGATGGACATTTGAAACCTCTTTCTGCTGCCAAAATGCGCTGCCCAGACCCAACTCCCAGCACGGTTATTTTTTGAAGCATTATGTAATTGGATTGCATGGTCAGTAGTGCTTCCTTAACAAGCCTTTCAGCAAACCCTCTGCCTGCTGCAGCCAATCCTCAACCCTTACATACACACTTACTCACGCAGGCTCAGTCTGGAGTAAACTCGCTGCTAAATACAGTTAGAAAACAGACGAAACCAGGCTGGGAATAGATCATCTGCTTCCCCACGCTACATGAGCCATGGTGTGGCCAAGCCCTGGTGCCGCTGGTGTGAAAACGGGGTCGTGCTGACGAATCCCAGCTGAGGGGTCACCGCTGCCTCCTCTGCTGTGCCTCTCCCTAACGGGGTAAAAAAAATCTGCTTTTTGGAGCACGGATAGGCAACGGAACCCAGTGTCCTTGCCTGCTCTCGCCCTGCCGTGACTGCCCTGAGCTTTGGGGACCAGCTTTGGGAAACCTCTCGGCCGGCGCTCAGGCCCGGAGCGACAGGGCCTTTATCCCGGGTTTTGGTGTAAGCTGAGGGGCTGAATTAGGAACCGAGGCTCCGCTCGCCCCCCGGCGTGTCCGGGCACCCTTCCCGCAGCGCGGCCCACGGGGCCTGGCCGGCTCGGCCCTTCGCCGTGTTTTCCAGGAGCGTCCCTCTCCTCCGGCCGCTGTCGGCCCACGGGTTATGGCTCTGCTGACTCACGGCTTCCTGTTTGTGATTGCTGACTGGTGGCAGCAATTGCAGAAGCAATAAGAGATATTAAAAAGCGTGAACTTCCACTGGGACCAGGAGATACAATTAGGGCTGTGCCAAGAAATACACTGCAGCGAGCTGCGGAGCCCTGCAGCCCCCCGTTCCCTTGCTGCAGGAAGTAGGAAAATGAACATCGCTGGCCTTTTATCATCTCTGAACCCAAATAAAAATTGCATTTGACTTCTGAAGCTCACTCTGGCTCTTTTCCATGCTCCTCCTCAAAGCCTTTGATCCAGCCTTCCTGTCTGGGTCTCCTCTACCTGCTGCTGCTGCTGAGATGTAGGGATCCGTGTTCTGTGCTTTCACCTGACTGATTCTCCACGAAAAGCCTGCATGAGGCTGTGTAAAGAGGCTGCTTTAGAAGGCATGCACAATGTAATATTTTTTCCATTCTTTTTTTATGGGAAATATCTCTGGGGAGAAGCATGAAAGTATACGGAGAAGGTGCTCTTTGATCATTAAGGTCTAAATGCAGCATCCAAACTGCGTGTCTGTTTCTTCATATTATGCTGAAATTCATCTTAAAGTGGTACTCCTGGGTGGGCATTTTCCTGTTTCTTCTTCCTTGGCTTGAGCATTTGGAAGCATTGTCACCAGCTTCATCTCCAGCCCTGGTGGGGATTGTCCCCAAAATTATTTTGCCACCCTATTGTTACTGTATATATCAGTCTTTCAATGTGTATTTTAATTCCATTTTTAGCCTGATTGTCAGAATGTACGTTCTGGTTATTCAGCTGAGGACAGGAGGTGGAGGATGGTGTTCTGTGAACTGTGTGTCACTGGAGGACAGAACATATGCTGAGGCTGATCTTTGATGGATTGAAGCTACAGTAGTTTGCAGCTAAGAAAAAAAACCACTTCACTTTTGTGCGAGCATTAAACTGATTTTCAAATTTTTTTTTAACCCTGTGACAGACATAGGGCCGAGAACTGGTACAGAGAACAGACATTAGGGGAGGAAAAAAATCCACCCCAAAACCTCAGTTATTTCAACACATACCAAAAGTGGATTGACAGTGGATGAAGAGGAGGAGGAGGCAATAGTGAACACACAACACAGTTCAAGCTGGCAAGGAGCCCTTTCTTGAAGAATGTAAGTTTAACCTTTAGCATTCAAGTGTCTGGGCTTAAGTGTCATTATGAGCAATACTTTCCTCCAGCACAGCCTCTCCTGCTTGGAGGAGGGTTCTGTGCAACCTCATCCATTTTCCCCTTTCCTGTGTATAAAAATATGTGTTTCTGGTTGCATATGCTGTGCCAAGGCCCTTCTGGTGGCAGAGCCTCTGGGCACAGTGCGGGTGGCCCTGGATGGGTCCAGGTGAGGGTCTGCCCGGCCAAGGTTGCTGTGGAGACTCTTCCATGGCTCTGGACTGATGGAGTGAGTGCTTTGGGGTTTACTGGTTGAATTTAGGTTAAAGGTTTTGTGCCTTGAACTCACAAGTGCAGCTGGCTGGGGCAGGAGGCCGCCGAGGGCACTGCCTGCAGCCAGCCTGTGCCCAGGCCTCGGGCTGCCCAGCCCGGGCGTGGCACCGGGTACCTCGGTTTGCTGTGGCTGCAGGAGGAAAAGGGATCTGCTGGCAAACTGCTGCTGGGAGAACCAAACTCAAACGAGGAGCGGGAAGGGATGGGCCTAGTGTTGCCGTTGTTGTCATCGCCCCCTCCAGTGCCAACCTCACCTCTTGATGGAGGGACATAGAAAAAAATTAGAGAGACAGCAGCAGACGAACATCAGACCTGGCTGTGGACAGGCTGCATGTGCCCCCTCCCCCCCCAAATCATCTCCAGCTGTAAAACACTTCAGGGCTGACAGAAACCACACGCAGCCCAGCCATAACCCAATCTGCAAAGCTGCATTCCAATAAAAATGCAGCATAGACCTAAGAAACACTGTCCAGGATTCCCGCGGCAGGATGGGTGCCGGGGCGGGGGTGACCCCCTGAGGCTGGGTGCCGGGGGAACCGGGGCACAGCGAAGCCCCCAGCCCCCGCCGCTGCTCCCTGGCACTCGCTCCGGCACAGCCCTCCCGGGGCACAAATGAAAGCATTGTTGGCGGCCGGGGTGGCGCTGGGGATGGCTGCGGGGGACGTGGCGCTGCAATCACAGCCCGGGCCCCCAATTTCAATATGCGCCGCTCACGTCGCCGCAAATGTCAGATGTGCTTATGTTAAATACAGGTAATAGCGTGGCGTGCGGCTGAGAGCGTGATTCCTGCAGATATCTTGTCTGATGAATTTTGCATCTCGTGTTTGTGATTTTTCTGTACAAAGAAGTACAGGTTTTAGAGGAATAAGAGCAGATATTTACAAAGAGATAACGATGAACTGTTTGATTAACTGCAGCAAAGATGCTATGTCGGATCCGATTTCTCACTGCTTACAACGCAGGGAGGACGTGGTTACTATATAGTAAGTGCAGCTGGTGCTGGTGCTTAACTTGGTGAATAATTCAATGCAGACTTTCCTGCAAATCTCCAGCTTAATTCTGAAGTAAGTCAGAGGGAAAGAAGGCTGATGGACTATTTTCCAAGGAGCATTTGGTACCTGGCTTGCACGGAGATGAGAGGGTTGCATTGCTGTCACTGCTCCTGGCCCAGAGCGGGGGGTGAGCACAGGAAGTGCCAGCCCTGGGCCGGGGTCCCTGCGCAGCGGCTCCGCCTGACAGACCCAGACTCGCCCCCAGACAAGCCAAGGTGTCTTGGTCTCCCTGCTGACACAGTCTGAATTATGTGGAAACCACCCTGTAGTCCAGAATTCTTCTCAATGCTGAAAACATGTTTTTTTCCCTAATTCTGGGGGAACTGTAATTTTGTTTTGTAACTTATTTCCCTCTTTTTTCCCTTTAAGATGGTTCCCAAACATTTATTGTGGGATTTTTCATTTAAAATAGTTTTCTAGGGAAATTACTGTGACAGTGATTTAATTGTTTAATTAAAATCTGACATTGATGACAACATAAATACAATAGGCACGAGGTGATACAGGCATTAAATAAGTGCAATTGTGGAATACATCCATAGAGTACTCTGAGCACATGGAGCCGCTCACAAAGAAATGATGTTCAATATTTATCAGGTTAGTGACTTCTAATTAAATGCCAAGACTTTTTTCTTCATTTCTCTCAAAAAGCCAAGAAACATATAGATGTATTCCAAGTGTTTATTTCCATGGCAAACACATCCACTCCTCTCATGTTACGGCCTGCAAAACAAGCAAATGCATGTTACAAACCTGCTGTCTGACTGAGGGGTGTTTACTCAGCCTGGCTGCAGCAGCATTGCCAGGTTTGGGGACAGCTGGAATAGCCCACACAGGTCCTGTCATTCCCACTGCCTAGAGCACGATGTCTTTTAATAGTCAGGTAAAACCCCAGAAATATACTGGAGACAAAAGAATAAATGTTCCCTTGAACATCCCCCCCAGCCCAAACCTCCCCAAATCCTACAGCATTTCTTCTAGAGCAATAGTCTCTCCCCTCCAGCATCCTCATGTCTCAGGAGTAAGGGCAGCAGCCCCCCCAGTAACTGAGGCAAACATGACTCCAGAAGAAATCCCTGCTATCTGGCTGAAATTGCTCAGCAGTGTGGCTCTCCAGCCGCGCTGCATTTTTGCATCCCAACAATGACTGTGCTGCTGCTGGAATATCCCTTTCCATGCTTCTTGCTGGGCGTCTCTAAATGGTATCAACTCACTTCTGCGGCTCAGCAAGCCCTGTGCGATCCATCGCCGCCGACTGCCTGCCCTTTCCCCCTTCCAAACCCAGAACAAACGCATCTGCTCCAGCTCGATTCCCCTCAACCTTCCCCCCTTCTCCTGATCAACTCCACACAAACAAACTTTCCAAAGGAAAAGCTAGCTTACCTGGCCAATGCTTTGGGCATAGAGTCATACAAACTGATCAAGGCAGACATCCTAACTCCAGCACAGGGATTTGATTGCAAATTTCCATTGCAAAGGAGCAGAGGGAACTGGAAATCTGACAAATGCCTTCAAATTGACCTGTGTTTCCACAATGCACGCAGTGTTTAAAATGAATGGCAGACTTTATCATTTGGAGCTCCTTCAAGGACTCTGGCCTTCCATGCTTTGTTCTGATTCTTCAGACACATTTCCAAGAAGCACAGAGCTATGGAAGTGATGACTTTTTCTAAGCTGGATCTCCCCCCTCCCAACAATAATTTTTAAAGCCTGAATTTTAAAAGATAGCCTGGAACATTTTTTTTTAGCTCTCCCCATACATGAGCCTCTTGTGCCCCGTCAGCCTCCGGCACCGCAGAGCCTTGGCCCAGTCCCCCCATGCTGGGCGGCGAGCAACGGGATACGCTCGTGGATCCCTAAAAATTCGCCCGAGTCCAGTGCTGTCGCCACAGCCCTATGCAAATCTGGCACACCCTTGCCTCCCGAGCCCCTGGCAGCCAGGTCATGTCTCCAGGGGAGGGCCTGATCTCCCTGCAGAATCCAGGGAACCGAAGGTCCTCACCCCCATTTTACATGTTAAAGATAACAACCATTCTTGCTGAGAGTCCTGGCCAGAAAGCCATATTCGCTGCCTCGGAAAAACATTTTGCTTCAAAGTTGTTCCTCTTAATTTGTATACATTTCTACAAATAATAACTTCCCTTTAAAGCACCGCTATTCGTTCCATCTGTTCAAAATAACACAGAAATGAAATGATACGATTCCTTGCGCAAATACATCAGATATGGCATGAGACAAAAAAATGGGTTAATCTAATAATTCAGCTGTGTCTTTAGCAAGTTTCCTATGGGAAAAATCAGTCTTATTTTCCCTGCAGATCTGATACTAAGAGCTTCTTTCTGCTAAGCACATTAAAAGCTATTTGAACCCAAAATCCCATCTATGCGTATGCAGAGATACACATATAGAAACAAGAGGCACCCGCACAATTGCAGATGAGGCTGTATCAAAATTTCTAATTAAAGTAAGGGAAGCCCCTTTTTTTATTTTAGCAACCAGATCGTCTTTTTGCCTAGAACAAAGAAATCTTATGGGAAGTAAATTTTTTAGAGGAGACACACGTGCACATACATGTAATCATACCTAACGATTTCTGTACGAATTATCCCTTAATTCCTTGGCTGCATTTCGGTGTTTGCGTGGTGGTTTATCCGCTGGTCCTGCAGCCGTCACTTGTTCCTTCCCTTCTTTTCACACACAGCCTCCCCTCATCACCTCTTTTTGCAGCCTGGAAAACTGGGAACTCTCTCATTCCCCAGCCCCCAGACGTCTGCCTCCAGGATGAGGGGCAAACCTCTGCCCTCTGCTCATCTGCTGTTTCCCTTCCCAGCCTGAGCTGCTGCCTTGCCAGGAGGGGAGGGAAGATGTCCTAGGACTTGACCCCAGGGCAGAGCCTGCTCGGGCTGGACCAGCTCCCAGGAGGGTGGGGGGGCCGCAGGGCGCACGCCCCTCTCCCCGCTTAACCCCTCCGCTCCTCTGACCTGGCGCCTGCTGCCCTCCTCCCTCTCGGGGCACTCGGGCTCGTCCCGGGAGCGTGACGGAGGAGACGAGCACCGAGGGGCTGTCGCAGGAGGGCTCCGCGCAGCACGGCCAGAGGAGCAGCGGGATCTCCGAGCAGGGGATGTTTGGTTTGTGTTAACTACCCAGACAGATGCACTTCGGCATGTTTGCCTTTATGGGATCCATATGTTGTCATGGGAAATTAGAGGACAGCGGCACACAGCTAGAATTCACGATGCAGGCGCAGAGACAACATCCATGGCTCCAGCCCGCGCCCGCACACGTCCCTGTGGAGGTGCCTATTTCTGGAGCATCCACAGTCACTCCTTTGCTCCCCAACTTCCCCACTTCCCCTTCCTTTTGCTTTGCTCTGCAAAAAGTGTGGCCACAGGCAGCACCCGCAGCCTGGGCCACCAGATCCACAGCCTCAGGGGAAAAGAGGCACTTCTAAGTTATCCCAAGTGCTAAAGACAAGGGTTACTTTATTCTCGCCTCAACTTCGTCCTCAACCCACGTTTGGTTCACGTTCAGCAAGAACAACAGCTACAAATTACATGCACCTTCCCAGGCAGCGCACCAAGCAGCCCCGAAAAATTCTGATTCCCCCAGGGCTCGCTGGTATGGGGGTTGGTTGGCTTTTGGTTTTGTCTTTTTGTTGTTGTTTCTTTGTTTTTGGGGTATTTGGGTGTTTTTTGGTTTTTTTTTGTTTTTTTTTTTTTTTTTTTTTTTACTTGGGGATGGTTTTTTTTAGGATTCAGGTATTTTTGGGTTTTTTTGAAAGGTGAGTACATTTACAATTATTCTTCCATAAAACCAGACAGACATGTATCAAGCAGGGACTGTCAGATTTTTAAGGGCAGCTTTTAAAGGCAAACTGGTCCCCCTCTAGAGTCAATCCGACCACCAGGACTCGGGCACAGCACGCCCGGGTCACCGGGCACACCAGGGCTGCAGGTACAGCATCCACAGAACCCTGGCACCTATCGAACCCTGAGTCTGAAAACCTGCGACTTTCTCCCAAACGCAAGACACTTCCAGCAATACATCAACAGTACAGTCAAATTCCTAATCACCCGTCCTCTTCCTTCACCCCCATCCCACTTAAAGGGACTTGTCAAAATTCCAAATGTCAACCCCCACGTTAAGAAACAGGGAAAGCTCAAGACATTTCATTATAATAGGTACTAACAAACATGCAGTTTATTACCTTGCAGTATAAAATACATCTACATTAAGGTTCTCCCAAATGGAAAAACTGACCGCAACTGCATTCCTTGTTCAGAGCTATGAAACAAACCAGGAAAATAATTATTTGGGTTATGAAAATTAAAAAAAAAAAAAAAAAAAGAAAGAAAAGAAAAAAAGAAGAAAAAAAAGCAAAGGAAAAAAGGAAAAATTTAATCTTCTTTAGATTTTCAAGACATGATTTAATTTAGATGCATTTCTGCTAATAATAAAAGTAGTCTCTTATAGAAAGATGAAAAAAACCATATTCCTGAAGCCTGGATAGAGGTTCTTTACTGGTTCACCTCCTCCTAAAATTCGAATCCCGCATTCCCAGCGATCATCAACATTTCTCGCTAGGGCTGGAATGGGGAGGGAGAAGCTCCTGGAAACAAAAATTTTAAATAATAATTGGACGTGGACCCGAGCAGAAAGTGAAAAACGTTACCGTTAGGCTAGAGAAATATTTATTTAATCAAAGCAGAGGTTCTGGTGGGACTGGAGGAATGCTGCATCCTTTCCTAAAAAAAAAAAAAAAAAAAAAAAAAAAAAAAAAAAAA
>VZTH01010120.1:243371-367211 GCA_013397815.1 Aleadryas rufinucha
GTGCGGGAGCGCGGCGGGGGCGGGCGGCACCGCAGGCCGAGCCCGCTCGGGGCCGGGGTTAATGACTCGGGGCTGCATCGCCCAGCGCTTATCGCACTACGTGAAACGCGGGTCCCTGTCGGTCCCCGCCGGGACCCGCCGCGCTCGGGTTCCCGCTGCCGCACGCACCCTACGCGGGCAGCGTGTGTGTCTGTGTATGTGCCCCGGCTATGCACGGCGTGCGTGGGTGCCACGCACACGCGAGATTCGGACTGTGAATTATTTATAATTTGGGTTGCGTTTGTTTGTGTCTTTGTCTTTTTTTTTTTATTTAATTATTCAGTCGTCCCCCCCCCTTTTTTTTTTTTTAAAACAAACAAACAAAAATTGGTTCCGAGCAAGGTCTGTTTCTCTCTCCCGCTGTGCTTGAGGCTGCTCTCGGTATGTCCTGGACTCTAACGCAACCGTGTCCCCTCTGCGCCGGCTGTCTGTCTTTCTCCTCTTCTTGCTCCTGTTTAATATGGAGCAATTTTCTGGAGACTCGGTGACTCCCTCCTTAGGGTCACATTGAGTTCGAATACGACTGAAGGTGCAGGAATCCTGCAACGGAGGAAATAAGAGAATAGAGAGAATGGGGTCAAGTTGGCTGCTTAGAGGCCAAAACTCCCATAGCTGCCTTTAAAAATATATGTATAATATTTGGCTTTCCTCACTGTATTACGGATTGCAGCTTCCCCTTTCAGGTATTTTCCTTACAGCTTAAAGCCCTCGCTTCCTTTTGCCTCCCCCCCCACCCTCCCCCTGTTAGGGGAGAAAGGGGGGGGAGGAGGGAAAATAAAAGGAAAAGAAATGGGGGGGGAGAGAGGGGAAAAAATAAAACCCATTGAGTTTAGGCAAATAAGGTTTGGTCTCCGTATCCTATTACAAAGCACTTTGAATATGCAAGACATCACACAAGACCAGTTATTCCAGTTACGACAAACTTAAAAAGAGAAAAAAGCGAGGCATGTTTAGATTGTAATTTGTTAGAGCAAGATCCCTATTTAAAATTCTGCCTTTTAAATATTTTTTTTCTAGCCTTGCTTTATATCCAGCCTTTTCTGATGTCTGGGTTGGGTTTTTGTTTTTGGGGTTTGCTTTTTTGGGGTTTTTTGCATTATTATTATTAAAATCTTTCCATCGAGTTTAGGAAGACCGCTGCGAGCAACACATTTTCTGTATTTTTGTTCCTGTATCTCGGAGGAGAGTTGGCAGGGATTCTGTGGTTTGCAGTTACACAATATGTTATCATGTTTTTAATCACTAAATCATTGCAGTGGTTATAGATTTACAGTCTTAGGGTATTACTGAGCGGCGCAGCGCAGCCCGTGTGTGCGGGGACATACGAGAGCATGCCGTTAACATGCTCGTGAACTTTGCTTTTAAATCATTTCCCGGCCGAGCCGCGGCAGAGTGCGGAGCCAGCGTTTTGGCATCACCCCTCCACGCACTTGAGGAAAGTTTGTGCAACCCTCCCGGCAGGGCAGGAGCTCCGATGGGCGTCGTGCGCGCCCTGTCCTGCGGCGCTGGCGGTAAGCGGCGGGTCAGGGGGTGCGAGGGGTGCCCAGTGGGCCGGGGCCGCCACCTGCGTGGCCGGGGGGATCGGGCCGCCCCACCGGCCGCCCTCTGCTCCCGTTTCCCCCTTCATTATGTAACAGAGCCCTCGGCAGCATTAAAAATTCAGCATTACAAGCTGATTGTAATGCTCCCTCATTAGGGAGCACTGTCTGGTCCGGCACTGAGTGAAGACGGAGCGTGGCTTTTCGGCTGCCGCAGCAGCGGAGGCCAGAGAGCAGCCGGGAGGGGGGCGAGCGGGGTGTCCCAGGCCCCCGACAGCAGGATCGTGCCGGGCTCGCCACCGCCGTGAAGCGCCGGCCCTGCGGCCAGGCCCAGGGCTCGCCGGGCTTCTGCTCTGCCGCCGGTCGAGGGCTTTCCCCTGTGCGGCTGCCTGAGCTGCTCCTGCCCGGTCCCGCTCGGCAGGCTGCCTTCGACTGGAACAAAAGCAAAGAAAAGGCACATTAGAGGGGAGCGAAACTCTGCATCTGGCCCCAGAAGTTGCTTTGCTGTATTTGTATATTTTTCTCCTCCTCTCTTCTTTTTAACGCGGTCATTTTGGGAACAGAGGGCAGCAGGAAGTTGGCTCCAGCCCCTCTCCCGCGCAGCGGTGCCGGCCGCAGCAGCACTGGTCCTTCGCTGCAGAGCCCCCGGACCCTCCCTCCTGCCCTGCCGCTGCCTTTTGTTCCCGCAGGACCGAGCCAAGGTGCTGCTTGGCGGGCCAAGGCGGTGCGGGCGGCCCCGTGAGCCTGGCACCATCGGCTGGCCTTGTCATGGCCGCTGTCACACTGGGGCCCGGCGGTGGCTGCTCTGACAAAAGCCGAGGCGTGTGTCCCTCTTTCATCTCTCTGCTTTGACCCCCGCCCCGGTTGCTGTCGGTGTCGTGCCAGAGGCCAGGAGCGGTAGATTTGCTTTGGGCCTGGCCAGTGGTTGAACGGTTTCAGCAGGAATTGCTGAATCCCAGACTGATGGACACACAGCTGGCTGCGTCAGCCTCCCTGTTTTAACACCTCCTTCCGCTTTTCAAAATAACAGTAATAGCAGAATAATAACAAAAAAATGTTGCATGGAGAAGCAGAAAAAGGACTAGTGGGCTTTTACATCAACTTTATTCACATGCGGTGTTCTGTTCTGCGGGGGCTCGATCCCTTGTGGGAGCATTTCCTCGCCGGTGTCGCTTTCTCGTCTGCGGTGGGAGAGTTTTCGGCAACCATCTTCTGTGGGTGCTGGCGGCGGCGCGCGCCGGCCCTGCCGGGGCTGGAGGTGTGTTTGCGCTGCGGAGATCGGTTCCGGAGGGACAGGCTTGGGAAAGGCTGAGCGATTCGTGGCTCCTGCATCCCCTCACCAGAGCGCGGCCAAGGTTTGGCCTTTGTGTGGCTTCGGGGGCCGTGTACCAGTGGGTGCGTCCGGCTGGCAGGAGAAGTGGGCTGTGAACAAAGCCGGGTCATGACAGGTCTCCCTGGCCCAGCACTTGCCGGACCCCTGTGCCGCTCTCAGGCTCCTGCAGCTGATGGCTCTGGGGGCTTCGGCCTGGGAGAGGCCGCCGGGGCCACAGCAGGTGCCTGTGGGGGCTGTCCCCGCTGCCTTGCTCCTGTTCCCTCGTGGTGTGTCATCCCCCACGCCGTCTGGGAGCCCTGGGGGAGGCTGCCTGCCCCTGGGGAGATTCAGGGGGAGACTAGAGAGAGGAGCTCCTCTCTGGGGAGCGGGGCTGCCCTTCCCTCCTCCCTCCCTCCTCGACAGCCAAAATTCAGGCTGAGTGTCCAGCGCATGGCAGCAGCAATGGGGCTGTCGAGGGCTGTCGTGGCAGGAGAGTGGGAATCAAAACATCTGTGCGCAGGCCTGGGCGCCGCAGCCTCTAATGGTTTTGACGGAGCTGTTGTGGTCTGTTGTCTGGAAAATCTGCATTCTGCGCCGTGCCCGAGGGGGCCGCGGCACCGCAGACCGTGGCGGTACCTAAATATAACCGCCTCGCGCCGAGGGGTGAGGTGAGGGCAGCGGGAGCAGGCCGCCCGCTCGCCTTCTGCTTTGTCTCTGATCTGCGATTCAGGCATTTTTGTTTGCTCCCGAGGTTGGGTTTGTGTGTAGGCAGGGATTGGAGAAATAGATAAATTCCAGCTAGTTTAAAAAAAAAAAAAAAAAAACAAACGACAAAATAGGGTGGATGAGTCGGGCTTCCCTCGCTGCCGGCAGCGGTCCTGCTGCTGGCTTGGGGATCCCACCAGCCCTGGCCACCCCTGCGTTCCTCGTTCCCCTCAGAGATGCTGCGGGTCTTGCTGAGGTCTCGCTGCGCCAGTGAGAAGCCAGAGCTTCCAGCGCTTCCCTGTTGGCTGTGCCGGACAGACGTGTCCATCTGTCGGTGCGGGAGGTGGGTGCTCGTCGCCACAGCAACGCTGGCTGTGCGCGGGGCTGTGAGCGCCAGGTGTGTATTGTGTGTGTCAGAGGTGGCTGTGAGCACAGCCTAAGTTCGTCCCCACACAAAATTATTTTTTGGTTGGGAATCTCAGGAAGGGAGCTCAACACAGGCCGCAGCTGGTGGTGGCTGCCAGCACGTCCCAGGCGCTGCTGAGGTGGAGGGACAGCGGGACAAGAGCGGGTGCCGCTGGTAGGCTGTGGCCACCCGGCTTTGCCCTTGAGTTTGCTGCTGGGAGAGACGCTGGGCTGTTGATTGTAATTTCATTATGTCACAAGTGCCAAACATGCCTCTTGCTATGAAAAGGCAAAGAGGACCAGCAGTATTTTTCTTTTTCCTCCTCGGAAAACAAACATTTCACAGTGTTCTGAATTGTGTGGTGCTTGTTGCTGTTGAATATGAGGATGCTGGCCCTGTGGTAACCAGGTTTTCAGGTATTAAATCTGGTGAGGGCTGAGCTGCGTGGGTTCCTTGGCATGGCAGTGATGCTGGAGCAGACAGTGTACTTGGCAGCTCTGGTGAAAGGTTTTTTCCTGTCCTCCTCCTGCCCCGATGTCTGGGAAAGTGGAGCCTGCAGGGCCTGTAACATGTTGGCTCTTAGTGTTTATTTTCATGGCCCAAGCGTGCCTGGTGAAGCATCAGTCCCTGCCCAGAGAAAATGGGAGCTAGTCCCAAACCCTCAGGTCCCAGCAGCAGCGACCCTGTGTCCTGCCTTGGGCTCGCCTCAGGCTTCCAGCTGTGGTTTCCTGGCTGGTGGTAGCCTGGCTCCAAAATGGCTGGCTGGCTTAGTTGGGTAGCAGGGGGTTTAACCCTCCTTCCACGCTGCCACCGGCTGCCTTGTGCAAACAGACCGACACTCGATGCGGAATTCAGTGCACAAATGGAATTGCTGATGGTAACGTGGCAATGATGTGCTTGATCCTGCTGGGTTGGGCACTGGGTTTCCTGAGTGACTGTGACGTCTGGTGATGGGCTCAGAGGGTTTTGGTCTTCTTGTTATAATGGAGTTGAGTGAAGAAGGGGGAGGTGAGGAGGGTGTGGACGTCCAGCTGGCTCAACTGCCATCAGGTGCAGGTTGTTTGGGCTGAGGAGTGCAGTCAGGTGCATGTTGTTTGAGATGATGCAGAATCTGGGGCTCCTTCCCCAAGGTGTGTTTGCTGAGGTACCATGTAGTGGGAAAGCATGTTGGCAGGCCTGGAGGTTGGTTCAGGAGACTGAGCAGGGAAAGTGCACGGAGCTACCTGGTGTTTGAGAGCTGCAGAGTCTGCAAACCAGCCCGGCTCCTGCAGTGTGAAGATGTTCTGGATTCAGGCTGTGTACAGCAGCTTGTGCGTTTCAGCTGTACCTCTGGTGTTACGGAGGCTGGTGCCCAGGCCCTTGGACACCTTGAAAGCAGAGCAGGGGCTCTGCTGTGCTGGGCTGCGGGAGGTTCCCACACGATGGCTGCGGAGGCGATGCTGCGGGGCCGTGGTTCCTTGGGTGTGCAGCGTCGGCCGGTGCTGGGTGTCAGTGCCAGCGCAGGAGCTGGTCTCAGGTGAGCTGTAGCAGTGTGCTTGTGGCCGCTGGAGTGGTACCGCCGGGTGGTCTTCGCTCCTGGTGTCCCCTGATGGGGCTGAGGTCGCTTTGTGCTGTGGCGTGTGAGTGAGCGAAGGCCAGGGAGCGGAGGGCAGACGGCCACCACGTCCCCGTGTCCTTGCGCGGTTCCCACCGCAGCCCCTGACTGTGCCAGACAGAACTGTAGATGTCAGGCTTTGCACAGAAAGGAGCGCGGGGAGGGAGGGCGAGGAGGAGGCACAAGCGCGCAGCAGCAGGGCTGTGAGGTTCAAATTAACCTTCTGCTTTGTTGGTGTCGAAGTGAGGCGCCCCGGCCGCCAGCACAGTGCAGGCCCGCCGTCATGCGTACGCAGCTACTGGAGGAACGGGACCGGGAGCAGGGCATCCCTCCCGGTGCTGCTGGGGGCGGGGGACAGCAGGCGCCCAGGACGGTGTTGGGCCGAGACACTGGAGGTGAAGGCGACCAGTGGGACTCGGGGGCTGGCGAGGCTCACCGTGTCCCCACGGTGCTGCGGTCAGCGCCTTCGCATCTGACTTTGAGGAATGGGTGCTCTGGCCTTTCTTCTGGAAACCGGGTGTGCAGCACCCAGACGTGTGCTCCTACACCGCTACTTCAGATGTCAGAGCCTAAATTTCTCCTCTTTAATTTTCTCCTGTTAATTTTGTCTCTTTTAGTCTTACATACTTCCCCCGTTCCTTTCTTCTTGCTGTTTTTCATCTTCCATAGAGACAGTTAAAAGCAGCTTAACACCGTGAGCTTGTTTGGAAGTCAAAAGATCCGTTTCAGCTCTGACGCTGACTTTGGGCAAGACACCAAGTGTTTGCCTCAGCTGGAGGATGAAATGGGATGATGTGTAGTTCACATGCGGGGACTGTAAGCAGGGGTTAATTGTGAAAAACCATAACTTCTTAAATCCCCAGAGCATTGTTGCATCCTTAAATTTTAAATGGGAGTACCTGCTGTGCTGGGGGCAGCTGTGGAGCAGAGGGATTGTCCAGAGCACCTCAGCACCTCCCAGCAGGGTGTTGTGCTGGAGACCTGTGCTGTGGTACTGGAGAAATGGAGCTGGTTGGTCCTTGTTTTGTGACACCGTCTCGTCCCCCCCGGTGTTGCTGCTTTCTGGGGTACGGAGCACTGGGGTGGAGGACTGGTCACGTTGGGCAGGGTTTGTAGTCCTAGAGAGTCCAAGTCTAAGCAAAGGCACATGTGAAGGTGTAGGCAGGTGTACATTCTGAGCTCCTGTGGGCATGGTGCTGGGCCTGCAGCACAGCTGGAGGAGGCGGCAGCGGGGTGGAGCCGGTCGGGTTGGTTGTGTTGCTGCTCAAGAAATGAGGATGGTGGACAAGAAGCATGCACTGCCCCACAGCAGGCAGGATGGGCTGGCAGGATGGGTTTTGTGGCAGTGCCTCATGGCTGGCAGAGGGGAGAGCATGTGGTGAGCCGGACGTTGCTGCCAGCCCCATGCCCTTTGCTGGCCACGGAGCGCGTCGTGAGCTGTGTGCTGGCGTGGGGTGCCCAGCCCTGGGGAGGGTGGTCAGCACCACGTGCCCCTCTGCTCTTTCAGAAGCCAGGCACTTGGCCAGTAGCAGTGCCTGTCTGAAGGAGCTGCCACAGATTTTGTTTTTTTCCTTGCTTGCCTTATTTTAACCAGCCTCTCCACTGTTTCCTCTTTATTTTGGGCAATGTGGAAGTCCCAGAGGTTTGCATGAGATCCTGGAAATTCCCCAGGTGGTGGGTCTGGTGCCAGTGCAGCCCTGTGTGAAAAGCTGCCTTCATGGCAGGCTTGCAGCAGTTTCACCTGGAACTGCAGATGTGTGAACAACAGAGCCAAGCTCTGGAAGTGTCTGGGGCATTGCTTGGAGCCTGTGCAAGAGGAGGAGGAGGAGGGTTGAGCTCTGCTTTGCCCAGCAGTGGCTGGGGTCAGCATCTCAGGAGGAGCAGCACGACTGACTTCTCTAGAAACCTCCCAGCTGTGCCCAGGGCTGCAGACCTGGCTGCCAGAGGCCCCCTGCAAGGTCCTCTGACTCTTGGAGTGTCCAGCCAGCCACTTCTCTAGCCATGTTCCTCGTCTAAGCATACCTTTGTGTCTCTGGAGTGATGGGATGCTCTCTTGGGACTGGAGGTTTCTTTCCTTGAGTCCAAGTAGCCACTGGCTGTGTGGATGTCTGCTTAGTTCAGGCAGGAACTGGATGTCAGGACTCTGGTTTTTATCTCCCCAGCAATCTTTTTCTCAGTCCCTTGCTTCTGGGTACGAAGCCCATGGAGTAGCAAGGGTCAGATGCTTTTGGTGAGGTTCCTCAAGAAGCACTGGCTGTCCTCTGGAGATCTGAAGTTCTGTACCGCTGGAGAACATGAGGGGAGAGGTGTTGGGCAGAGACACAGGTATTTTACTGTCGGTGGTGCTCAGTGGGTCTTCTGCATTTTAAAACGAAAAAACATGTGGAGAAACAAAAAAGCTCCAGCTGCCATTAAAGCATAGCATGCCAGGAGGTGGAGGGGAGGAGTATTTTGGTCACAGTTTTCCCCTGTGCAAATTTTTGGGATGTTAAAAGCTGTGTCTTGTTGAAGGCCTTGCTGGACTGTGGAGCAGGAGTGGGTGATTTCTCAACTGCTGTTTTAATTTACTTTTGTTAAGACTCAACTCTCTCCATTAATGCCATTACCTGGATATTGAACAGTTCCAAGCAATGCTTTTGGCTGTGCCTGACCAGCATGGAGGGAATGGGGACCTGATGTCAGCCCCGTGATCCAGATCACCATGAGGAGACTAGGGCAGTTCTGAGCCCCAGAGATGATGTTGGTGACTGCTGTGGAGATGCCTCCTGGCTCCCTGGTGACTGGAAATAAAAGGACTGAGAGTCTTGGGGTGCAGATCGTTTACAAAAGGGGAAGAAAATGGTAAAATAAAGGTTCTTCCGGTAGAAATGGCTACAGTGACTACTGTGGGAGAAAGGACAGAGGTGTTGTTCTTTAATGTTCTCATGGTGTCTTGAGTGTAAAAGTTTATTTGTTTGGTTGGTTTTATATTTTAGAGTTCCTTCTTCCTTGTATGACCCTCTTGCACAGCAGAGGAAGAGAAACACTTAACAAAAATAGAGCCTCTGTTTGCCTAAAATGAGGTTGCTGTGGCATGTTTGGGACTCGAGACTGTGACTTTGAAGCTGACTGCATTTCACAGTGCTGATACCCTTTTAACTGTCTTAGGTAAACAGTGCGATTGGGCTCTGAGAAGTGTCTGGTGAAAACTGTGCTTGGCTCCTCATTCTGACTGTTTCAGAGGTTTTCAGAACAAATACCCTCTGCTTACCAGCACTCTTCCTGCTTAGAAAAGTTTGCATTGATTTATTATTATTTTTTCAAAGGATTTACTTGCACATTAGAATGCCCTGTGGACATTATTTTCAGTTCAAGGAGGGTTTATTTTAGTTTGGCTTAATTGAATTGGAAACAGTTATGAGCTGTACCAAAGCAACTTGATTTCAAACCAAAACAGGAATGTCCACGAGCAGGTTCGCACTGCTGCGTTCACACGCCTGTGCTGAATTCCTCTTGTTTGCCTGTGTGTAGGAGCTCTTGGCAAGTGAATCACAGTGAGGGCTCAGCGGTGCTGAGGCAGGACCTGGAGAGGCTGCAGGGGCTGGTGTTGTATGTGTGTGTGACACTGATGCTGCTGCCAAGGGCAGCCTTTCCCTGGATGCTTTTTCCTTTTGCTGACACAGAGCTTTGGGGCAGTGGCACGGGGAAGTAGTTTAGGGAAGGGAGCTGGGTTAGAAAAACTGCTAAAGGATGGGGGGGTGGGAAGCTTCCTCAAAACATTTTTATTTTTGGTTGGTTTTTTGCCAGCTTCCCTTTAATTTGAAATAATCGTGTGATACAGGTTGAAATGGCTTTGCTGGAGCGGAGGGGAACAGGCTGGCAGGACCGAGGACTATTCCAGAGGAGTGCTCGCTCTGCTGCTGCCCCAGCCAAAAGCATGGTCCCAGCGTGGGGCTGGGACCTGAGTGTGCATTTGGTGTAGGGTGCTTGGGAGGAAGGCACTGCTTTTAGTCATCTTTATTGTATTACTATTTTGCCCTTTCAGGAGTGCAGTAAAACTTAGAGGATCCCTGTGCAGCCATTTCAGCTAAGGAGACTGAGCTATGGCTGAGGCTTTGGCTTGGCTGAAGGGTGAGCTCCTTCTGCTATGGAGCAGTGCCCTGGCTCCTTCTGAGCATCCTTGCCCTTTTGGGAGCTCTGGTGTGGGGAGCTGGGTGGAAATCGCTGGGCTGTGCTGTGGGTGAGCAGCTGGGGCTGCTGGCAGCCAGGGCCTCGTCCCTGGGCTGTGCCGTGCGCTGCCCTGGCCCTGCTCCAGCCGCTGCCGCGGGCTTCATGCCCTGGTGCGTTCCGTGTGTTCCGTGCGAAACCAGCACCTGGAGCTGGCAGCCTGGATGGCTTCTGTTTGTGGTTTCACCTGCTTAAATAACAAACAATCTGTTTGCTCCCCCTCCACCCCCTGTTCCTCTGCAGCAGCACTGGCCAGTGTTTTTCTGCAGGGTCTGGATCCTGTTCTCTGAGGGGTCCATACCTGCCCCAGGTAGCTCCTTCCCCTCCCAGGGTGGCTCCCTCCTCCCCGGTCCAGCACTCTTTGCAGTTCAAAACCAAGTATTTGCTGCAGGTTTTGAAACTGATTTTGGTTTTATTTAAGCAATTGCCTAATCTTATGTCCAAGGAGTGTCTTTTGTGTCTTTCTAACTTCGCAGAGTTCTGAGATGTAACTGGTGGCAGTGGAGGGGCTGGCAGAGGCTGCACTGGCCAGTGGCAGAGAGGAGGGTGGCTGGGCACACGCTGTGCCCTGCCCTGGTGCGGGTTGTGCTGGGTCTGCATGTGCCCCTGGGTCTCAGCTGTGTATGTGTGGTGTTCTCTGTGTGCTTGTATGATAGGTGTGTTCAGACTCCACACTGAGGTCCGTCTGTCCTTCCACATCCAAGCACCAGCGCAGTGGGGGCTCTGTTGGGGACATCTTTGTATAGACACCCCTTTTCCTGGTCATTACAAAGTGATTCCTGTGTAAAACCTTCAGATTCTGATTGTTTCCATAGACTGACGATTTCTTAATGGTTTATTCTCTATAAAGTCATTAGTAAAGCAAAACATTCTACCCCAGAGTGAAAATGTGATCTTAACTGGCTCCCAGGTGAGGAGAAGCAGAAGTGGTGTCTCCTGCAAACACAAACTCAAAAGCCAGAAGGATGGTTTCTAAATTGGATGATGCAGGACCTGAGCATGGGAATTGCTGTTAGAGCTGCTGTGATTTCTTCAATAATGTCTGTTCTGAAACTTTGCATTTAGGGGTAAAAAAAAAAACCTAGACTATTTCTACTGTAATGCTCTTTCAGTTCAGTTCAGGTTCTGTTGTGTGTTGTGGTGGGAAGCTCATTGGTTCGTGCTGCGTGCGGGCTCAGGCTTGGCTGCTGTCGGGATGTGTCAGGCTGCGGCCGCTCCGAGCCCCCGGCCGCCCGCAGATCCCGAGGTGCTGCTTTCCAGCACCGTTCCGGAGCTGCGCGCTCCCCCTGCGCTGAGGCTCCCTGCACCCCGGGGCAGGCCAGGCTGTGCTGCTTTGCTCTCTGCCTGAGCTGATGCTCAGAGCTGCAGCCATGAGGAGCTTGCATTTAATAAAAGTCACCATCTAAGGTTCTTGGGATCTTGCCAGTGTGAGTTTCCTATTTAAAATTAGAAATCAGATTTTTTTTTGTTTGTTTTTTTGTTAAGCCTTGTTGTGAACTGGTAGTTGCTGGAGTTTACTTTTAAATCTTGAGATCCCAGCTGAGGGGACTGGGGGGGAGGAACACGCAATTAAACAAAACTCCAAACAGTGGAATTGCAGGTTTTGTCTTTTTGCGAGATGAAAAATAGTGAATTTTGTGTAACACTGAGTCTTCAGTGGTAATAAGTGACTCATTAGGCAAATGCAAAGTGTGTAAATGCAGGGAGCTCTGAGTCCGTCAGGGTGCTGGCTGGTGCGCAGGGAGGGCTCGAGTTGGAGCTGGGAGCCTTGCTGCCAAGTGCACCTGCAGCCTCTGTTGGGCAAGGAGGAGAAATCTCCGGAGCAAGGAGGCAAAATCAGGTGAAATGTGTGATAAATCCTACTGCTGTAGTGGCTTTTGGAAGGGTAAACTTGTTGAACTGCAGTAGCTGGATTTTGTTCTGCTCACGTCATTTGTTTCAGGCTTTTGGGCACATTCTTTTGCTACATCAGGTGTGATTTGTTCTTTGTGGCGTGGGTCTGTCCGTCCTCCCTGCACGGCCACTGTGGTCAGGAGCCTGCTCTGCTCTCATCCCTGGTGAGGAGCAGCACGGCTGCCAGAGCGAGGAGCTTCCACTTTGGCTTTTCTCTAGCAGCTCTTAGTTTACTCTTGACTGGGATTGAAGAATTCATCCCATTCCTTTGTTTTACATGGAAGGAAACCTTATCCCTGTGGCTTGTGTTGCTGCTGGTTGTAGGAGTGTTGGTGGAGATAAGGGCCCGTTCCCGTGCCCCCCCGGGAGCAGCTGGCAGCCTGCCTGCCATGACCCACAGGAGCCGGGCTGGATCCCTGTGTACTAATGGGCCTGCCTTGTCCTGCCTTGTTTGTCATGATTTGTGGCTGCATTTGTATGCAAATACTAACAACTTGCTGCTGAGTTAATTAGTGTTTTTTCTCTTTGCTTCCTGGAGCTTAAGCAAAAGGGCTTTATTCTCCCCATTTCGGTGGTCTGAGCTGCTCCCCCCTGTGACAGCATGCCGGTGCCGGATGTCCTTAGGGGAGTTCAGGCCCAGTTGCATGAACTGGCTGCAGACCCTCGTGGACCTCAGGACAAAGGTGTCTGTTGAGGGGTTGAGGTGGTCACTGTAGCTGGATGCTCTGGGATTGAACACCTCAGTGTTGGGATTGAGCACCTTAAATGCCATGGGATGGATGATTCTCGGACAAGAGGCTCCAAGGATGGCTCTGGTCACCTGGACATGACAAGGATGGAATGGGAATTGCTAGCCTTTGACACCAGCTGGCAGTTGGAGTTTTGCTTTGCTAGAGAGGGGAAGGCAGTAATTTCTTCCCCTCCCAAGAATGGTATCTTTGTGTCCTTGGTCGGGCTCAAGGATTTTACTCATTTTAATCTTTCATTCCATCTCATTTTCTGTGGGCCCCGCAGGTGTTTGGGTCTGCCAGAGCTGCCCAAGCCACAGGTTGGAGGGTTACCTGCTGTGCTCTGGGGCATGTGGGGTGGGCAGCAAGGAGACCCTGGGCACCCCTGGGCAGGAGCTGCTCCAGGGGGCTGTGGTGGTGCCCGGGCTGTGGCTCCTGGCCAGGATCAGGAGCCCAGGCAGTTGTGCTTGTCCCACCCTGCCTATTTCTGCCCTCCAGCCAAGGCTTCTTCACAGTTACTGAGTCAGAACTTGTGTTTAGTTTTTAAGCCTTTGTTTTTCCCCTGGAAGGCAGGGTTGTGGCTTCTCAGTAGCAGGGGTGATGGCCTCCAGCCCGAGGCCAGGGACTGGCAAGTTGCAGCTGGAGACCAGTGACCCTTTGGCCCTGGGTTGATACGTGTCACCACCTTACTCATATCTGGAGCCTTGGTGCCTTATTGCATGGTGGTGGAGTGAAGTTGAGGTGGGGTGGTAACCTGTGCAGCACTGCATCCAGCTGGAGGAGGGCATGTACCCATTAGTGTGGAGCTCCCCATCCTGTGAAGGAAAGTCCCCAGGAGTGGCAGCTCACTGGTCAGGAGACAATTCCTGATCCCAGAGCTCCAGTTGCTGCATGTTTTCTAGTCATCTGAGCACTAATGAAAGAGAGGGGGTTTGGAGTATATTATTTTGGTTTCCTGTTCCAATGCCCCTCTGAGTTGAAGAAACACTTCTGATACCCAGCAGTGTTTGTCACTGTTGGATTGTAGACATGGGAGATGTGTTTTTCCCTATTCTTGCTTTTCCATTTCACACCCTGCAAGGCAAAGAGATGTGGCACTGCAGACCTGCCATGCTGAATTTTTCTGAGGAGGTACAGAAATGAGGATTTTTCTGCAATCCTTCTGAACAGATTCCCAATGCAGTAGTGGGCTTATAACTCCATAAAGCTGAGACTTTATAGGAAACCCAGGTGGGCCTGGGTAGGGTCCAGGCAGGAGGGGTTGAATTTAGGATCCTGCAGAGTGAAATACAGGTTTTTCTAGTTCCATTTGGGCCGATAGGACTGTGTCTGTCCTAGTGACTGTTTCAGTGCAAAGGTCTGAGGTGAGAAGCAGCTTAAAAAGGCTGTGTGGCATGTGAGGAAGCAAGTTAGCTCTTAATCATATCATATTGGCCTCCTTTGCGGCTGATACATCTGCTGTAAAACGCTTAGTGCTGAGTGCCTGATTGGGCAGCCCATGCTAAGTGTTCAAACTCCTGCTGCCTTTTTTCTTCAAACAATATCTTCTGGCTTCCAGATTTCTGATAAATTGATAAGAGGAATTGCGTGAGTCAATAGAGTTGTAGACACTTTGCCAATATAACCCTAGCGCTATTGATCTGCCAGTAAATTAAAGTCTTACTTAGAGGCTGCCGATATTTCTAATCTCCTGCCTCACCAATTACACCCTCCCAGCTACCTGGGAGAGACAGCGACGGGAGACAAGGCTGCCGAGGTTTTTCCAAGCGAGTGGGGCCGTGGCGTGGCAGCCGATGCCTGTGAGGGGCAGGGGGGTTCAGGACTGGGGGTGGCACCGAGTGGGGTGGCACCGCCAGGACGCGCCTGTTGGGAATGCTGCAGAAGGGATTCCTCAGGTCAGGGTTGAGCCTCCCGCTGCTCCTGGGCACAGCCCTGGCTGCAGGAGCATGGAGACGGTTCAGAGGGGCAGTGAGCCTGTGTCCCTCGGCTGTGTCCAGCCAGGGAGCTGCCCTCTGCCTGCCCTGCATGGAGTGGCCGATGCCATCAGGTCCCCATGCCGTTTCAGGGTTGTGGTCCTGCAGAAGGGATGCTTGCTGGAGGACGTGGATGCAGGGAACCCCACTGCCCTATGGCTTCTTCCCTGCTGCCTGCCCTGGGCTCTGCCCCTTGGCTGCTGGGTTCAGGCCCGGACAGAGAGGGGCTTTCAGCTGTCCGAGAGGCCATAGATCAGAGAGCCCCCGCCAGGCTCCCACATCCCCCCCCGGCCACCCACACACCCCCTCTCCTGTGAAGTTTCAGTGGATTCTTGCCCGATAAGCCCCTTTCAAGTCTCATTTACGTTTGAAAGTCCATAGCTGGCTTTGGGAAGAAATCTCCAGATAAATGCTGTGTTCTTTCTAATACCCCAGAGCGAAAATCAATGGGAGGGATAATTCCTTCCCTTGTCCTACATGGACTTTCATGTGTTTCTACCTCCAGCAGCACCTTTTAAATAAAGAGAAGCAGCAGCCACCCTCCCCTTTCTACTCTGCCCCTCGGGTCCCAGCCCAGACCTGCCGAGCATAGCAGGATGCAAGGCTGGGGGGTCCCTGTGTGGAGAGGGGTGCTCAGCTGGGGGTTTCTGTTGGCCCCTTGGGTCCAGTTTGGGCTTTTACTGGGAGAAAACTGCGCACCTGTCTGGATTTGCAGGGTTGGCAGTCGGGATGTTCCTGGGAATTCACGTCCAGAGTGGTCTGTAGCTGGAGCAGAGGACCCAGGTCTTGGAGGTGGTGACAGCAATACTATGGTGAAGGGATTTAAGAAAACATTAATTAAATCCAGTGAAATAAAGGTTCTTGTCATAAAACTGCTGCCAGGTGGAAGATGGGCCTATAAGTGTTATCATTTTTTTATCCTAAGCTTGTGCAGAGCACTCTGGGCAGTGACGTCCCTTCTGCCGGGCATCCAGCAGTGCCTGCTACAAGGCAGATCCAGTTTCCAGAAATACCTTGTAGGAATTCATAGCTGGGTCTGGTCCGAGACAGCTCCTCCAGCATGCTTATATCTAAAAGCTGCATCCTCCAGCAATGAAGTTCTTTATCTGGCCACTTCCTTGCTGGCTACACTGAGCTGCATTTTCCCTGATGTTGTGAAGTTATTGTATAGACTGTACATTAAAAATTGTAACTATTCCAAGTCTGCTGTTTTGGCAGGGAATCGCTGAGTCTCGTGATCTGTCTGTAATGGAGTGGAGATGCTGAGCTGCAGCAGGATATATTTATGCTGAAAGCTTTTTCATGGAGGAAACATCTGAGCAGCTGAACAGCCTGAATGATGTCTTTAAATTTCTGGTAGCTCCTGGTACAGTGCTGGCAGCGATGGCCAGGTAAAGGGGAGCAGCTGTGCAGGTTGCTTCCCCTGGTTAGAAGAGCTGAGGGAAATCCTGTGTGGACCAGATCCTCAGAAAAGATGCTGTTAAAAAGGGTGACTCAGTCCTTACTGTATTGAGATATTTGAATCCTGTTCACGCCTGGTGATGCTGATGCCTGGGGCAAGGGCAGGTTGGAACAAGGCTTTTCTACTGTTTCCACATCAGTTTTCAGGGTTTCCTTGGGGCATTTTGCTCCCTCCTGGCCACAGCTTGGAGTCCCACAGTCCAAGTCTGGTTAAAGGGTTTGTGAAACTTTGTGGATGGCAGATAATTCCTCACTCCTTTTAGCTGGAGCATGTAATGGATCAGGGGTTCAGCTTGTTTTTCCACCCATTTCTGTTGGCCAGGGCTGGAGCTGCCGCTCGCAGCTCTCTGTGGAGCAGGGAGTCGCCCGGGGTGACTTCTGTCATAAATACTGCCGTGCACTCAACAGGGAACACCAGCATCAGGATGAAACCCATTCATTAGCAGTATCTGCATGCCTGCCCAGGTTTGCCTTTAGGACTGGGGTCAGCCAAAGCTCTTTCTGGTGGGTCAGTGATGATTTCTCTACAGCTGTCAGAGACAGAGGTGACTCGGCCACTGGCCCTTGTGTTTCTCCTTTGCATCCTGAAATATTTAGTGTTCTGTACATGAACTTAATGACTGAGCAGGAATATTAACAGGTTACAGTCTAATACCTCTAATTCAAATGTCTCTCAACTTGCAGGAAATCTAAGTTTGGAATTTTTGTGCTCTCTTCCAAGGCTGGCATTTGGACAGTGTTCCCTAATTTATTTCCACAAATTGGAGAAGGCTGTAATTTACTATTTTAAGAAGCACACGTTTCAATAGACCTTTAATGAAAAAAGAAAGTTTGGTGCATGTCTGACGCTGTAAGAATCACTGGACTGGATAAGAGCAGTAACATGCAGTAATTAGACTTCGCAAAGTGGACAAATTCTTCTTAATTTTCTCCTCTGACCTGTCTGCAGAGCAGTGTGTTTAGAGTCACAGAAGCACAGACTCGAAGGGGCTCTTGCTGTACCAAGAGGGTATTGCTGGCACCATGGTGGTTCTCTTAGATCTTGCTTTGGGGATTAGGGACTCCATGCCCATGCTTCATCACCGGTAGGTAACAGATGGAAAAACTTTAACTCCTACCCTAAAACTTGGCCTGCAGTGAAGAATGTGTTTTTTTGGGTGGATAGTGAGTAAAATAGGTCACAGCTATTTTATATGTGTGTTGGAAAACTTACTGCTCTGTCTTTTCCAAAGCTTTACGAGACCAATTCCCCACTGAAACAGAAAGGTTCACGTAACCTTCAAAAGCAAACCTTGAGGTGTTTTACTGCACCTCTCCAGTACCTCCAGTTTGGTTGAGCCTGTGAGCTCCTGGTTTCAGGGGTGAGTGAGAGCTGCCCTGCAGTGTATGCGAATATTGCTGTGGTTGTGGTGGGGTGAGGCAAGCTCGTAGGCAGCTCCTTTGTGTGTTATGTAGCAGAAGAACAGCATGAGAAGCTTCTCTCCAGTCACCTCTACGCACATCTGGTCTAATTGTTTAAGGTACAGATTTTGCTACCTGTCTGTTCAGCTGTTTTCCAGCATCACTAGTGTCTTGGAAACAAACCCTGCTGGACTTGGGGCATAAGTTTGTGGCTTTACTGCCACGTCGGAGCAAGTGGCTCATTGATAGTTCCTGTATTAGTCACCTAACTTCGTGTTTCACCTCAAATATTAGAAAGGAAGTTGAGGCTCAAAGTAAAGTGTTGTTTCTGTAAAATAGTAAAAGTTGTGTTAAGATAAACACTCCCACAGCAGCAGTAAGCTCTGAGGGCACATGCTCACCTGGGGTTCAGGGGCTGTAAGACCATGTTGGACCATGTCTCCACTGTTGGCCCCCTCTTCTCACCAGATGTTCCAGTGCAGGTGTATAATACTCTCTGAAACACAGGTTCCTGGTGGAGGTGGTGGGGTGGGAGGGGTGCACACCTGCCTTTACCCCTTGAGTTAGCTGGTCTGTAACTTACAGACACAGCCTGTCAGACGTTGTCCCTGGTGGGCCAGCAGAGGTGTGGTGGGAGCTGTAGCGAGTGCCAGATGCCCAGCAGTGTATTAAACACTAGTTGAGTACAGGAGGGCATATCACAGGAGAGAGATAAGCAAAGTTCTCTGATTGTGGATCAATAAAGGTTAGTGACATCATATCTCAAAGTGAGAGAACCTGCTTTCTGCAGACCATTTATCAGATTGCAGGCAGGAGCAGCATTAACCTCTTCCTAACTAGGGGTCTGCTCCTCATCTGCCTCCAGACCAAGTCACCTTCGCTGTCTCCCCAGAAGGTTCCTGACCCTGCCTGTGAAATTCCAGCAATGGCACATTGGCGTGACCATGCCAGAGGGGTTCTCTTTCAAACGCTTCTGCTCAGCTCTCTGCAGCATGCCGTGTCCAGTGGGAGAGCACGGCGCTGGGCCGGCTGGGAACGGGGTTGCAGCATGCACTGCTGTTGGAAGTGCTTCCCATCTCTGTTTATCTGCTGTTCTCCAGTAACCTGATGCTGTTACAGCCTTGGTGAGGTGAAAGATTGCTATGTGTCAGTGCTGGGACATGATAAAGTTATGTTGGTTAAAGATCTGGCACTCTGCCAGGTGTGTTGGGATGTGCTTGTAAAAGGCATCCTTAGTTGACTGGTTTGGTCCTTAGATTAACCATTCTTCTATGGCAGCAGTGGCAGTGAAATCATTGTGGACAGTCTTCAGAAAGGGTTGTGTGGGGCAGCAGGAGGCCTTGGGCACTGCATGTGCTTCCCTCCTCGAGGTGTCTGTCCTCCTGGGTCTGCTGTTATTGTTACCAAAACGGATTAAAGCTAAACTGAGTGGATCAGCCCATTCTGCAGTCCCGTTTGTGTGCTGTGTGCGGTGAGGCACCAGCTTTCCACATGAATGCAGCTTCTGAATGTGGGGAGTGTGGAGCCGCGTGCCTCAGTCGGATGAACGCGGCGCCGGAGTTGTGGGTGACCCCGGCGTGAGCGGCTCCGGCGAACTCCGGGGACGGCCTTGGGAGCACACCGGCTGCTTGATCCGGCCCAAGGGGACCCACCAGTCCCCACCAGCTTTTTTTTAACATTTTTCGCTTTCTGATCTTGTCTTCAAGTGGTTGGTAACATGAGATACCTGCAAATGAGCAAACCTCCCTCTTCTCCAAATGCCAGAGGAGTATTAAGGATCCTCCAGAGCATCCGTGCCCTGCAGAAGGGAGTAGCATGTAGATTTTCCTGCTGTGCAGCTGCAGGTCTCTTGTTTTCCATGAATGAAAGGAGAAACTGCTGCCTGGAGGAACGTGTGGTCGAGGTTTAGAGATAAGATAGTGAGGACGGATGACAGGCGGAGGGTCAGGGGCAAGAACAGAGTTAATTCCCTGAATGAACTTCCCTTGTCTAGCAAGGAAATACCAATTTTTTCCAGAACCTACAGAGACTTGAGCCATAAAGACTTTCTGATTAGCTTTCATCCTTTTTCCATTGGTAATTTCTCATGGCAAAGAGCCCTTTTCTGTGGTGCCCTGGGCTGTGCCCCAGGAAGTGTCGGGAGGCCGTGCTGCTGCATGTCCTGGTGGGTTGGGGGGACACTGGTGATGGAGCCCGTGCTAATGGGCTGGTGTCCAAGTAGAAAGTGTATTTTCAATGAGGAAGTGCTGAGATATTAGTGGGGCCTGGATTACCCTGTGATTGTGCTGTCAATACTGCTGTATTGAGTCAGAGAGAGCCTGCACGACACTGGGAAACACTTAGCTCACTGCTGCTGCTTATTGAGAAGCCAATAGCAATTTACGTGCTGACACTTGACACCGAATCCATTCCCAGAGGTACGGCTCCTGCTAAGCCACTGCTGGGCTGGCCCTCACACCTGCGCCTTCCCTCGGCCTCGGAGCTGCAGGTGTGATGATGCTGAGGCTCCTCCAAACGCACCCACCCGCTGGAGGGGCCGGGGGCTGCCCCTGGAGCTCTGATGGGACAGGCAGGTGGGGACCAGCTCCGTGGAGAGGTGGGAAACCTGCGCTCCAGAGAGGTGGTCTCACGTGGGATTAGCTTTATTCGTGTATTCAGTGAAGAAGCAGGAATAATGTGGATGCCCAAAGCGTCTGGGGCATCTGGACTGGAGCAGCTGGATTCCTTTTGCCCTGCTTGTCTTTTCCTGGGACAAGCACAGCTGAGCCTGATGGCCTTTCTGGCATACACACACACCTTTTAAGAAAAACGTAAGATCATCTGCTGCCAAATATTTTCAAGAGGAATAACATCCAGGATATTTCTTTGAGGCTGAACTCCCTAAAATGGGAACTAAACCATGAAGGAGTGAGGATGGGAGGAGAACAGAGCTGGAGTACTGGAATGAGATGGCTGGAGGTGGGAAGCAGAACATGGGGAACCTGTGTCCTGGTGATACGCTCAGCGAGGAGCATCAGGTGCTGGTGCTGGAACACTGCAGGAGGCCTGAGGAGTTGTAGACCCAAGTGGATGGATGGTCTTGCCAGCCCCTGTGTGCTGGGGCAGTAAAACTCCTACTGGTTTTTAAGTGCAGCTCTTCCTGTTTTGCTGCATTGCCTGGCAAACCATTTTGCACATTCTCTGTTAGCTGTGGTGTTGCCTTTTGGCCACCATTCTCTTTGCAGTTCCCTTATGTGCCTGGACCTCCTGGGAGGGTTAGAAAACCTGTGTCCTAAATCTGAAAGGAAACAAAGCAAGTATGCTGCATGAGGGAGGTGCTTGGAGTGACTCTTCATTTTGCAGAAGTAGAATTTAGGTCATGTTGCAGGTCGTGTTTCACATATCCACGTTGCTTCATGCTGGCAGGTTGTTGTAGCCAGTGTGTAGTGTCACGGCTCTGCAGCGTGTGGGGAGAGGAGGGAGCAAGCCTAAAGCGGTCGGTGTTGGGCTGTCCTGCAGCGCTCTGAGGAGAGCGGGCACGTGATGGGGACGTGTCGGAGTGTCCCCAGACTCCTGCTAAAGCAGGCTCTGCTGTGCAGGTGGCCTGTGACCCAGCACAGGATGGATCATGTGGCTTTGCTGGCAGCCGGTCAGGTATCGGCCTGCCGAGGTTGGGAATGGGCCTTCCCTGCCAGGACGCGCTGGGCACCGTGTGCCTGTCCCCCTGCCTTGCCAAGCTCTCGTCCCAACACAGGTGTTCCTGTTGACAGTCCAGAGCCAGAACAAGCAGCAGGTGCCTGTCCCACAACTCACTGCTGTGTGTGGTGGCTGTAACCAGAGCTGGGACACGGTGTGGCCAGGAGCCCACCCGGAGATCTCTGGGGACCCGATCGCTCCGTGTTTCGGTGATACTGACTTCCTTCAGACAATTCAAAAACTGTGGCAAAAAACGATACAAAAATAGATTTGGTGAGGGTGTAACCAGGGCAGCAGTGGCACATGATGGAGGGGAGCAGAAGCAGCAGGCCGTGTCTGCATCCAGTGCCTGTTGAACCTCAGTGGAGGGTGAAGCAGCAGGCGTTGGTGTTGGGATGCTGGATGGCAGGTGTGACACCTCGGCATGTGCTTTTGTAGAGGTCCCTATTGCTTATTCTGTTTTGTTCTAGTCTATTGCTAATCTTGTTCAGCAGTTGCTTCTCTTAATTATTGGAGTACTTTTACAGAGATGTAGCAGATTAATCCTTTTAGTTCTGTTTGCTGCCAGAAGAGATTGCCACCATTATTCTGGCGCTATGGAAGGAGAGGTGGGAGCACAAAGAAGCAGGGCTAAATTTAGAAAGCTTGCACTCACACATGCTGCTCTGTAGCTGTAGAGGAGCATGTGTGGCAGGTACCAGTGTGAGCAGGTACCATGCATGCAGGTAGGTGAGGCTGGGGCAGCCCAGCAGGGTTCCATGGGTGTCACAGCTGGGTCATGACCTGCTCAGAGAACCCTGGCAGCTCCTCGGCGCATTTCCAGCAGGGAGGGCAGCTCCAAGGCATCCCTTATCTGGTCCTTGCCTTGCTGGAACACAAATATTAACTGACAAACAGTTGCATAATAAATGGCACAGTCACTGTGGCCTGTTGTTCTTCTCTTCCTCCCTAAGAAATAAATAGGAAAGAGTAGGAAAGTTAACTTAGAAACCAATAAGCCTCTCCTGCGCTGGCGTTAGTGAGGCCCCAGGCTTGCATGAGGCCTGCTGAGTTTGTGTCCCAGAAGCTCAGCTTGGAGGAAATGGAGGAGTGTTCCCGTGTTACCCACGCAGGACAGATGGGTGTGTGGGCACTGTGGGGTAGCAAACACGAGAGCATGTGCCAGCTGCCTGGCACAGCAGGGCTGGGGGCTCGAAGCCTTAGGTTTGTGCTGGAGAGCCTCTGTCCCAGCGCTCGCTCTACCTGCGGCTCCCCGTCTGCGCCCGGCTCAGGTGTTCTCTCTAACGTGGTCGCAGTCATACATGTCATTCCAGCTGAGACCTTGCAGTGCTATTAGTGTGCCCTTTATTGCTTCCTTGTCTCCACAAATAATCTGAGCAACATCCTGGAGACTGTGTTTGCCACTTGTCCAGCTGCATCCTTTGGTTCATCCTGACCAGCGCATTAGTCTGTCTCCTCCTGTGTAATTCCCAATTGGTAAACCCTGGATTTACTGCAGAAACTCAGAGTTTTCCTGTCATAACCTTGGATTTAGTTGCTTTCTGGTTATTCTAGACCTCACATCCTAGCTTGTGTACCATTCTGGTCTTCTAGTGTGTTGGATGTGCTTCTCAGTGTAATTTCATCAAGGATCGGTGGTCTCTGCTGACTGGCAGCAAGGCCAGCAGTGATGTTAGTGCAAAGGCTCCCAAGACCTTTCAAGAGGGGAAGCCTTTATCCAGGGCAGTATTTTCTTTCCATCATTTTGGTGTCAGCTGCTCCTGGCCTAGTTTTCTGCCTTTTTTAGATCATAGCTATTGCCCATCTTCTCTAGCACAACTCCCCGGTACAGTGTGGAAGAAGGGGCAGTTCTTTCAATAAAGGGAGACACAGGGTTAGTTTTCACAGTATGTCTTTATGTGTGATCCTGGTCTTCATTTATTGCTCTCTCTTTTATTATTCTTGCCTTCACAGTACTTCCTGCGCTCTCTGTTAGGACGGAAATAAACCCCACAGCAGTGTCTTCCCAGCCCTGTTTGAGCACGGGTATTTGCTGTCTGTTCCCAGCATAGTTCCTGAGCTGATGGACGGTTATGAATTTCTGATGCTGAACCTGTCCAAAATGTACTCGGGTATTCTTAATTGTTTTAGATTGTGTAGATTTAGATTAGACTTGAGGCCCTGGCACAGGGTGCCCAGAGAAGCTGTGGCTGCCCCTGGATCCCTGGCAGTGTCCAAGGCCAGGCTGGACGGGGCTTGGAGCAGCCTGGGACAGTGGAAGGTGTCCCTGCCCATGGCAGGGGATGGAACGAGCTAAGCTTTAAGGTCCCTTCCAACCCAACCCAGTCTGTGATTCTGTGACAGCTGCTATTTTTAGCTCAAATCATGAAACATGAAGAGAAAATGCAGAGGGGGAGAAGGTATCTTAAAAGTGAGGTGAATGGTCCCCTGGGGGTGGGGTGGAGCAGTTCTGTGTATGCTGGTGGCTTTCAGTTGTCTGAGCTGATCTCCCTGGCTCTGGGTGCTGCTGCTTTTGGGGTGATTCCTTTATACCTCTCTGCTTTGGAACAGCAGCAGGTCTGTCCTTGTGCCGCTGCGCTCCGCGTTCCCCTTCAGTCTCCCTCAAGAAAGATGGGGGCATTCTGGACCTGCATAGTTCTAGTTTGGAAAGGCTCATTCTTCGCTGATATGTCTGAGAAAGCAGTTGAACCCGAAGTCATCTGTGGCTAGTTCACAGTGCTCACAGGTGCCAGTGGAATGAGAGCTGGGTGTGGGGTGGGAAGAGGACAGTGCCATGCTGCTGTGTCGTGGGGTTCAAAGGGGAGGTAACAATTTGCCTTTTCTCTATACTTGAATTTGAGTCTTTACAAGTAAATTCATATAAAGAATAATGGAAACTGAAATGAAATACATGATTATTACTGAAACCTTTGAAAGAACGCAGATCGTCCCAAAGCAGGCATTCCTCTGCAGGGCTGCCCCAGTCCCGCTGCTGGAGGTGGCTGGCAGGCAGCAGTAGGTCAGGACCAAAGAGACCCCACATTACGCCGCAGGTTTCTTTTGGCACGTTCAGCACCAGCTGTGCTGTGCAGGGCAGAGCACGAGCACCAGGGGTGGGTGGGGAGCTCTTTGGCACGGCTGGCAGTGCTGGGTCTGCCCTGACGGTTTGTCCCGCTCTTCCTTTTGCCTTTGTTTCATTTTACTACTACTTGACTAGAATTTTGTTGAATTTACGATCTGTGATTTCCAGTGCTCAGGGTGAGGGAGGGCTGTCCCACACTGTGTTCTGGTGCCTTCTGAGGTGGTTATTGAGCAGCTTCCCTGTGCCAGGCTCCGCTCGCTGCGTCCCTCGCAGCGCCCGCGTGCCGGCTCCTGGCGTGCGCCGGCTCTCGTTGCTGCAGGAGCTCCCAGCAGTGCGTGATCCGCAGTCTGAGCCGTGGCTGTGACGGGTCATTCTGGCAACTGCAGCTTATGATTAAAAAGAAAATCAGTCACTGTCATCTTGGACCCCAGCACCGGTGATCTGACAGTCCACGATGCATCAGCTTCTTCCTCATCAGAGGATCTTAGACTCAGGACTGCCCCAAGGGTTGTCCTCTGACTCAGGCTGATACCAGAAAGCTCATCTCATTTCATGACTAGCACAGCCAGCTGCACCATTTCACTGCCTGAAGATGCAGCTGAGAGACCCAGGGGATCTTCTAATTCCAGTTTTTGGCTGGATCTTCAGGGCCTCCTCCACGTGTGGCTTCAGCAGAGCAGAGGGTTGGACTGTAACTGCTGCTGTGTGGTCACACCCTGGAAATTCCCTTATGTCCTCAGGGAAGTCGAATTCTTCACGTTGTCTTTCAGGCAGGGTAGGACTGCCCTCCGTGGCCTCCAGCCTTGCAGTTCTTGTGCCGGACAGTGGCTGCTGCTGTGATCATCTTCACTCCTTTAGAAAAGGGAGCTGGTTTGCAACTCTGCTTTGGGAACCTCTATCTTGCGTGACCCCTGCCAGGGGCGGCCGTTCCCTGGCTGCCAGAGCTCTGCCAGTGGTGCTCCTTACTTGTCACTCTGCAAACCCATGGGCCTTCCTACAGCTCTGGTGTCTCTGAGGGCAGGTGCCCTGTGTGGGGCGAGTCAGGGCAGAGGGGCTGATGCTTCACCCCCATACCTGGCTGTTCAGAGGTCCCAGGTGTACGTGTATCTCACAGAGAATGTGCGTCTCTGTGCAAAACACAAGCTGATATGTTTTCTAGACTTGTGTCCCTTGGGGAAAAAACTAGTCATATAGGGTTAGTTTTCCTTTTCCTTCTTGTTCCCACTTTCTGTGGTGTGTTAAAATTTTATTTTAACTGAGTAGCTTGTTCACATCTGTATCTTTAATGCTGGCATTTACTGTGGGTCCGAGAGATGTTTTAAGTAGGATGGAGAGTCATCCATAGGATCATCTATGGCAATGGGTGGTTCCCATCAGGAGAAGATGGATTAGGCAACAGAGTTAAAGAAATATTATCTATAAAATGTCTTCAACTTATCCCATCCCTTGAAGAGCTGGGGGCAAGGAGCAGATCAGGCTGAGCTCTGAGGAGACGGTGTGTGAATACGTACAGAGGGGCAGGTTTTGGGGAGCCAGAAAAGAGTCTGGCATCATCTGTGGCTGTGTAGTCCACCAAACACTGCTGTCATAGGCTGGGCAGGTTTTCAAAGGTCTGATGGCTGATTCTATGTCCCCATGGAGCCTGGAGCTCAAATGGCAGCTGGCTGGGCTCCAACTCCTCCTGCTACAGTTTGGCTCACTGTGTCACTGAGAAGGAAGGACCTGAATTCAGTTGAGGATGAGGGGAAGGACATTGAGGAGGACCCTGAAGCTCAGAAAGCTCAGGGACATGACTGTAAAAACCTATGGCTTGAATATAATGTATTCACTATTTTAATTGATAAACAGAGTGTACAGGGCTGTGAAAAAGTGTACAGGGCCTACAGTGTCTCAGCCTCCCTTCCGGACTGATCCTCTTGGATCAGCTGATAGAGAGTCAGTCACTCAGCTTTTGATGCTCCAGAGGCTGGGCTGGATGAGTAATGATTCCTTTAGGCCTGGCTTCCTGGAGCTATCTCCTTATCCTCCTTCACCCAGGTAATTAAAACCTTGTCAGCGCGTGCTGGTGGCGGGGTGCCTGCTGCTGCTCCCGGCCCTGGGGGCGGGATGTGGGGGGGAAGGAGTTTGTCTGTTAAAGACTTGTTGTGTAAATGAGTTCATTCTTTGTGCCTGGGCAGAGGGGAGTGAGGGAAAGGAAGGAGCCGCAGACAGACGTTGTTCAGAGGTGGCAGCCTGGCTGGTGGGGTGAAGCATCAGCCCCGCAGCCCTGGGTGGGCACAGGCTGCAAGTGGGTTGTCACGATGCAGAGCAGTATTTTCTGCAGCTCAAACTCTTTCTTTTCCCCCATCTTTTCATGTGTCCTCTGCCACAAACCTTTGAAGAAGGCCTTCATAATTAAGCTTTTCCCAACTGGGGTTTTGCTTTTGAAAGAAAAATCACTTTGCATTTGGGGGTTTGAATTTGAAAGAAAAATAAGGAACAATTTTCCCATTTAATTCCTGTTTGAGCTCTTTTTAAGTTACTTGGTATTTATCATATTGAATTTTCTTTTAAACCTCTGTTCATGTTGCCCTGTATATTGCCCCTTTTTAAATTTTTTAAAATAAAATCAAGTATGCACATTCTGGTACAGTACTAATTCTGCTCTCAGCATGGACCAGACGTGGTTAAGTTGGACCAGTGAGTCCTTGGTTTTCCTGAGGAAACTGTTAGAGAGTAAATGCGTCTTCATTGGCATGCAATAATGAAGTTGCAGGTCTTGGAAAAGCTTCACGTTGTTCCAGGCTATTTTATGACTGAGAGATTTTTATTTTTTCCCATTTGGTAAAGGTGACCTGTCTGACTTGTGCCACTGTCAGGAGTGCTGGCCATGGTCACCATACATACCTAGTCACGTTGTGTTGTCCCTGGAGCACACAGCCGTGGCCAGCAGTTGAGCGTGATTTAGGCAAGAGTGTCGCACGTCTTTGCTGTTTGGAACTTGGATGAAGAGGAAGAAAGAAGCTGCCTTTGGAAATGAAGACTGGATTTCAAGCCTCCTTTTCAGATGGGCTGTGATGTAGAAGTGGATAATTTCTCATGTCGTTCTCCACGCCTTCCGTCACCAGCTCCAGTGTTCACATCAGCTGAGTTGTTGAATCAGTTTCTTCCTTTCCTACCTGCATACAGACCTGGTCACAGAAGATGGATTTATCAGATGTGGCTCAGCCCTGTTCTCTCTCTAAGGGGTTTGGCATGGAAAAGTCAGACTAAACCTTGCTGTAGAGGCTTTCCCCGTTCCCTCTGCCCAGGAGCGTGCCGGAGCCCTCACCTGTTGGAGAGCAGCCCTGTGTTTGTGGGGTTGGGAGCCAGCGCTGTTGCCCCTGGGGCTCTTGGAGCACATCCCAGCCTCTGTCTGTTCCAGTCTCCTCTTGCTGTGATGTGCACCTTCCCTCGCCCAGAGGTAAAACACGAGCCAAGAATTAATTGTTTTGTGTCGTTTCCCCCCCGTGTTGTGTTGTGGTCTGATCGGTATCTGGGCCCATTGGGCACTGGAGGCATTTGCTTCCCCTTGTGCGGAGACAGCTGTGGAGAGCTCAGCAGAGGCTCGCAGTCCTTGCTGGATTGCAGGTGCTGAACAGAAAAAGTGCCATTGCCAAGCGTGGATGCCCAGGGTGTGGGTGGGCAGGCAAGGGCTGCGGGCTGGCACTGGGGGCACTCTGGCCGTGTGCAGGACCCAGTGCTGCTGGACGTGGGTTCAGCTGTTCCGGCCTGGCTCCGGCTGCCCTGGCCGGGCTCTCTGGGCTCTGGAGCAAGCCAGGGGACCCTCTGGTGGTGGTGTTCCTGTCCATCACCACAGGCTGCACACTGCAAACCATGTCCCACCTGAGTAGCTTAAGTAAACTTTCCGTAGCAGGAGGTGTAATCAGAGGTTAAATAATTAAGTAACATTTATTTGACATTTAATGAAATTCACTGCCATGGAATTTAATTCAGTGCTCAGAAAAGGGCTTTGAGGGAGGAAGTGGCTGTAAAGGGTTAGGAGGAAGGAAAATGTGATGCGGCATATGGGAACCTGAGTGACTTAAAGCATTCCAAATTGGAGTGGAAATTATAATATTGGTGTTATCGTAAGCCTTGTCATTCATCCGACTTTAGGATTTTTAGAATGGTTCTGGAATGCTCTCTTGAACGCAAGACTCATATTCCAAGTCCACACTTGGGAAGTGGACAATGCAGCGCTGCTGGGCGGCTGCAGTGGGACTCCTTGGGATGCAAGGATTTGGGGATGCTGAGGGGGAAGATTCTCGGTCACCCTTCTGTGTTCTGCCCTCCGGGGGCAGGGTGGGTGCTGGGGCTGGGAGCTCCCCAGCGACGACTGAGTCTCGTGGCTTTGGGAGCAGTGCAATGGCAGCGCTGAGGGAATAGCGAGGGGTGCAAGAAATGAGGTTTTCATCAGTGTTGGCTAAAGAGTTTTGGAGCTTCATGGCTCATTCCTAATTAAAGGCTGGAGTCTGTGGGTGCTGTATTCGCAGGTCTGCTGGGATGGCAGCTGTGGCCCTGGGACAGCCCTTTCGTCCTTACACTTCACCTCTCTGTCCTTCTGCTTTCTTTGGAATGGCTGAGGCCGTCTCGGCGGGCTTTTATGTGGATGTTTCTCATTGCTGGGTTTCAGAGAAGCACTTGATCAGGAGTCCATGTTTCTGGTAATTATGCTTCACAGGGACCTATTTCCTTATGCATTTAATAGGGTTCTGTCTTTGAGCTTGTGCTTGGCCTGAACTCTTGAGCAGGGGCCTTGCACGAGTGAGATGGACATTAAAGTCTTTGATTTTCTGCAGGGCAATTATTGTGGTCGGGTGAGGAAGAGGAGGCCGTTCAGTGAGCCATGAGGGTAGAGGCGTTAAGACCCTGACATTAGTAATCAGTTGAGTGTTTCAGGTTCCTGAGTTCAGTGGCCATTCACGCTGTAGGGATCCCCAGGTGACCTGCAGGCTTTGAGCCGTGCCTGAAGAGACCTCTTCAAGGGAGCTCCTTTAACCAGACGGTTTGTCTTTGAGCTCTGCTGAAAAACTGGGTTCTGAAGATGAGAAAAAATTTCCTAGTGCACCTTCTAATTGTTCATTTAGGAGCAGAGCTCTCCTCCAGCTGGGAGGGCTCAGGGCTGCTGTAAAGTGCTAATTAAAAGTAATAGTGATAATGAAAACAGATGTTTTCAAGAAAAGTAGGTGCTACTGGGGCCCAAATCTGCTGTCCCTGCCTTCTCTGCAGGAGGAGAGTGAGTTGTATCTTCAGAGCTGCAGGTCCAGGGGGGCTGTGGAAGGGGGCCAGATCCCAGGTGTCTCCTGCGTTAACAGCCAGGGGTGGGTCTGGATAAAGCACGGAGGGGCACCCAGCCCTGCACCCAGCCCCACCTCAGAGCACTTGCTGCCTCTCCCTGCAGAGGTGGAGGGCTGGGGGCAGGACTTGTATGGAGGAGTAGAACAGAATTGTTTAAGACACTGAATTGTTTTCTAGAGTGTTGTTCTGGAACAGGAGGGGAAAAGCCCTGATGGAAGATGGCTCATGGGAAGGGTGACAGGGAGGGAGATCTTCTCCCTTGTCTAGATTTTAATAAGAAGGGATTATTTTAATCTTGTTTATGACTGATAATACTGATGAGCGTTTGAAAGAGCAGCCCCAGGTCTGCAAGACCTCTGGGATAAGCTTCATGGGGCTCTGCAGCACATCACCAATGTTTGGGCTGAGAGGGGACAAATTGTAGAAGCTCGTGTCCAGATCTCCAGCCTGTAAGGCAGTGGCTGTGTGGCATGACGTGCTTGCTCCTTGAAGTGCCGGGATCAGTTGTGTTGTCAGTTCCATCATTACCCTTCTCCTTGCTCTGCAAGGGAGCTGGAGAGGTGTGACACCATCCTCACCACGTCCTGCAGTCCAGACGTGCACAGGAAAGAGCAACTGAGAAAGAAAGAGTTGGTTCAGTGTGGAAGGATGAAATAGTTGTGGAGGCGTAAGGTTTTGTCTTTCCACCTGAAAAACTTGGCTTGAGAGTCTTTGGCTGACTGTGCTCATGGAAGAAGTGGCATCTTTTAGCGGGGTGGGAGGCACCAAGGAATAGGGGGATGAGGGGGAGACAACAGGGAGTAGGTGGGTTATTCCAGTCCTGATGAGAGAAGGCATTAGGAGAAGGAGGAAGGGCCAGAGCATTAGCCAGAAGCACTTCCTGTGGTCTTGTCCAGGTTGAGGCCAGTCCACAGTAAGGCTGCTGGTGTAAAGTTTGTTTTGCAAGTGTCACCAGTGATTAGTTAGAGAAGGTGATTCAGTTGCACAGGAGCAGGCAGCCAAAGCAGCGGAGGTGGCACCGAGTGCTGCCTGCAGCCCATAGCAAATGGTCCTTGGGGTTAACACTGAGATGGAGCTGTCAGAGCCTTGTCCGTACTGGGAGGTAATGGGACCCATACTCCTTAATTAGTGCCCATGGAGCTGCTGACAGAACCCTGGAGCTTCAGCCCTTGTTAAACTCATTTTCAGCTGTCACTTGGCTGTGGTGGCAGTGGAGCCCCGGGTGCGTTACAGCCTCTGCTCCTGCGGATGGAGGAGCAATAGGTGCTTTTGCCAGAGCATATCCCGTCGGGCAGTTTGGCTTCTCTCCTGGGGGCTGGGGGATATGTGCTACTGAGTTTAATCCTAGAGAAACTATTTTGATATTTGAAATGACTTCAGAATCAAAATGTTGCCTTGCTGTGTGCTGGCAGATCAGCTGGTGGCCCTGCAGACATGCTGTGGCAGGTGACGAGCCACAGCGTGTCACCTGTTCTGAGGTATGGCCTGCATGCACATGCACCTGCTGCATCTCCCACACTGAGTGTATCCAGAGTTCAGTCTTCTCAAAAAGAATTCCTAATGCCTTGCACAAGAATTTGGGTCCTGAAGGGATAAATTCTGTTACATCTTGTTAAAAGGATGTGGGAAACTGTACAAAGTCCAAAGTAAAGGTAAAAGTAATTGAAATACTGAAGGAAATGTTTTAGAGTGGGAAATTGAGTGTAATTTTCAGCTGATCACGAGGAGGATCCAGAACTGAAGTTACTGGTTTTGGTGTTTGAGCTCTGCTTTCCCTGGAATGGATTCTCCAGCAGAAGGTGCATAGCAGATGTTGGAGTAAGCCCTGATGTGTGTGAGATCAACAGTTCAGGAGCTGCGTCTGGTAATGTGACCCTCTCCATGCCAGTGGTGGCTGGGCTGTGGAGGTGGCCTGGGGTCAGTGTGTGGGCACAGGGGTGTGTGGAGGGTCTCACTGGGGTGAGGGGGGCTGCAGACAGGTGATGCTCTGGCAATTCTTATTTTGGTAAAAAGCTCAAGACAGCACTAGGAGCACCTTGCAGGCACCCCACAATTATCATAATAAACAGTTTTATCATCTGCTTGGCAGTCAATAATGTGGCTTACGCTGCTTTAGTATCTCACTGGTATTGATCACCTTAACAGCTGTGCCACGGTCAGCTCCCGTTAACCCGTGCGCTGTCGGCGGCTCCGGCCGTCCTGCCAGGGGGCTCAGGGCTGCCCTGTCACCTGTGTGCAGCAGGGGACAGCAGGATGGGGCAAACCCAGCTTTGAATCAGAGGCCTGATGGTGGGATTTTGATCCAGGAGCAAGGGATTGAGTGCATGTCCTGTGTATGGGGGGGTTTAAAACAGAAGGATTGACATATGGTTCTCAGTTTGGGCTCAGAGGAGTTTGGGCTTGTAAGAGTGTTGTGTGGTGTGTGGTGCTCTGTCAGAAGGGGGTTCCCTGAGAGCCCTGTGTGCTCCCAGACTGCCGTATGCCCCGAGACAGCGGCCCTTGGAGAAGGAGGGCAGCTCTCTGCAGTGACCCTGTAATGCTTTACTGGGGCCCTGGGCTCCGAATGGGACCGTGCACTGGACATCCCCTTGGCTTTGCCTGGCTCTGCTAGGACTGGCTGAGGCACTGGCGTGCCGGCAGCACTCACACCTGCCTGGCCTGCGAGAACAAAGACTGTGGAATGGGCACATGCTGGGAAGCAGCCTTGGCCCTGCAGCAGCTGCTGGGCTGAGCTGGGGCAGCTGGGCACTGCTGGTTCTACCAAAGGCACTGTCTGGGCTAAGTGAGCCCTTGGGGGTGCTCTGACAGCATTGCCTCCGCTTCTGGCAGCGCAGGCAGCGATTAGGAATATCAGGTTAGTAGCTGACTCCATTTTGGGAGGAAGAAAGATGATTTGCTGTCCGCATCCAGATGGGGCTTTGAGGAAGGATGGGACTTTCTGGGATTTGGTTGTACCTAGGTAGTTGGGTCTTGTGGCCCAGTATTTCTCCTAATGGAATTTCCCATCATTTACTGCCCTGCTGATTCCTGATCAATGAAAATAAAATTGCATTGCCTCCTGAGAGGCTCCATGTATGGCTGCAGCCTCCAGCTGTGTCAGTTCCGGTAAGATAATCTCATCAGGCGTGCAAGAGGGTAATAGGAAATAAAAATAAAACCCACAATTAGCAAGAGGCCAGGCAGCCGAGTAACGCTTTCAGTCCTGGAGGTCTGGAGATGCGCGCGTAGCAGCTTCCTCGCTCCCCTCCGAAGGTGCCTGCGTCCCTCGCCGTGTGCTGCCGTGTGCTGCTCACCAGGCTTGGGAGCACCTGCATCGGGCACATCCTTTGGAATCCCCGTTTACCTGGATCTGTGTCAGCCCTCCCGTGTGAGGTGGCTAAGTGTTTCACAGGTGGTGGTTCTGAGGTGCCCCAGGGATGTAGCAGCTGATGGAGGGAGTGTGCGCTGTGCACATGGAGAGCATGAACTTGAGACTTTGAGCTGTCAGGTGGTCCATAGGTGTTGACTCTTGATGGTTGCTGCAATCAGGAGAGTTTATTTTGGCCAGATAAGGAACATGCATAGGCTGTATGTGAAGTCTGGGGCAGGGTGTTGTTTTGGAAGCAACAAATATGGATGCTGTTTACAGGAGTACGGGACCACTTGGATCTGCTAAAAGTTGGCCTAAAGGATGCTCCAAATGGGGCAGTTTCCCAGCTATACCAGCAAGTTTCTTTACCTGTTTTAGGGTTTTTTTGGATTATCTTCCAGTGACACGTCTGTAACTGGTGTTTATACTGAAAGATGAATGGCTGGTGTAAGCAGACATCCCGGTGACCTTTGCGATGGGACTGTGCAGCCCTAGTGTGTGGCTCAGAGGTGACGTATCAGCCATGGTGTTTGTCTGAGCAGCCACTGGAATGGTTACAGAATGACCTAATACCTCTGAGCCTGCTCTCCCAATCCAAAGCATCGGCTTTCCCAAAGGGTGGGAAAGAGCAACTGAGCCCAGAATGTCGCAGTGAGTCTGCTTCCTAACAAGGACTGGATCCGAGCCCTGGCAGAGGAGATCTGCATGACTTACAAGTCTAACTCTTACCCTTGGCTTGGCCCTTGACACTAGTCTGGAGCGCACATGTTGTTTGGGTAAATCCGTAGGAGGAAGGAGCGCTGGCAGGGTTTCTCTGTGAGTGGCGCGAGGCTGCGTGTGTGGAGCACGGCCTGGCAGCGCAGCAGCGGCTCTTCCGCTGGGCCACGGAGGCTTGGCTGCGTCTGATCCCAAAGCCATGTGGCAGGGCTGGAAACTCAGGGCATTTCGGGACTTCTCCCTTCACAAGCATCACCAGGGGTTCGGTAGGGGTAGGGCTTGAGCGGTGCAAGGTCTTGTGGATGTTCCTGCCCTCCATGGAGGGACATGGGGCCCAGACAGAGCTGTGGTAGCTGGAACTGGTGCGAGCCCCTGGACAGGCACTGGAGGGACAGGACAAGCTGCAGCATGGCAAAATGGGGGGGCAGGCATGGCCCTCTTCCTGAGGCACTGGGGCTTGGGGGAACCCGGGGGCCTGTGGGGTCTGTGTGACAGAGCGGGGCAGTTTGTCCTTAGCAGCTCTTTGATTAGTTTTGGAGTTGGATCAACAATGGTACGCTGAAAATGCGAACCAGATGCAAATGTAGTTATTTATGCAGCAGCATAGGCTGGGAACAGCATTTAACAAGAAAGATTGGGGGTTTGGAGTGAAGGGGTGAGTTGCACAATGGCAGAATCGTGAGATGTGTGATGTTTTGAAACAAAACCTGGAACTTCTGTGGTGTCCTACTCAAGAGGTTCCTGCAGAACCTGAGAACAAGCTCGGTGCCCTGGGATTGTGTGAATGCCCTGTCATGTATGAGCTAAGCAAGTGCTTCAGTTTGCTCTGTAGAGAGAAACGTGACCGAAGCCAAATTTTCTTAGTGCTGTGCTGCAAAATATTCTCAGTGCTAAGACTCTCCTGAAGGAATAAGCGCTCTTGTCCCCAGCTGCTCACGGAAAGCCTTCCGGCCCTCCTCGGGATCACTCCACTCTCAATGGCAGCAGGCTGAAGATTAGATAAATATTTTTGTGTGTAGTGCAGTAGCTGGCTCAAAGGGATCAGCAAACTTGGAATAACAGTTCATAACAAAATGCCTTCTGAAAAGCTGCCTGACTTGTGTTACTCCCATTGGCTCAGTTTTAGCTGGTGTGAAGGACAGAGGGAAAATGTGGATAATGTGGAAGGTTCACCTTTTCAAGGAGCCCCTTTCTCTCAGTTTCATGCCAAGTGCTTGAGCCCTGCAGCTTTCAGCCCTGTTTTGTTCAGCGTTTCCTTTGCTTCCTGCTGCTTGAAAAGCTGTTTATGCTAATGATGCCAGGAAGATCTGAGGGACCGGCTGTGCCCGTGGCCGTGAGCCCTGCGTCGGCTCTCGCGCCGTGGCCGTGCCAGCGAGCGCGCACAGAGCGCTGTCGGCTGGAGCGCTGCCCACGGCGATCCCTCTGCAGGGCTGTCCTCCTGCTGGGGGAGGACTGTCCTGTCCTTTCGAGGTGCCTGATGGATCTTTTCTTTCAGTAGACCACTGTGTGCCACGTCATCCCCTTCTGGGACCTTGGGCCCTTCAGGATCCATGGGTTAGAATCCCTCAGAGGGGAGAGCTCGTAATGTTCATAGGAACTGCCACAGAGGCAAAATTTTTTCACTGAAAAGGTGGTCGGGCACTAGCACGGGCTGCCTAGGGCAGTGGTATAGTCACCATCCCTGGGAGGGATTTAAAAGATGTGTAGATGTGGTATTGGGGAACATAGGTTTAGTGGTGGCCTTGGTGCTGCTGGGTTAATGGTTAGACTTGATGCTCCTAAGGGTCTTTTCCAACCCAAAGGATTCTTAAGTTCTACGAATTCTTGGCTTTGTCAGGATAACCAACCAGTTTGTGAGGACTTACAGCCCCAAGACTCTTTGGAACCCATGGGTCAATGTTGTTTTGATGCTTCTTCCACCAGCAGGCAGGGCTGGCTTCTAAATTCTGCTCCCACTGCAGAGGCGTTGGTTGTGGCCATGTGTCCAGATGGGAACAGTCTGGCACAGAGCAGAACGCTGGAAGAAGTCAGAACTGAGCTTGGGCTTTTGGTTGGTAAAGCCTCACTGCAAAAGAGGAACAGAGATGTGAGGTGTTCAGGATTTGGCAAGACTGGTATCTAGCTCATCAGGCCACATTTGCCAGTGAGACAGCTCCACTGTGATCTGGGCGTGTGCCAAAACACAGCTTGGTCTCACTTGGAGAGGTGCAAAATATGACTTGCTATGTGAAAGGGAAAAATTAGTTTGTAATTTCTTCATTAAAATGTTGAACTTGGCAAATAAATATCAGTATTTTCAGGGGGGATTTTTTGGTTAGGAGTTGCCTAAGAGGAATCCCAAGGCACTAATGTTGTAAAATGCTGGCAGAAAAACCCCAGCTAGAAATCATTCTTCACACTGTGCATCCACATTCCTTGTTATGCTCAGGTTTTGGCACATAAGTACCATTTTATCCTAATAGCTCAAGTCTTGTTGCAGAGTTCTCAGCACTTCCCTTAGGCTGGCAGGTATCTTGCTGCTTTCTGGCACCTTAATGAATGTGAGAGAGCTGGGATCCTTGTCTTCTGTTTAACTTAGAAGGATTTTATGGAACTGGGAATTGAAACTCTTGGTATTGCCACTCGAATCTCCAGCCAGCGTTGCTGAGGAAATTTGAAAAGATCTTTCTATTCTAGGAAGTAACTCTTCACATATTTGTGTGATAGCAGCTGCTGTAGAAATCACATAAAGTGACAGCGTGCTCCTGCCACCTTGTTTTACCCTCTTCCGTGACCGTCCTGCTTGCCAAGTGAGGCAGCGTGTGCTCACCTAATTGCAGGCAGTATCGTAATTCATATGCATAAAGGAGCAAAATTAAAGTTGCTTTGGTAACATACATTCTGTTCTTCCTTAATTTTTGAATTCTTGATCCTAGGCAATTATTTTTATCATGTCTTTCCATTTGCAATTTGCTAAGTGTTACCCGAGTGCCGTGTAGCACGCCAGGTGCGGGGAGGCGACACAGAAAGCTTTGATGCTCCAGATTCGTTGTGTCACCACTTCAGAGGGTCACGGTGACTGCCTTGCACCCCCTGCCTGGGCTCCTGCTCTCGGGAGCTTTGAGCATACCTGTTCCCAGGGATCCTCAAGGTCCCTTCCCAAGGTATTCCATGTTTCTATGACTGTGAAGTTGAGTTGGCTTCTGGCTCACCTTTGGTATGTCCATCCCTAGTTTTCAGGCTGGAACAAGTGTCATCAAGTGCCATTGCTGAGACAGGAGCTTCTTGGCTGACCTGGACACCACACTCGCCAGGCATTGTCCTTCTGAGGACGCTGCAGAAGGCCAGGCTGAGCGTGTGAGGAGGGGTGTGGGCAGTGTGTCAGAGTGCACCGTTAGTCCTGTGCTGTCCTTGTCCTTCCATCTCTGTCCCTTTTGGCTTTCCTGAGCCATTGGTGCCCTGGGGCTGACTGACGGCCTGAGATCTTCGCTGTGCCGTGCAGCTGGGCAGAGGGAGGGCAGCCTACAGGGACCGTCGGCCAGGTAATGGCTGTGTGTGTAATGCATCTGCCTGTATCTTCTCCGTGTCCTCAGCGCCCTTTTTTCCGTGGTGCCATGTGGGTCATTAGCTGAGGGAACAGTTTCTCACTGTCGCTTTCTCCTTTTGTTTTCCTCCTTCCTCATTGCTTCTAGTCTTGGTTTACTGCCAAACAGCCTCTTGTGAAAGGGCCGCCTAATTAACCCTGTGCTAATTAACAATTTAAAATTACACAGCACGGCTGTTCATATTTAATTCTCGGGAAGCCTGGGCAACAGCAGGAGCCCCCTCCTCCCTCCTGCTCCATCCCTGCTGCCCGCGCCGCTGCCGGCGTCCCCGGGGAGGAAGCAGCCTGGTGCCGCAGGCTGGGGGTGCCCAGGAGCCCCCAGCCTGCCTGGGGTTGCAGGGTGTTGCTTCAGCACCAGCCACTCCTCGGTGGGAGCGTTGCTGGAAGATGGAATGTCTGTCCCTGTGAGGATGGGGCTGGGGGCTGGCAGGAGATGACGGGGGACGCAGGCGCCGGCCCCGCGCGTGTCCTGCGCAGCGAGGCTGCCGGCTGCAGGCCTGGTCAGTAGGGACGCGGCACAAGCGTGGGGCACGCGGTGTTGTGCTGTCACCTGCACCTGCCAGCCGGGCGCAGCTCTGCCCTGGGCCGCCGGCGCGCCTGGCGGAGCACTCCCGGCCCGTGGTGCCTGCGCTGCCCTGGCTGGTCCCGTCGGCTCCCAGGGGCTGTGAGAGGCAGTGGTGCTGGGAGGACAGGGCAGGGGCTTGGATGGGCCGTGGGTCGTAGGCAATGGGGCCATGGCAGCGGTGGGATGTGAGGCTGCAGAAGGGACCAGGAGAGCCCTTCTTTGCCGCTGGAGCGGTGTGAGAGCGGGGAGTCTCAGGCTGTTCTCTCTGTAACTGGAGTTCATTGATTTTACGGGAAACCATGTTTACAGACAGAGTGCTGATCGACCTGACGAGTTGACTTCTGCCTCCTTAAGTAAGAACTACCTTTTGTTATTGACTGGCTGATAAACAGAGCAGAGAGGGCGGCAGGGGGAGCGAATGGGAGGTGTGGAGCACACCATGTCTGTCTGTCCATCTGAGCTCTCCATGTCCCCACACAGGTGGCCTAGGGGCAGTCCAGGGTGGTGGAAGATGCAGGACCCAATAGTGGACTAATAACTGCATTGTGCTCCTGCTTAGAACCTGGTTTTCTTTAGCAAGGAAATTGCTGTTTTCATTTTAAAGACATGATTCCTGCAGCTTCTGCGTGAATAGAAACAAATATTTTCATGCCTCGTGCTCCCTTCAGGAACAGCTCTGACGGTGACTGAACCATCAGAAGAGCTTGAGCTTCTGCAGGGTCTCAGGCTGTGTCCGGGGCTTGGGCTGGCCGTTTTGGCTCTGGGTTTTTCCACATGCCCTGTAAGGGCTCCTCTGTGTTGAGGAAAGGGAGAGGAGAGAAGATTCCTTTGGCGTAGCACATCTTGAGCTGGTTAACTTGGAGTGAGTGGGGGAGAGCTGTTAAAGCAAGCCAAGGCAGAAAAGCCCACCAATTAATTGGAGCGTGCGGGTCTGCCTGGCCGGGCCGGGAGAGAGATTGGCTTTCCTGTCAATAAACAAGTCCCCAGTGCAGCATCAAAGCTGCAGTCCTTTATCAATCGTGGCCTCCTCTTCCCGCATGTTCCTGTAACTTACCAAGCATTTATTACATTGATTTTCCAATCAGGCTGTTAACCCTCCCGCCCCTCCAGCCCTGCTAACCCTTCCGGCCTGGCTGTCAGTCAGGCATCTTCTGCCAGTCAGGAGTTCTTGATGGCAGAGCCGCTGTGACCCTGCCCATGCCTCACCTGGCCGTGTGTCCGGGGACCTGGCTGTGCTGGCCCACACAATGCTCCGTGTCTAAAAGAATTGGTAGGGTGTTGTCATTCCATGTTGCGCTTTGAAGTCCGCATAGATATTCCTAAAACTTCACTTGGCAAAAGTAAAGGCTTAGGGAGTTTCTTTTTCCTCATTTTCCCCTTATGAATCTGTTTTGGTTCAATTTGGATTGCAGTTGCCAGTGCAGAAGTAGCAGTGAAAAGGGAGAGAGTAGGCGTGTTGTGAGAAGGTGAATGTGCAGCCTCAACACAGAAGGATCTGGGATCAGTTTAAGGAAAACACAGCTAAGGACAAATGTTCCAGGGAGAGAGCTGGTGCAATAGGAGCCGTTAACAGGGCTGGAGCGTATTTTAGGCTAGGGGAACAAAACTGGCTGACTAAGAACCCAGAGCCCTGTGACAGCGGGATTCTGCTCTTCCTTCTTGTTGTGCTCAGTGCACCAGATTACTGTTACTGCTGAGCAAATCCCTGTTTATTCCCAGTGCAACTGCAGAGGCAGCTGTGTATGGCACAGAATCCAGGGAAGGTGAGACTGGAGGTGCTGTAGAGTAATGTTGTATGTGAACACGTTGGATGGTGTCTCTGTTGCAGCTGCGTGTCCTTCTGCAGGCATCCTTGCACATGGGCTTTGAGAGTATTACTTTGCCTTCAGTGGTAGTTTTAAATGCTTTTTGTTTGAGCTTCACCAGAAGTAAAATGTAAAGGGAAGGTACAAACACATTAGAGAAATCAGCAGAAGTGTGGATGGCTTTGTATAGTAAAGGAAAATAAACTGGGAGATCGTGAAACCAGGGAAAAAAAAACGTTGACTGTCACTCCGTTTTCTTTTGCTTGAACTAATTGAGGTAGTTCACGCGGTGCTGCTGCGGCACATCACCTGCTTTGCAGCTGCTCATGTCTTCTTTGGCAGGTTTCCAGTTCTCGTCACACTTTCTGTATGAGCCGAAGAGGGCTCCATTAGGATTGCAGGACTCCTTTAGGATTGCAGTGTTGGAGTTGTTGACCGGATGCAGCGAAGGGAGTCACGATGACGGGGGGGCCCTGGGTGTTGGCCGTGGTCAGTAGCCCAGGCCCGCTGACTGCCTGGCGGTTGGTGGGAATCCTCCAGTCGCGCTGGTTTGGTGGAATGGAAGTAGTGAGAAGGGTGTCCTCCTGTTCCAGGACCTGCACCCACCGTTTGTCTCCAGGGGTGAGAGGAAGCAGTCTGTGTGCAGAGGCTGTGCCCTGCAGGATCTCTGGGAGCTTCCTGGAGCATGGTGGGCTGACCACTATCCAATCCCCAGGATGCACCCTTGTCAGATCTGGAATTTCCTGTCGGTTTCTCTCCTGACATCTCTCCATTTAAAGTCTGTCCAGAACAGAGCAGTTAAGTCTCCTGTGCACTCTGAGCGCTGTTACTCCAAAGTCACTGTGAGTTGCTCTGGGTCACATGGTCTCCCATTGCGGTGCATGTGTGGTAGTGCTGGGTCTGTGCTTCCCAGGCCATTAGCAGAAGGGTAACACCCAGAAAAAGAGCATCTGCCTTAGGGGGAGACAGGGAATACGAGTTTTACCACGTTGAAAAGCCACAGAACTGTTTTGTTGTGCCTTGTTTCTGTCACAAGCTTTCCCGTGATGATTTTGTTTGTTTTCTGAAGACCTAAGGCCTTGGGGGTGATAGTGCAGGTCCTACAATCTTCCTGCTGGCTCCCTTTAGGAAAGATGTGAAGGGGGGTTTTGCCACCTTCCAGGCCCCTTCAGTTTGCCTCTTGCATTGCTGCTGCCAACACGTTTCCATTGCTCGTTCCCAGCAGTGCATTCCCCAAGGCTGGGCTGGCTGTCCCTGGAGCCCGTCTCGGCACACCAGCCCCCGCTTTGGTCCTGAGGAGCAGGGTCAGCAGCCCTGGTGGTGGTGGGGTCTTTTCGGGCACACCCTGACTCACGTGCCTCTCTCCTTCTCTCCCCATCCGCAGGTCCGAGCCGTACCGGGTGCAATGAGCGCTCCGTGCCGGCCCTGCCATGGAAGGCTGTGACTCGCCCGTCATCCCCGGGAAGGACAATGGGTGCGGCATTCCTCAGCACCAGCAATGGACTGATCTCAACAGCGCCCACCTCCCTGACCCGGCCGGCAGCATGGAGCAGCCCGCGGCGGAGAGCTGCAGCCCCCTGGACAGCCTGAGGGTCCCCTTCCCCGAGCGCATCCCCGAGAGCAGCGCGGCGGGCCCCGGCGCCGAGCCCGCGGGCAAGGAGGTGAGCTGCGGGCAGTGCGCGGCCTCCTTCGCCGGCCTGCAGAGCTACATGGAGCACCGCTGCACCGGCACCCGCCCGCCCCCGCCGCTGCGGGGGGAGAGCGGGAGCGAGAGCAGCGAGGACGGCGAGGAGGAGAGCGACGTGGAGAACCTGGCCGGCGAGATCGTCTACCAGCCCGACGGCTCAGCCTACATCGTGGAGAGCCTCAGCCAGCTGGTGCAAAGCGGGGGTGCCGGCGGCAGCGGGACTCTCCCCTCGCTGCTCCCGAACTCTCTGCCCAAGCAGGGAGAGCCCTCTGCCGCCGCTCCCGTCTACCCACAGATCATCAACACCTTCCACATAGCCTCATCCTTCGGGAAGTGGTTTGAGGGCTCAGACCAGGCCTTCCCGAATACCTCAGCCCTGGCGGGCATCAGCCCCGTCCTGCACAGCTTCCGCGTCTTCGATGTGCGACACAAAAGCAACAAGGATTACCTGAACAGCGACGGTTCTGCCAAAAGCTCCTGCGTATCCAAAGATGTTCCCAACAATGTGGACCTGTCCAAATTCGATGGCTTTGTGCTCTATGGGAAGAGGAAGCCCATCCTGATGTGTTTCTTGTGCAAGCTCTCCTTTGGGTATGTCCGCTCGTTCGTGACCCATGCCGTGCACGACCACCGAATGACTCTGAGTGAGGAGGAGCGGAAAATTCTTAGCAATAAGAACATCTCCGCTATCATCCAAGGGATAGGCAAAGACAAGGAACCCCTTGTCAGCTTTCTGGAACCAAAAAACAAAACCTTTCAGCACCCTCTCGTTTCCGCAGCTAACCTCATAGGCCCTGGACACAGTTTTTATGGTAAATTCAGTGGCATTTGCATGGAAGGTGAGCAGGCCCTCCAGGCCGGGGCGGCCGGTGGAGCTGAGCCGCCGCCAGCCGCGGGTGTCCTGGCCCCCAGTGCACTCCTCAACCTGGGTGGGCTGACCAGCTCAGCTCTGAAGACTCCCATTACCTCAGTCCCCCTGGGCCCGCTGGCTTCCAGTCCCACCAAATCCTCGGAGGGGAAGGACCCTGGGGTGGCAGAGGGGGAGAAGCAAGAGGGGGACGACCAGGACAGCCTCTCTGAAAAGGTGGAGCCAGCCGAGGAGGTGGAAGAGGAGGAGGAGGAGGATGTGGAAGAGGAGGAGGAGGAAGAGGAAGAGGAGGAAGAGGAAGAAGATGAGGATGATGAGGGTTGCAAAGGACTATTTCCAAACGAGTTGGAGGATGAACTGGAGGACCGGCCCCAGGAGGATGTTGGGGCTGTGGCAGGCAGTGGCAGCAGCAAAAAGGACCTTGCTCTCTCAAACCAAAGCATTTCTAACTCTCCCTTAATGCCTAACGTGCTCCAGACGCTGTCACGGGGCACGGCTTCTACTAGTTCTAATTCTGCTTCTTCCTTTGTCTTTGATGGTGCAAACAGGAGGAATCACTTAAGCTTTAACAATGAGGGCGGCGGAGCCAGCGTGGCCGAGGGCAGCAGGAGGCTGGACTTTATCGATGAAAGTGCCAATAAAGACAATGCCACAGCACCAGAACCAAATGAGAGTGCAGAGGGCGAGGACGGGAGCTACATCTCCCATCACCAGCATGCTGGCCCCCTCTGTGAACTTGGGGGTGGGGAGTGCCCCTCGGGGAGCGGCGTGGAGTGCCCAAAGTGCGACACGGTCCTGGGCTCCTCGCGGTCGCTGGGTGGCCACATGACTATGATGCATTCTCGCAACTCATGTAAGACACTCAAGTGTCCCAAGTGCAATTGGCACTACAAGTACCAGCAGACGCTTGAGGCGCACATGAAGGAGAAACATCCTGAGCCGGGTGGCTCCTGCGTCTACTGCAAGAGCGGGCAGCCGCACCCGCGGCTGGCACGGGGCGAGAGCTACACCTGTGGTTACAAGCCCTTCCGCTGCGAGGTCTGTAACTACTCCACAACTACCAAAGGCAACCTCAGTATTCATATGCAGTCCGACAAGCATCTCAACAACATGCAGAACCTGCAGAACGGAGGGGGAGAGCAAGTCTTCAGCCACACTGCGGGGGCAGCGGCGGCAGCCGCCGCCGCCGCGGCAGCCGCCGCTGCCAACATCGGTAGCACCTGTGGGGCTCCCTCCCCCACCAAACCAAAAACCAAACCTACGTGGCGGTGCGAGGTGTGCGACTACGAGACCAACGTAGCGAGAAACCTTCGGATTCACATGACCAGTGAGAAGCACATGCACAATATGATGCTGCTTCAGCAAAACATGTCCCAAATCCAACATAACCGGCACCTGGGCCTCGGCAGCCTGCCGTCCCCCGCCGAGGCCGAGCTCTACCAGTACTACCTGGCGCAGAACATGAACCTTCCCAACTTGAAGATGGACAGCACTTCCTCAGATGCACAATTCATGATGGGGGGGTTCCAGCTCGATCCCACCAACCCCATGGCAACAATGGCTCCGTCTCTAGGTGAGGCTGAAGGGTTTCCACCGTGTTCGTGTGAGAGAGCCAGCAAAGGGGTATGGCGCTGTGGCCCCGTGAGCTGCCTTTCTGTGGTGGTCGAGGATGAAGGCTACACAGTGCAGATTTCTCCTGTGTTCACCCAGAGCAGTTTTTCTCCTCTTGTGGCTTTTCTGGTATATTTTCCAAGAATTTTCATAGGGAGTTAATGCAACAGCAGATATGGGTTACGGATGCCATGCGCTGAATGTTCTTCCTCATTGTGGGAAGCGTCCTAACTACAGTGTTTCCTGAGAACTTCTCCTGGGTTTGGTGAGGAGTGGGAGTAGTTTGGTGGATAGCTTTGAGAAAGGGTGCAGTCAGCTGCTGGCACTCCCAAAGGCAGGTGTATTTGTTTGGGGTCGGTTTGTTCCACGCTGTGTTGCCTTGAGAAGACAAGGTAAGCAGGTTGTAGAGGGGTGGAAGGGGTGGTGTTCCTCTGCTGCCAGAGTGACGGATGGGATTGGAGGCTTTTGAAGCTCAGAGCCCCTCCTTACTGAAGCACAGGGCAGTTGTGGTAAGTTGGGAGTGTTTTAACCAAAGCTCCTAAAGTAAATGACAGGGCCTTGGATGTCCATGAGCTGCCTGGAGAGCGATTTGTTCACTGTGCGCTTGGTGGTTGCAAATCTCACACTGAGGGTTGCAGAGGGAGGCCCTGCCCATGTTAATAAACACTTGACACCAGCTTGGCCCTTTTGACTTGGATACACATGCTGTGGGCTTTGTGAGAAGTGAAGCAGATCTTTCCCATTCTTACACTTTGGTCCAAAACTGAGCAGAACATTAATAATTCAGAAGAGTCTGCTTTTGGGTTTTTCCTGCATGGTGAGTTCAGGAGAGAACTCACCATGCAGGTGACTTAAAGAGCATTTGCTTCCCAGCAAATAGGTTGCAACATGGGAAATGAAAAGTTAAGGAAATAACATCCCTTTTTGATTGACTGAGGAATTGTTGACCTGGTTCCTTTCATAGGATTGTTAAGCTGAGCTGTGACATCAAATCAAAGTAAAATACCAAAAAGCTGTACAAAAAGCATAAATGTCGTAAAAATGGAAAAGGAGAGCAAGGTGGCACAGGGGTCCTGGTTGGTCTCTGTGCTTGTTACAGATTTTCTCTGTCTGCATCTCTCAGGTGCTCTGGTGTGTGTAGGAGCTTGTTGTGTCGGTAGCTGTGAGTGAGCTCTGGTTTAAAGAGTCAGCCTGACAAACACAGGGTCCTCCTGGCTTTCCTTGACATGCTCTCACACCCTCTTTATTAGTTGTTGTGTTTACCTTGTCAACACTGTTTTTAGAAGATTCTTCACCATTTTGAACTCTTGGACAAGAGATGAGATTTAACAGTGCGGGAGTAGCACTTCTCAGGTTGTTTCTGTCCATGCCATGTTCTGCACTGTTGCCAACTTGTGATAGCAGTGCTGTGACCTCCCTGTAATGGAGCCATCACCTGGGCTTGTGACTGTTGACCTTTGTTTTATGTGGTAGAGATGGTGCTTAGCTACTGCATGAGGTAGCATTTGCTTCTCCAGGGAGGCAAGAAAAAACGGAATGAAGTGTTAATGCTGTTCTTGAAGTGGCCACAGAAACTTTCAATGTGGTGCTATGGAATTCTTCATCCTCTCAAAGTCTGTAGGGTTTTTCTTGCCGCCTTTGGTGGGCAGAGGGCTGGATGATCCTTCAGCAAGTGGGTTGCAATGGTGATTGTAGTCCATTCCCAGCCTTCTGCGCTGGCTGCAGTGACTTTTTTTCTTCACCTCTGGTGCAGACCAGCAACACGGAGGAGTGGGTGAAGGGACAGCTGCACGTGGTCTCACTGTGTGTTTGTGGGTACACAGGTGGCACTTGGGAGCAGCTTATGTTCTGCTCTGTGCTTATCTTCTGGCAAGAATTCAGCCTTTCTGACCTCTCCTTCCCCTTTTTTCTTTGTGCAGTGGGTGGTGAGATCCCGCTGGACATGCGGTTGGGTGGTGGACAGCTGGTGTCTGAGGAGCTCATGAACTTGGGTGAAAGTTTCACACAAACGAATGACCCGTCGCTGAAGCTCTTCCAGTGTGCTGTGTGCAACAAGTTCACTACAGATAATTTGGACATGCTGGGCCTCCACATGAACGTGGAGCGAAGCCTCCCCGAGGATGAGTGGAAGGCGGTGATGGGGGACTCGTACCAGTGCAAGCTGTGCCGCTACAACACACAGCTCAAGGCCAACTTCCAGCTCCACTGTAAGACAGACAAGCACGTGCAGAAATACCAGCTGGTGGCACATATCAAGGAGGGGGGCAAAGCCAACGAATGGAGGCTCAAGTGCGTGGCCATTGGGAACCCAGTCCATCTGAAATGCAACGCCTGTGACTACTACACCAACAGTCTGGAGAAGCTACGTCTTCACACCGTGAACTCGAGGCACGAGGCCAGCCTGAAGCTTTATAAGGTAAGGGTTGGCTTTGCTTTGTCTTCTTTCATTTTCCAAGGAAAATCTATGTTGAACCACAGTGGATTGTGACCCTTTGGAGATGAGCTGCTGAGAGCTCTCTACTGGGACCCGATCTCACTGCATGCTGCAGCTCTTCAGCCTGTGTTGTTAGTGACTGTGGTTGTCCAGGCTTCAGGCCAGTAGATGTTCACACCACAGTGCCTTAGAGGGGGCTCATGTGTCTTATGGCCCTGCAGCTGTGATACTCTGCACAGAAATTGAGCAATCGCTGTTTGAACAGTTGTGCAAGGTGACATTGGCCTGTGGTTTGTTGGCTCTTTCCCCTACGAGTTTGTCACTTTGTGGTGCTTGAAGGCTTCCAGTGTGGTCAGTGCGCTGGTCCTGGCGCTGGGCGGATGGCGGGGCCGTCGCTGCGGTGCTGTTGTGCTCTGTGCACGTCAGTGCTGGGGTCTGTGAGCTGCTGGAGGCTGGGAAAGGGAGGAGGCTGAAGAGGAGCCGTGAGCGTGCGCGGCCGGGCGCCTCGGAGGCGTCGCGCGTTTCCATCCACAGCGGGGCTCGGGCTGTCGCTCCCGTCTTGTTGTCTTCACTTTTCCTCCCACCCCCCCCTCGTTCTGTGTTGTCTTTACAACCATTATAACCATCTTCTCCTTCCTGTCTCATTCGTCTGGTCCCCAGCCCCCTCCCCTTGCTGGCCCGAACCCTGTGGGCTGTAACCCAAGAGGAGCTCCGGATACAGTAAATAGTCCTTTCACTCGTGCAGCAGAATTGCTCCAGACGTTTCTATTGATTTTCACTGGACTTAAAGCTTCACCTTTTTCTCTAATCATCCCATAATAGCTTTAGTATGAACAATCAGGTACGAATTGCCATAAATCTCAGCAGCCGCATCCCCTCCATTCACACGTGCTCTCCCGCTCCTTGTCTGCTCATTTCTCACAGGTTTTTTTATATTCGTTCTGTCCTCATCCTTTTCTTCCTGCTTTCTCCCAGATGTGCTGAGGTTTCTTTATATACACAGAGTGTACCTTGTGCTTTTTAATTATTTCTTTGAAAATTTTTCTTTGTGTAATGGGAATTTAAGACCTGACATTGAGCTCCACAGTACCCACCCACATCACAGTGTAGACACTTTTTCAAAACTCCTGGATTTTTCCTAGGAATGAACAGTTCCAGCAAATTCAAGGAGGAAGGAGATAACCAGGAGCATCATGTATCATATCATATTTACCTTGAGCTGTGGTTGTTGGACCTACCTGGAACTGGTGGGGAGCTGCTCAGAGCGGGGTTTTGTTTCTCAGAGCTCACTGTTGAGGCCAGGATGGCTGTGACAGCAACTGTTCCATCTTGAGCTGGGATCCAGCCTCATCCAGCAGAGTCTGGCTCTGGAAATGGTCGGGTCTGCACATACACCTCTGCTCTCTGGTGTGCAGGAGACCTGAGAGAGTTACACAGCTTGGAAACTGGGGGCAGGAGAGTCCCAGTGAGACTTCAAGAACCCAGCTGAGGGAGCTGAATCTTCTCTGTGGAGGTCAGTTTGGGATACAAGAGAGTTGTTTGAAAGCTGTGTTATGATTTTTTTACACATAATATTGTTAAGTATATATTGCAAAGGTTTAAAGTTTTCTTTATCCAGGCGCTTCATCTACAGTGGGTTCCACTGGGGAAAAACAATTGAGGCACTAGAATTCTCTCACTAAGAGGAAAGAAAAGGGAGAAAGAAGAAGAAAGGGGAAAAAAAATCCCACCAGCATCAGGGGACAGGCATAGGTTCTTGTAATAAAGATTCCTAGGATGTTTTCCTTGGGCAGGCAAAGAGGAATTGTCAGTTTCCAGGTTTGTGAGAGGCCTGTGCAGTGTCAGTGCTGCTACAGCCCTGTGTTGCCTCTGACACAACAGCGGTGAAACACAAGCTGAAGGGTAACATGTTTCAGAGTAATGGATTCCTTTGGGTGCTCCATATATTGGCCTTCTAGTATGGCTGGATAAAGCTTGGAGCAGAGGTTGGTGGATCGCTGGATTCACGGCATCTTGCTTCAGCATAGCTGGAATCAGGGATTGATGTAGTGGAAAAGCCTCTGTCGGGATGAGGCGTGGATCAGAGCAGCTCCAGCGCGGCTCTCGGGTCCGTGGAGCGGCTGTAACGCCATGTCTGCTGATAACTGAAGGGATGCAGCGGCACTGGGGGGAGTTCACAGAATGGTTTCTCTTCTCTCAGGCCTTGGTGTGGTCTGCAGTAAATTGAGATTGATTGGATGTTATTTTTCCTCTTGCTAATGTAATCCATTAGCCTGGCACATGCATAATCAGTTTAGAGCACAGTTAACTGGATGTAATCGAGTTCTTCCCTGCCTGCTGGAGAAAATCCTCTCCAGATGCTGCTGGGTGAGAGCACACACTGGGCTTATCACACACAATCCTCCTTATTCTGCTGCTTTTGCCATTTTTTTCCTAAATCACATGTTATTGGCTGCTTGCATTGCCCAAGTGCCACTTCTGTCAGTGTTACTTGCTGCCAGAAAATGTGATCTGGAGACACTGTCAGTCCAAGTCGGGTGAACCTTTTAGTCTTCTCCTGCAGCACTCGCGGTGCCAGGGGAGAAGGTCTGGTCTTCTGCTGCCATCTTTGTCCTGCACGTTGCAATAGCTTCCATCAGGCCTCTTCCCTGTCAGGGGTAAGGGCAGAGGAATGGCAAAAAACTGGAAAGATCTGGTAACCTTTCCTTTATTGTTGTGTTCTCCCAATTCTTGCTGTCCCCCTTAAATTCCATGGCTAAACTGGAAATCCTGTTGTTTATCTGGCACTTGCTGGGGGAACGTGGTGCCTGTGCCTCTCCTGTGACTGCTGACCACCTTGTGTGACTGAGGGGGTTTATATCCTGAAGAACTCCCTGGGAAGCAAGAGCACCATTGTCAGTGCATGGCATTGCATTTTTGAGATGGGTGTTCTGGCTTGAGGCAGATGATGGGTTTGAAGACCCTTCCTCCCATAGCTGGAGTGGCCCGAGGGACATGGTGTGGCCTGGGCTGGGTGACAGGGGTGGTTGTGAGCAGAGGCAGAGACAAGTGCAGCTCCCTGCAACAGCAGCCAGGGCTCATCTCCCCGTGTTTGCAGAGCTTGGCAGCAGGCGTGGAGCAGGGCAGCAGTGTTCCACACATCTGGAAGAGGTTGGGCACAAGTTCCCAGCATCTACTGCACAGGTGGAGTTTCCAGAAGGAATTAATCTGCTTGAGAAGGAGTCAGGTTTGGACATTTCCTACAACTTCCTGACAATCTCTAGTTCAGAATGTGCAGCTCAGAAGAAGTTTAAACAAAGAACTACTGAAGAACACGCTGCTGGCCAGACTGCCAGCAAGTGCCTTCAATGAGTTCATTCAGTGTCTTCCTTTTCAGTGTTTCCAAGTGCTGAGTTCACTTTTTTGGGGAATAGGGAGTCTGAAGGAGAGGGTTTGGGTTACGTGGTGCCACGCATAGAGGCTCTTTGTTAGCTAGAGATGCAGAGTGTGCAGGAAAATGACTCTTTAATATCAGTGCTCATGGTGCTAGTGGTGATGAAACTGTGGATCTGTGCTGACTCGGACAGAAGCAGAGCTGACCTGTGGGAAGGGAAGGAGGATGTGCAGCTGCACACCCAGCAGAAGGCCTCAGTTCCGCCGTGGAGCAGCATTGTCCCATCGTGCCTCTCCCACAGGAGCTTGTGTCTCCTTTGCTGGCCACAGGATTCTCAAAGAAACTCGTTGGAAAATCCCCAAAAAGTTTTAATCCCAGACAGTGCATGGAATATTGTATGAGATGTAGTTACAGAATGATGATGATGATAATGTACTAAAATTCAATGTCCTTCCATAATAGAAACAGACAAAAAGAGTACCTTCTGTAATAGTAGCTAACTTTGAAGTTAAAATTACACGAAAATGGGTGAGCTGCTGTTGGATGCAGTAAAGGGTGCGATATGTGTGTGGGTCACAGAGGAGTTACCAAAAAGCACCTCAGGTGCTGGTGTTAAAATATGACAACCCCTGAGAAAACAGAGCAGGAGGGACCCGGCCAAAGTCCACAGAAAATCGAGTGTGGTCAAATAGGAAAGTATTACGTGTGGAGGTAGGGAGAGGGAAAAAGGCCTGTGTTACGGGGAGGGGAACGAGGAGAGATTCTTCTCGTGTGTTTAAGAGCAGAACTGAAAGATACCTCTGTATGGAGGACAAATCCTGAAGGGTGGTCTCACGTGGAGGAACCACAAAGGAAAAAGTCACTCACTTAGCAGGACTCTGCTCTGAAGAGTTCTTGGAGGAACCCCACAGGAGGGGGCAGAGACTCCTGGCAGTAGCATGGGCCAGAAACTGCAAAGCATTAAGTCAGCAAATTGATAGAAACTGTAATAGCAAAGTCTTAGTAGGCATATGGATTAGGAAGGGGAAAAGCAGACTTTTGGAAGAGAGGTTCTTGCAGCACTTCAGTTGTGTGAAGGAGTCAGCCAGGCTGCAGGCAGGGCTGGGCTGGTCTGCACGGGCAGGGGGTTCCCAGGGTCTTTGATAAGATTCCTCATGAACAGACTGGGGAAGAGGTCTGGGCATGGGGAGAGGGAGGTGAAGGATGAGAAACAGAAAGTGAAATAAAAACCAACTTTCCACAATGGAGAAAAAATATTGGAAAGATACAGGGGGTTTCTGTGTTTGTAAGTGATCAAAAAATGGAGTTAAAGACAAGCTTAAAAATCAGCTGTAAGGTAAAAATAATGGACCACTTAGATGTAGAGCCGTGACAGTTGCAGAAGAACTTTACAACAGCAAGTGATTTCACAGGAAATGATTGATGGAATTTGGTGCCACAGTGTTAGAGGGATGGGGGCAGACAGCCCTACTGGAGGGGGGGTGAGGGGAGGAGGAGTGGCTAGGCTTCCTGCTTCCCCACATGCAAAAAAAAAAGAAGAAAACCAAAAAAAATGGGGTTGAAATTGTTCTTCCTGCAAGCAAGATGTGCAATTATTGCCAATCTCTTTGAAGACATTGCCTCAATGATCAGTGGGAAGCAGAAGGGCAAGGGGACAATATGTGAACTGTGTAAATCCTCACTTTGTCTGATGGTTCAATACTGTGCTCAATTTAGCTTGTTTTAGGAAGGCTTAAAAAAACCCCTAGAAGATACTAGAGAAAGTTGCAGGAATGGCACATGGCTGGAATGACTTGGGTACAGACCATTGACTTTGAAGTTGGCTTGACACAGGAATCCAGGGTGAAGGAGAACTTGTGAATTTCATAAATTTCAGTGCTCTGCAAATTGCTGGTTCAATAAAATACTGCTGCTTTTGCATTGGAGTGAGTTAGTCTTGCCATAATCCTGCTGTAAGGTTGAGCTGAGAGTCCTCTCATCCCTCCACTTGGCTGACAGGAGATGTTCCCTGTAGGACTTCAGTGTAGGAAAGATCTGGTGAGCAGCCCAGCTCCAGCCCACGGACCTGCCAGAGAGCTCCACTTGGAGCTGCCAGGAGCTGGGCTGATTCAGTTCTGAAATACCCAGATGATGTCGTGGGCAAAAGGAGACGTGTTTGGATTTTGGTATTTATCACAAACTTCCTCCCATCTCTGCCTTTTAAGGTTCTTGGGGTGAAGTTGCTCACAGAAAGTCTGTCATGCTCATTAGGAGATTTAGAGCTCTGTTAACCTTTGATATACTCGCTGTCTGCCTTCAGTGTGTTTTGGCTTTATTTTTGCGAGTTTATCTCTTGGAATACAGATGCAGCATCAGAGCTCTGAATTACACTCTTGAGCAACACAAATTGTGCCTGAAGCCCATTTAAATTACAGCATACGAGGGACTTTGAGCTGATTTCCTCCAAGGTTTAAGACAAATTCCAGTGGCAGCTTCACAAGGGAAATAAATACTCATTTAAGTCTCCCTACAAAGTTGTTTTTAAAGATGGTCTCCAAAATCTTTAATTCAAATCTGCATCCTCTAGTCTTGGATAACCTCGTAATGAAAGGAGTTCAGTGTGAGAAGGACAGACCCTTACCATCCGGTACTTTCAGTCCTGTTGGGATTGACAAGTATTTTGATATAAAAAGCTCTCAGTATCAGTTTAACCCTTTGAGACATCTGCCTCATGGGGGTTGCACGTTCCTCTGAGTGATGGATTTCTCCATGGTGTCACCCTGGCATTAAAAGATGTCTTTACCTTCCTTTAGGCATTGAATACCAAAGTCTGCTCATACAGGATCACAGAACTTACCCTTTCTCTGTGCTGCTTTTTGAAAGGGCTGGAATCAGAACTGCTGAGAGCACACAGCACTGCTTGCTCTATGTTTTATTTATGGGCCTCTGTCACTTAGGTTTTTCTTTCAACAGTTTTCCAGTAAGTGCTGAGCCATGTGCAGCCAGCAGCTTAGTAAAGAAACCACCCTGTAAAAGCAACGTAAATAACAAAGGAGTGAGAGTGCAGCTGGACCAGGAGCCCTGATCACACAGCAGGAACCAGGAGCTCCCCAAAACATGGAGCTAAAAGCTCTCTGTAAACAGGGTTTAGGATTCAAAATATTTGTGAGAATGGGCTACAAAACCCAACTAAACAAACCAAACACAAGAAAAGAAAAACAAACAGAAAAACACCTTGTCAAGCTTTATCCTAATCTGTATAAGCTGAGTTTTTCCCGGCTTCTGTAGCAGCCTGTGGGCAGAGCAGCAGGAGTGGGTCTTGGCTCTCCCTATTCACCCAGAGCTGTGGGTCAGCAGGGAGAGGGGCTCAGCACGGGGCGGGGGGTGTCTTGCAAAGCTGTTCTGAACCTCAGGTGGTTCAGAACAGGTTTGATGGAGTGTCAGTGTGCATCTGAGCCTTTCCCGTGCATGATGCCAGTTCTGTCTGTGTTTATGGTTCATTCTTTCATCCTGGTAATTTTGGAACATGTGGATGAGTATTTAAATTTCCAAGCAGGAATTTTTCCCATGTCAGGTGATGTTTGTTGTTGCGATATTCAGGGAGAGGACAAGGTGGCTCTGGCCACAGGTTTGGTGCAGGGCTGCTGACAAAAGCTCTGGCAGACCTTGCCTTGGTGGTATAAGCTGTCAGTGACCCACTGTCGCTCCCATGCTGGTGTGGGAGGTCACTGCTCTGCAGAGGAGAGCGTGGAGGGAGAGATGCTGGTCCAGATCCAAAAGACTGGCATTGTCTTCTGGGTGATGAGCTGCTGTCAGCAGAGTGGTAGGCATCCCCTTACTCCCCTGCCTGCAGATTCAGCTCTGCCTCGGGAAGCTCCAGTCAGGAGAGCTGAGAGGATGTTTGTCCAGGACAGGTAACGGGCCTGTTTGTTGTGGCCTTATCCACCTGGTTTTGGGGTCTTATCCCAGTATGTTTGTCAGGATCTTATCACAGCATGTTTGTCAGGGTCTTTTCCCAACGTTCCTGCAGACACCCAACACACGCAGTTGAAGATGAGCTGGTAGGACTGGAACACGTCAGGGTTTAGGAGTGCTGGAGCGAGGAGGTGGAGGAGCTGGGAGACAGTTCAGTGTGAGGCTGAAGCAGGCGAGCAGCAGAGCAGGGCTCAAAGCCTGCACTGAAGAGCTGTGCTCGAGCAGCTCCCCCCGAGGATCCCACACTCCCTCTGGGCAGTCGTGTTTCTCTTTGCAGAGGCTGTTAAGAAAACTTCCCAGTCAGCCATTCCAGGGCCTCCCAAGGCCAAAGACTTTCACTGCTGGGACCAAAGCCCCTCCAGTGGTGGCTCCAGTGACCCGATGGGTCCTGCATGACTCCCCACACCCCCCACTCACCCAGTCAGACCAGGTTTCCTCACCAGTTCCACCCTGTTTCCCATGGCACAGTCTCAGATGTCTCATCCTATAAAGCCATTTATTCCTGGTGTAGTAACACAGAAACAGTTCGAGCTGATGCCTCTGAGGAGGGACCTCCAACAAAAGAGCACCTGGGCTTTTTTACCCTCACAGTCTACCCATGCACAAGTCTCCACGTCTTGGGCTCCTGCCCCCCTCTCCCTGTCCATCCACCTCGCTGGTGTTACTGGACTCCAATCTCTGTGGTTATCCAAGAGGCTGGCAATTCCCAGTTCCTGCTGTGTCTCCCAGTGTCCATTCACCTGGCTGCTGTCACTCATATTCATGCCCTTTGTTATCCCAAAGGTTGGCAGCTCACAACCTCTTGTCTTGGGCTCGAACCCAGAGTTCAATCTGCATTTCAGTCTGTGTCTCGAGTCCACCTACCTGGGCCAGATGGATTCCTCAACTCAGGTAATATGCCTCGAAGACCTCAGAATGCTCTTAGTTCCTTTCCTGGTTGGGCAGGGTCAGGTTTTCAGTGCCTCGGGTCCCAGCCCTGGCCAAGCACCAGTTCTGCAGCTGCAGGCTTGCTGGCGACGACCTCGTTAAATAATGGATGGGCATTCATTAGCATCCATCTCTGGCGGGGGCTGGTTTGAAGGCTGGGAAGGAGCCCACAAGGTGCTTTCCCCAACCTGTTGTATGTGACCTGGCATGGACTGCTGGTTTCTGTTTGGCCGTGCCAGTGCACCGGGCTGCAGGATGCTGTGTCGTCCTTGTCCAGCTTTAACTGAGCTGTTCCTAAAGAAACTGCTGTAACAAAGTCCCCAGAATTGCTATGGAAGCAGCATGGGAGGTTCTGTGTTTGCTATCTCATAGGGAATTCATTAAATTACAATAAATAATGTATGTGTGATACATAACTTAATACCATAATGGGCTTTTGCTCCTTCTTGCCAGTCCTAAAAATCCTGCCCCTGCGCTGTGACGTGTGCAGCCAAGTTCTGCAAGGCAAATTAGGCAATAAGTTACACTTGTGCAACAGGTTCTCTGCAAGTTGTGCCTTGGGGTACGGTTGGTAAGCCTGGCTGCAGCTGTTGGGACATCCTTGGCTCCGGGCAGCTTTGGCAGAGAGGCAAGGCCGGGTGCCCACAGCCCAGGGCTGCGGGGCAGAGCCCAGCACGCCGTCCCCCCCTCAGCATCCCTCTCGTTGTGCTTTAAAGCAGGGAGATGCCTGCATCTGGCCATCGAGCCATCAGTGCCGTGCAGCTATTCCCAGGATCCTGGGTTTCCTCTTTGGCCTAGAGATTGCCTCGGGATTTTTCTGTTCTGCTGAGTTGGCCGTGGCTCGGGAAGAAGTGCAGTGGCTGCTGTGTCCCCCAGCTGTTTGAGCCTGCTGTGACCCCCCCGTGTCAGCTCTGGGCTCGCAGGCCAGGGAGGTGGGGATCTGGCTGCAGGAGACAGAGATGTTCTGGTCTAACTGGGGAGGACATAAATGCCTGGCTTGTATCCCTGCCGTTCATCTCTGCGCAGACCTCTGCAGACCTGCTCGAGCTGGTGCACGTTCCCGTCTGGGTTCCACCACACAGATGTGGTGGTTGGGGTTCTCTGACCCAGTTATTGCCCCTCAGCTGCCCCGTGGCCTCTGGGCTGTCTCCTGCCCCTCATTCGGGCAGTACAGCCCCATCTCACCCACTCTGCTCCTCCCTGTGCTCCGGGAAGGACGAATACAAAGAGAATCACCTGGGGAAGTTTCAGGCAGCAGTAACAAAGCCTGTCTCCACAGAGGGGAGGCTAATTACACAGCTAATTAATCCAACAGATGTCACTTTAAATGCCTGTTTCTTTGTGATTCTGTTGCACACATCATGCTGGTTAAACAGACTTCATGGACCCCGTTCAAAATGCCTGCGCAGGCTGCTGGGAGCCGCCAGGGAGACCCCAGGGTGTCCTGTTCCGCAGGGAGGAGCAAATCCCCGGCAGCCTGGTCTGGGCTGTGCTGTGCAGACTGCACGTGGGGAAAATGCCATGTAATAGCTGTGTTGAGTTAAAAACTCTGAAATAGCAGCTGTGAGGATTGAAGGGGTTGTTTACATTCTTGCTGCGAGTACAGGGCTGAGGCAGAGGGGACCTCCTCCCACCACAGGGCTGGGGGAGAGGCAGAGGGGACCCCATCCTGCCTCATCAGCTCTGCTTGGCATGAGGAAAAGAGAGTTTGGAAACCTGAGCTGCTCCAGTGAGGTCAACAGTTCAGACACAAGGCGGTGGAGGGCACAAAGTGCTGTCTGTCTGTCTGTCTGTCTGAGGTGAATGTGGTCTGTCCGGTTCCTGCAGCATCGGGAGGGCTCCCTGCTCTGCCTCCTCAGCGAGGGGGGCAAAATGAACATTTCTTCAACATTTTAAGCGAGTCTTTGCTTGTGAAAGCATAGCTGTTGCCTGATGGTCCCCCAGAAGAAGGGAGCAGTTCCATATCCTTGTGTGAAGCTGGTCCTGTGTGCTGAAAGTCAGTGGTCACTGTGTGACAGCTTCTGTCACCTCTGCTGAGACTCCCCCAGTTCAGCATCTGTTTGCATCTGGCTGCCGGCTGGGGGAATGGGGGCAGCCATGGCACCACAGTGGTGTCGGTGCTGGGGGCTTTATAAGTGGATGTTGTGGTATATTCCCCCTTTGTGCGGTTCTGCAGGCTGGTACCATTTGGGGCCATCACCTGAGGCCAGCCTTGCTGTTGTCAGATCCCATCACGCTGCATGGGGATGTCCCCACTGAAGATTGGGACTGGGAAATGTCCCATGTTCCGTGCCTGCTCTGCTGCCTTGGCCTCTTATTCTGCTTGGATACTAGAGGAGTCGGATGGTTCCCTGCATCTCACTGAGCAGATTCCTTCTGGGCACAGTGGACTCATACAGCACTTGGCTGCAGTGCGGACCGGGGCCCCCAGCCCTGTGCTTGGCGGGAGCTGCTGGGATGGACATGCACCCCCAGCACTCTGGAAATGCCCCATGAGAGAGTGCTGGAGGCAGTGGTTGAGCTGCCTGTTACAGCTGAGGGGGAAGAGCATCTTCCTGGGGTCTCAACGTCCTCGATGAATCGCAGTTGGCGGCTTGATTCAGTGTAATGGATGTGTGCTCATTTCCCACAGCTGATGAGGATTATATCAGCTTGGTTTAACAGTCTCATTTGCTGCTCCCAGTGCACACTTGTTTTAATGCGTTTCAGTTAATGAGGTAGAAGAGAGAATGAGGTGTTACTGTTTATGTACAGACAGCGAGGCTGTGCCGAGGGCTCTGGAGCCCGGCAGTCCCTGCCCAGTGCTCTCCCAGGGACAGCATTAGCTGGCATTTATAGAAAATTTATTGGCTGCGGTTTATCCAGGTAGAATTTCTCCCAGTGGTGCACGTTTCCCTCTCCTGCCTACCTTATGCTTTATTGCAAGCTACAAGACACGTTGCCAGCAGCCTGTCCACAAGCAGGGGATGTCAGCGGGCTGAGGGCTCTGGTGGTGTGTCTCACAAAACACCGCAGCATATTTATGTGGGCAAAGCTGCTGCCATCTACCTGGGGTAAACAGTTCACGTGTGCCCCGAGGGGGTTTACAGATGGGACACTCCATGCTTTCATTGCTCCACTGCTGTGGTATTCTCAGGTCCCAGCAGGGTCAGGGTCGTGCAGTGCCAGGCGCTGGTGGGTCGGTTCCTTCACCGGTGTCCGCAGAGCGCTCACCTGCTGTGTCCCCTCCAGAGGAGGTGTGCTGTGCCTGGGTGTGGAAATGGACACCACTGCCCTGACCAGAGGGACTCTGCCTTCCCGAAAAACTGGGTGTCCTTGTGCTGACGGTGAATATGTGCCATGGGGTGGGCTGGAGCGGCGCTCCTCAGAACAGCATCCCATGTCCCCAGCCCTTGCTTGGTGCCAGTGAATGGTTGAGGCCACTGCCTCCGTGCTGGCCAAGGGCCAGGCTGGCACCAGGGCTGACAGCAGCCAGAGGCTGTGCGTGCGGTGCTGCTTTGAAGGTGAAGCTGCTGTTGGTTTAAGCGGGAATTAAACAATTACCAAGTCTTAGTTCTCCCCACCTCCAGTGGATTGACTCTATAAATTGTCAGCCTGTTGACATTTTAATGTGAATTATGTCATATGGTATCCCCTTTGATTTCAACATGCTGTAGTTTGTAAATACACGANGGCACGGGCGGTGCCCGGGGTCCCGCTGCATCCCCTGGTCCCTCCGTGGGGTGAGAGCTGCCCGCGTCTGCCCAGGGCTTCTGCGCTGCCCGTTGCTGGTGTCTCCAGCCAGCTGCAGGAGCTGTCTGTCCCCTTGTCTGGCTCCTGCTGGGTCTCCTCACATCCCTGTCCCCATCCAGCCCCCAGCCTGCGCTGCAAAGAAACTCCTAATTCAGCAGGTCCTGATAGTTTGGGTCAGCCTTCCTTTACGTTCTTTGAAAACTGGCCCAGAGAGTTGTTGTACTCTTCACATGTGTGCCAGGGAGCTCTCCTGGGGTGACACCTTGCTGCCTTCAGGTGAGACGCACCTCCTTCCTCTCCAGCACAAAGCCAGAGGGTGTCCCAGTTTGAGAACTCTGATTTCCTTCACTGCACCCACAGCACTCGTGGGACTGTTCTGTAACTCTGGGGTTACGTGCAGCTGTGTCACGTTAGGGCCACAGTTGTGCTTTCAGGGGTGGCTGCAGGGTGCACGTGCTGTGGTACCTGCTGCTGAGTCCCACCTGCCCATGGGATGACAGTACCTAGCTTTGGCTTTTGACCACTAGCAGCAGTGCTGGAAAGGGACCAGATGCTGGAAGTCCCTCAGAGAAGGGACTTGCTGTCCCAGAGCAGGTTCTCAAGCATGCTGTGATCGTAGGTGGGAGAGATCTAAAGACTTTGGAGTCCTGCAGATGATGTTTTCATATCATGGGGTCCGTGTTACAGACTCCTCTGGCTGCCTGTGAGTGTTTTTCATGGTCCCACAAAGCAGGAACTTCGCTTTTATCATTTTCACACCTCCTTGGCTCTGACCTACCCGGATTTTCCCGTGCATGCACTGCAGTGCCCAAATAGGCCTGTCAAAGTGTCTGACTCTGGGCTGGGCAGGGGGATTATCCAGACGTGAAACCTGCAGACTGACCTCCTGGCAGCACATGCTAAACCCAAGCAGGTATTTTTGCAGACAAGTTAATCCCATGTGGTCAGAGAAATGAGAATTTTGGGGCAGTTGGAGTAACTGGAGTTACACCTGCAATTTCATAAACAGGGTTTAGAAATCTGTTACCTCCTCACACCTTTCTGCTGTGAGCAGATGCTGCTCCCAAAAAAAAGGGTTTTGTTGCTTCCATTTTATTTTGGAATTGCAGTGGTCAGNAAGAGCTGTGGTTAGCGCGCGCGGGAGGCCTCGGGGGTTTTGGTGGGGAAGGAGAGGCGCGCTCGTCTCGCGGCAGCTCTGGTGCCTGGCGCGGCGTCACGGCTCCAGCGCCGCGCTCGAGGCCCNACAGAAGGACAGTACCTAGCTTTGGCTTTTGACCACTAGCAGCAGTGCTGGAAAGGGACCAGATGCTGGAAGTCCCTCAGAGAAGGGACTTGCTGTCCCAGAGCAGGTTCTCAAGCATGCTGTGATCGTAGGTGGGAGAGATCTAAAGACTTTGGAGTCCTGCAGATGATGTTTTCATATCATGGGGTCCGTGTTACAGACACCTCTGGCTGCCTGTGAGTGTTTTTCATGGTCCCACAAAGCAGGAACTTTGCTTTTATCATTTTCACACCTCCTTGGCTCTGACCTACCCGGATTTTCCTGTGCATGCACTGCAGTGCCCAAATAGGCCTGTCAAAGTGTCTGACTCTGGGCTGGGCAGGGGGATTATCCAGACGTGAAACCTGCAGACTGACCTCCTGGCAGCACATGCTAAACCCAAGCAGGTATTTTTGCAGACAAGTTAATCCCATGTGGTCAGAGAAATGAGAATTTTGGGGCAGTTGGAGTAACTGGAGTTACACCTGCAATTTCATAAACAGGGTTTAGAAATCTGTTACCTCCTCACACCTTTCTGCTGTGAGCAGATGCTGCTCCCAAAAAAAAGGGTTTTGTTGCTTCCATTTTATTTTGAAATTGCAGTGGTCAGTACACCCTCCTAATGCTGATGAGTGCTGCCTCCATAGTGTTTGTCATTTACCCTGTGTGTGTCTCTGCAGACTGTCCGCTGGGGCTGCAGAGCCAGAATGGCTGAAAGCAGTGAACAGCGGGCCTGGTTTTTCCCAGGGGTTTCTGTACCTGTGAAGGCAAATGCCAGTGGATGCAGATATGCACGAACAGAGAGAGCACCAAAGAGCAGAGACATTTATCATCTCGGGTTTGCTCTGTTTGCCTCAGTGTGCTTCTGCACTCTCTGTGTTTTCCATTGCTGTAGTCTGTCTTGGTGGAATAGCTGCCACTAATGCTTAGAGCCATTCTGTTCTCTTGTAGATCCGTCTGCAGAGTTATGCTACAGTTGAATTAGGTTTTAGGTATGCACAGGAAATACAGAGCAGCAAACCCAACCGTTCACAGGCTGCAAACTGCTTGGAGGCCATGTGTGGAATCCATGAGCCAGACAGTTCTGCTGCTGTGGATTGCTGTGGGTCATTGATGTGTCCTTCGTGGTGGAAACCAGGTGGGCTGGGAACCATTGCATGCCCGAGGACTGGAGAGGTCTTCCAGTTAAATTTGGAGGAGGCTGTGTTTGGAAGGCTTCTCCTCCCCAAGAACTTGGTGGCTTTCCTTACAGAGTAGTTACTCAGGGGTGTGGGGCAAGGAGCAATTGCGTGGATTTCTGTACACAGTTATTAGGACACATTAGTGTCTCTTGGGTTCGTGGAGCCCTCACAACCATCTAGAACATAGGAGCAGGTTGCCTTAATTCAGCCCTTTGTGTGCAGACATTATTTTGGTTCTTAATTATAAGTAGTTCCATACATATTTTTCCAGCAGGATTCTTGCCTCATTCTGTGAGTAATTATTCCATTTCTTTTTATCTTCCTCTTTCATTACATTGCCCCAGGCTTTGTCTAATACAATCCAAAGCTTTCACTGAATGAAGAATTATTTATTTTCTCATGGGCATTTCCGTGGTGCTCTGTGTTCTGTTTGTGTTTCACAGACACTTAAAGAACTTACCTTGGCAGCGGGGTCTGAAATCAGCTGGTGCTTCTGTCCCCGTGTTCAGGGTCGGCTGATGCACAGCATGTGCCTCAAAGGTCGTGCTCTGGCTGCCCAGCCTGGTGCCCAGCCCTGCAGCCTGTGCCTCTGGAGAAGGGCTGTTCCACTGCCAGGGGGCTTCCCTGGCCCTACTGGTTTTCATCTCACCTTCAGGACTCAAGGAGTATTATACATTTCCTCTTTCTGCTTCTATTTTGTCATATTAGTCCATCACACATCCTATAGTTTTCCTTCCTCCCTTATCACCTGATCTTGAAAATCCTTGCTGTGGACTGTGGGCAAAGGGTGAGCTGGGTCTGTTGTTTTTCCGTGGATCCCTGTTGGCTTCTGCACGGGGAGATTGTGCCCTCCATGTCTTTGATACTGGTATTCTGCAATTTATGGAGAGGATTGAAAAATTGTCTTGTGCATTGTCGTTATTGTTTTTGGTTATCTGCTGGGAGTTGAGGTGGTGCAGTGCTGTAAGAAGTTATAAAGAAGCAGTATGAAAACAAGGAAAGCTTCAGTCCATCACAACTTCCCTGGGGATGGATGAAACAGTAAATCCTGGGCGAGGGGAGTTAATGTGTGTCCATAGTGTTTCATTAAAGAACGCGAGCCCAGGGTGGGTTCCCGTGGCTGGTTCAATGTCCCACGTGGTGTCATGGCACATTATTACAACAGTGCCTTGCTGCACATGGGGTCCCCTCCCGTCCCCTGGGTCCTGCCTGCAGAAGGACCTCGCTTCCATGGTGCTGCTGTGACTCACTGCTGGGGTCCTACACTGCAGTCGCTGGAGCACCTGGAGCCGAGGCAGGACGGGGAGGGACTGGCACCCCTGGGTGCCCCTTGGCTTCGGGATGTGGGGCAGAGCACAGTGGTATAGGACAGTCCTCAAGCTTTTCCTTCAGAGACTGGTGGTTCTTCTCCAAAAAACTTAATATGGGGGGGAAATAGCATTTTAATTTAAATCCTTAAAGCAGGCTCCACACTCAGAGAGGGCTTTGGGTGGCTAAGTCTGAGCTGCATTATCAACACAAGACCCGGGTGTGTGTTGCATCAGAGCCTCCTTGGAGAGCCCTCCTGCGTAACACAGGGATCATTCCCTTGGCTGCTGGAGGAAACAAAACATCAGTGGTATAGAGAGTCCTAGCCTGGGTCTGTGTTACAGAAAGCCCTCTTCAATCACTCAGCAGCTACATAATTACAATATGGACAACAGATTTCGATCCTGCTGTCTTTCCAGGTTCCCCCCAGACCTTTTGATTACATAATTTGCTTTTTATCCAGTGTTTTTCCATATTCCCAGGCTGCTCTAGTTCACCTGAGTGTTCACAGCTTAACAACTCACACTGAACTGATTATTTTCAAGTAGATGTACAAAATATGTTATAAAGGTCTGGGCAGTGGCATTGTGAGGCCTGCTTATGGTTACTGTCTTCAGTTGTTCTTTCCCCATTTGTTTTCCTGACCCTGGAAAAGTTGAGGCTCCCTGAATTCCTCAGCTCCTGCCTGTCCCAGCACTGAGAAAGGAGTGGGCTGGAAGCCCTGAGCCTCTTCCTTGGCGATGTTGCTGCATTGTGGCACAATTTTTTTTTCTTTTTTCATCACTCCATCCTATTGCTGTCCATACAGTGCTTTGCAGGTAAAAGTACAGCTTTTCCACCATGCTCCTCCAGGAATGACAGCATCCATGGAAGTATGAAGTGACAAAACTGTATGCTTTCCTGAGGATCAGAATGTCCCTAGTCCATGCTTTGGTTCAGTTGCAAGAGGAGTTCAACCATTCCCAAGCTCTGTGCTGCTCCACAGGAGCTGCTGGGTGAGGCTGGCTCTGGGTGGCATCCCTCACGTCCTGACTGGTTGTAGGAGAGGTCACTTTGTGTGAAGTTTGTTGGTTCCTGTTGGTCAGAGGTGCACAGGTGAGCAGCAGAGGTGCCCTTGCAGGGCTGTTGTGGGTCCTGTGGCGGAGCCACAGCCGGACAGGAGCGTGCGGGGTTGAGGGCAGCACTCCACAGGCCAGCTGATAGGAAATGTTCTCTCACTGTGCTTTGGTTTAGCACTGTAATTAGCAGGATCGATACTCACGCTCCTGTGTGCATCTCCCTGTACAGCAGCGCTTGCGCCTGTGTCTCCCAGGGGAGATTTTGGGGGATCTGGAAGATTCTCTGCAGTTGAAGTTGTCCAAGAGCGGATTTGCTGTGCTGGCAAGTCTTTGTAGCGCAGCTGTGGGAGAAGAGAAAGTTCGATGCTGTAGGAGGGCGCCCAGGTACGGGCAGAGCTGTTCATTTCCCCCTCTCTGGGCTGCTCAGCGAGTGCACGGCGAGCCAGGTGTGCAAGGGATACCTGTGCTCCTGCAGTTGGGTACTGCAGCTGGAGAGCAGCATCTCTGCTGTTCCCTCACCCTCCTGGCATCTCCTCCCTCCCTTGAGAGGTTTTCAGCCAGCATCCCACTCTGTTTCCCTGCACTGGAAGGGGTTGGCCGGCTCCCCCATGGACTTTGTCCTTCCTCGAGACACAGGAAGGAAGTCTTCCACGGGAAGAGCCTCAGAGCAGCTCTTGGCTTTCAGCTGTCCCCACACAGGTTTGCATCTTCAGGCATCTCTTCTAAGGAATGATTAATTAGTACTTGCAGGTCTGTTGCACAATTTAAAAGGTGTGGGGGATGTGAATACAAGTTCAACCTTTTTTGGCTCTTGCTTTCTGTTAACCTCAGTTGTTGTGTGTCCACAGACCCCATGGGACTGTGGGTGTGCAGGGATGCTGCTCATCACAGGCGACATGAACAATGTCCTTGTTAGGAGCTGCTCCAAGACCCTGTGCAGAAGTTGGCTGCTGGAGCCAAGCAGTAGCTGGGACTGTGCCTCCCCCTGGGCTTTAGCCCCTCCTCATTAAGCAGGTCCGGGCTATTGATTGGGAGCTTGTGTTTGGAAGAGTCTTACTTACTCCATGCATTATCTTGACAGATTGATCAGACCTGATTGAGAACCTCTTAAAGGAACGAACAGCTGTAATGGGAAAGTTGGACTCTGTCATCCGTTAGGATGATTCTGGGAGCGAGAAGAACGAGGCTGACATCTTGGAGCAATTGTATTTACAATTAACATGGCTGAAAACGATTGCCTCTATTGATCCCCCCTTCCTGCAATTACAGCCCCATTGTTTACATTCCAGCACTTCAGTTATAAAAAGGAAATTCAATAATTATTGCATTATTTAAAGTTAAAGTGCCACAGAGTTTGCTGGCTATGCTTGCTGGTTGATTTAACGTTCAGTAAAATCCATGCTGAGCTCTCCATCCTTAGGCTGAGCAATATTTGGCTTTTAATGAGACTTCAAGGGCTGGTGGAGCAAACCCCATTTGCTGGGTCGCTTTCAGGTTTGTGGGGGAACCCAAAACCTTGCAGCACAGCGAGCACCAGCCACGTGGCTAGCAAGGAGAGCATCTGTGGCGTTCACTTATTGCCAAGCGGGGCTGGAGGGCTCAGAAAATACAGATTTGGTGGGGTATAGGGGTGGGCTGTTAATGGGGGCAGTTGTGACTGTTCTTCAGGAGGCCTTTCCATGGGACCTGGGCACTTGGATTGGTACCTCAGCCTCTGTGGCAGGAGGGAGTGCTACATTTCCAGCCTCTTAGTAAGAAAAATAAGGATCAGAGAGCAGTTACCACAAGCTGAGCTGCAGAAACTCAGGGACAAACAAGCCTGAACCCCACCACTGACTGCACCATGGAGCTGTGATGCACGGAGGCAGGAGGCTGGAGGAGGGAAGGGTTTGTAACTCTGCTCCTTTGGAAGCAGTAAACAATTCAGGATGTTGATGGATATGAAAGAGCAGAAGTTCAGCTTTTGAACCTGCTGGATGCAGAATCAATTTTCCCCCCTTCCAGGGGGATGGGGGGCGGCTGTGGGCACTCCAGCTCTCCCCAGAGCGCGGCCAGCACGTCCCACTGCGCGCTGCGGCCGCCCGCCGCTCCCCGGCTCCAGGAAATTCCAGCTGGGGCTGCAGGTGTGAAAGGAGAGCAAGATGGATTGCCCAGCCCTGACTTTTATGGAGTACTTGGAACAGAGCAGGATCAGACAGCTGCATCCACATGACTTTCATTAAAAATTCAGATTCTTCTCCTGCAGGGCTGTGTGATTTATCTCGTGCAGCACATCAGAGGCACACGGGGGCCAAGAGATGCTCACAAGGCCTATGAGGTCTGCAGCGGGGTCGGGTCCCTTTCTGTGGTGACCCATAGCCCCCCTCCCACTCCCCTCTGAGGGTCACCTCCTGTCCCTCCCTGGGGTCATACAGTCCTCGCTGGCACCTCAAGTGTTTCCTACCAAGTCTGTGACTAATTACCCCTGTGTGACCTCACCCCGAGGAAGAGCCAGTCCCTGGGTATTCCCCTGCACTGTAGATGTGCTGGTGGGGCTGAAGTGGTTCCAGTAGCTCCTGAGCTTGGGTCAGCCTCTCCGAGTAAACGCTGAGGTGCTCCCTGGTTCCGTGTGCTGGTTCTGATCACTGGGGCTGCTCAGACATCAGTGCTTGCAGGAGAAGGCCAGTGCAGTGCACCTCTGCGGTGCTGCATCTTTCCATGGCTTTTGTGATCTTCCAGCAGATTTTTGGCTCCTTCTTCCCCAGCTGCATCTGTCAATTCTTTGAAATCACTGCGAACTTTACCCATCCTAACGGAGCTGAATGCTGAGTTCAGAGGTAGGAAAAGTGTTACATGTGGACAAAACCTCTGCCAAAGATGTTGAAGTCTGACAGCTTCTTTTTCAGGAAGCTCTGAGTAGTGGAGTGGCCTTTTTTTTCATGGCAGGGTATCCTGTGATGTGAGAGTGCTCGGAAGTGATGTGGAGGAGGTTTCTCCAGACTGTTTGTCAGTGACCCACACACCACCTGGCCGTACAGAACGGTCAGAGTGGTGAGGAAGAGGATGTTTGTGCAAGCAGGAGGGCGGGGGACTCGCTGGGGCCGTGCCGACAGGCTTTGCGCAGCCCTGGAGTGCTGCGCTGAGGATCTGCAGGGCTGCAGCCGGCGGTCCTGTCACAGCCAGAGTGAGGAACGTCGTTCCTTCTGGTGCTGCTGGTTTGCTGCTGTGTAGCATTTATGGGCTTATTTTCCCACCTTGGGTTCTGGCCCCCAGTCCTGTTACCTCGCCTGCTTCTCCTGCACAGAGACACCCAAACGTGCAGGGGGTCTCCCAGGGGAGCTGGGGACCACCATCTGCCTGTCCTTGGGGCAGTGACAGCGTTTCTGCTGCTGGTTGTCCTGTCAAAGTCTGCACAAGAAGAGTTTTCTCACATGTTCTACTGCTTTTGTACCACGGACACCTCCTGGGGGTGGTGACAGGGTGTTCCCTGTCACAGTGCAAACCAAGGACTTGAGAGGTTCCCAGTGCTGTGAGCATGGGCTGGTCCTGAGCAGCATTCAGGGCCCTCCGAAGGGAAAGCTTTGTGCCAGTTGAGGTTAAGACTGCGCAGAAATGGGGCCTTTTTCTATTGAATAATAGACATCCAAAGCACGGAATAGTTCAAAGTGTTGCTGTGTCTCCCTGGTGGGCTGGGGTTACAGGTCAGATGTCCCCCAGAACAGCAGCTGAGCTGCTTAACATGGCAGAGAGGGACTGGAGAACCCCCTGGTAATGCTTCAGGGGGTGTTCTGTCCTGTCACCGTCGGAATCAGGCTCATTGCACCGTGGCTGAATAAACTTTGCGCAGAAGAGATTTTGAGCAGATAGTGCTTTAATATTTTTTAAAAATTTAAAAGATGTAGAAAAGCTTAGAAATTAGACAGTGAATATGAACTTCAGGAACAGCTACAGAGGTGTTCAGGAGAGTTTGTTACTTGTGTAACAGCAGCAACTGGGGGTCTCAGTCCTGGGTACTGCAGTCTTAGCTCCAAGGAACATTGTGTGGTATGTGGCATGGGGTGAGGGGGCTGCCTGCAGTCGGGCAGGGTGATACAGTGTCATGTTCAATTCCGTGATTATCGTAAATTACTGTGGGTGAGGCAGCATAAGATGGGGAGAGGTGGTAAAATAAACAGTTTGGGGTATGTGAAGGATGGAGGGAGAGAAAAAAGAACTGACTGTAGCATCATTCCTTACTTTGTTTAAAAATCAGATTTCCATGGTCGCACCCTGTGAGCATTTATTAGAAGCATTTAGTAGAAGAAAACGGTTCTGAGGCGGGTGTTGGAGAGTGGCGGATGGGCGGTCGGTGTGGTGGGACCGGCCCGGCCCAGCGCGTGCAGCTGGCACCGGTGCAGTGCCACCGCGGCCACACCAGGGCCAGGGCTGGGACACTGAGGGGCCGGTGGCACAGAGCTGGGGCAGAGCAGGGAGATGGGGCCTGTGAGCAGGACCCTCCTGTGCTAATCACTGTGAGAACACAGCCTTGCCCCGAGAGCCGCACGCTCCCTGCACGGCGGACAGGCTGCGCCTGGTGTGGTGCGGGTGGGAATAGGTGCTGGCAGCCTGTGGTGTGCAGCCACAGCTGGTGTGTGTGCAGGAACACCCGTGTGCCCCGGGAAGCTGCACTCATGAGCCGTATGGTTTCCATCAGAGCGTTCCTCTCTCTGTTTCTGATTTAAAGTGTAGCTTTGACTCACCCTGATCAATATTTTGCATGCCATGCGTGAAGAACCAGATGTTGGAAGTTTCCTATTGTGGAGAGGGAGGGGGCAAACACCCCCACAGACTCAAAGAAATCGATGTTTTCTGACAGAAGTTGGTTGGTTTTCCTTGGAACAATATATTCTTTTGATTTTCAAGTTGATTTGTCTTCTAACAAGGTTCTAGTTTAGTATTTTGAATTTGTTTCCTGTGATACGGATAAATTCTCACAAGGGGGAAGTTTAACAGTGTGATGGGCAATAACTACACGTACTTGGACAGCATTTCATCGCCTCCAGCAGCTCACAGCTTGGACTGGCTCAGCCCTCACATCTTCTTTCTCTAGACTGCTCCTTTCCTCTGCGGGAGGATGGGTTGAATCAGGTGCACGCGGTGCCATGCCCAGGATGGGCTTGGTGGTGGTGGCACCCTCAGCCTGTGACTCCTCCAGCACGATAGGCAGGTGAGGCTGACCCCAGCACAAGGGATGTTTGAGATGAAGCAAAAGAAGAGCATAAAATAAGACACATTTATTAAACTGTTTAAAACAAATGTTTTCCTAAAACCCCCTTTTAAATGAGAACAGCGCAGACTGTGCCTCTGGTTCCACAGAGACCATGTCCTTAATATTTCCTTGAACTCATGACCGGATTTTTCTCTAATTGCTCACTGGGGGCTTTCTCTGGCTCCGCGCAGAAGCCGCTGCTGAGCCCGTGGGCGCTTCCCGAGCCCCAGCGTGGGGTTTGTGGGATGGGCGGGCGAGGATGGGGCTGGTGTGGCTCCTGGAGCCAGACCCCAGCCTGCAGCAAGACGGGAGCAGGGAGGTTACGGCAGGGGTTGGGGCTGGGGCGTTTTGGCAGGGGTCAGGGCAGAGCCAGGCTGGCGAGGCTGGGCTGTCTGAGATGGGCACGCGACTCCTGCGACGGGCTCGCTGACCTTTCATGCCTTAAGCCATTCATCTTTTCTGGCTCAGGAAGAGGGTAACGCATGCAAACAATAGAAATGAGATGAGGAAGAAGTTCTTATAAGGGAAAATGGCAAAAAATCTTTTGAGGGCACCAGTGGGATTAGTGCCCTCGTGGATTCTTCAAATATTACAGTGAATTTAATTAAATACATCGTGATCCCAAAAGAGGCTAGTCTAATTAGCCAGATCTAGAATACATTTATTCTCTTTCCTCACCCTTCCAATCAGAAGCCTCAGCATCAGCTCATATCCTATTTTTAATCATTCCTAGACTCAGAGGGCTCTCCTTCCTCCATGTGAGCAAGGCACACAGCGCTGGGTAATATGTGTCTTTAATCTTATCTCAGCTGTAACTGAGATAATAAGCATCAGAATTTTTACCAGAAGGTCCTGGCTGCACGTAGGCAATATTTTTGATTGACAAACCTCAAGATCATGTCCAAATCACTGTACTTGTGCCTCGGGCCAAGTGTGTCGCGAGGAAAGAGTTCAGTGAGATGACACAAAGACACAAGGAGGTCTCGGGGTTGGATGGGAGGAGCTGGCAGGGAGTATTGCACAGCTGAACTGTGAGGTGTGGGGTGGAAACACCAAAGGCCTTCACTGAGAGATCTCATGTTGTTTCACCTCGGTATTCATTTTTTCTCAACTAGTGACACACCCTTACTGTGGAATTGGGAAAGTTCCTGTGGCCTCCTGCTGCCAGGGGGAAGGGACAGCAGCTGTGCCGTGGCAGCCAGCGTGGCTGTGCTTGGTGAATTCTTCCCTGTGCTATTGGCTGCGGCAGCACAGCCTGGGAGGGGAACGGGGTTTTTCCAGGTGCTGGCCTCTCACGGTGGTACTTGGCTGCATGCTCGCCATTGGCTTTTCAGCCTGGGTCTCTGTCACAGCCATCTTACAGGCCAGGCTGCTGCTTCCCTCCTGGTCCGAGGGAGTAAAACCTGGGTGCCAGGGAGCGGAGAGCTGGATGATGGACAGGATGCCTCTGCACTCTGCTTCCATACACTGTGTCCAGGACTGCTCTATCTAATGGGTTTGTTGTGTTCTAGGGTTGCTTTGGTTTTACTCTTCCTAGTTTTCCATGAGAATTTACCCAGTTTAATTTTATGTTTGGTGTGCAGTTGGATCCCCTCCCAGGACAAGCTTTGAGTGTGAAGGAATGAGCCCTGAATGGGTTGTGAGCAGGTGTTACTGCTGGGTCTGGTGCTTTCCCTCACTGAGGGAGATGATCTTGTCTGTCTCCATCTGTGCTTTGTGCCCATTTCGGTGTCTTTTGGTTTTCATGCTCTTCAGCAGGAGAGCATGTAATACCTTGGGAACAAACAGGCTTTGTCTCACTGGGTCTGTGTCAAAATGTGGTTTCTTGACTAGTTCCCAGGTGGCTTTTAGCAATTTACAGTGGACTGACCCAGGAGACTGGGGGTGATAAAGGACGTTGACATCCCTCTGCTTTGTTCCCCACAGCACCTGCAGCACCACGAGAGCGGGGTCGAAGGTGAAAGCTGCTACTACCACTGTGTCCTCTGTAACTACTCCACCAAGGCCAAGCTGAACCTCATCCAGCACGTGCGCTCCATGAAACACCAGCGGAGCGAAAGCCTCCGGAAGCTACAGCGCCTCCAGAAAGGCCTTCCTGAGGAAGAGGAGGACCTAGGACAGATCTTCACCATACGCAAGTGTCCAGCTGCCGAGGCCGGTGAGTGCTGCTGCCTCGGCGTGAGCGGGGCCGGTGCCGCAGGGGTGGGCGAGTGGCATTAGACCCGCTGTGCTGTTTGGTGACAAACTTGGTGATGTTCCTGTTTCTCTTCCCTGCTGTGGGATGACACAGTTTATCAGTAACACATTACAGGAATCCCACCTGCCTGAGGTGCGATTTGGGATGTAGAAGTTTAGGATGTTGAAGTATGTGTGTTGGTTCAGGTTGGTGTCTTAAACCCTGGAACCCTCTATGAGCGTCTAAAGATGCTGTCATATCTGGACAACTCAGCAAACCACTGCACTAGCAGATGTTCTGCAGTAAGTCAAGTGATGCCCTGAGCACCAGCATAAGCTGTGCCTGCTTGGCACTGATTTCTGGTACTTCAGCCACACTGGATTGGGAGGAGGAGCTGGGCAAAAGGGGTGGGCAGGACGTGCGAGTTTTCCATGTATGTTGTCCATGTTTCCTCTTGATAAGGTAAATAAAGTGAAGGGCTTGGATGAAAGATTTGCTCACGCAGATCATAGGACAGGGATTGCAGCTGCAAATCCAGCAAGAGGAAGTGTGCCTAAAAGGAGCAGTTAGGCTGGATGGAGCAGAGATAGTACTTTGTTCAGTCACGCAAAGGGTTGAGAGGTTTTTAATGTTCTGAAAAATCAAGGTCTCCTGAAGCCCTCGTTGGAGGGAGGAGGAGGAGCATCGGCCTGGGTCAGCTGGTCTGTGTGCTGTCAAGGCGTGAAGGTGCTGGAGCTGGGGTGTGCCAGCAAAAGCCTTCACAATCCTCCTCTTAGCTTCAAGCAGGACTTTTCTTTATGACTGCTGTGAAAATGGGTAGATCCTCCAAATAGCCACTCCGGGGAACTGGCATTCTGCAGTGAGTGCACATGGAGGCGAGGAAGGTGATCTTGGCTGAAAAGGTAGAGAAGGAACAGCAGCAGCAGCTGAGGGAGAATATGTGGGGGTTTCAGAAATGTCCCTTGAATTCACATCTGGGTCTCATTGCTGTTATGCCTGTGAGTAACGAGGATCTGAAATAAACCCAAAACACCCCAAGAGTGAAGACAGGAGATTTTTCATTAAGGGTTAAATTCAGTCTTGTGGAAAAAAGTGCCCAATCCGTGACCTTGGCGGCCCAGCAGAGTCGAGAGCGTGGAGCACGCTTCCCCAAAGGTCACGGTGACAGCGAGAGCGCGGTGGCTGCCACACCCCCCGGGGGGACAGCGGCTCCGCAGCCCTCCCGCCGCCGTGCTCTGCCGTAGGAAAACATTCCCAGTTCAGAAGGGTTCTTTGGGCAGGGCTGTGGGTTGCGAGCTGCTTAAATGCGAAATGAGCAGAGAGGGGAACCATCCGTGCCCTTTGTGATAGACAGAACAACCTTGAAAACCCTGTTTACTCTAGAAATTTCTGTTTACCTTGTCTTTTACTGTACAAACCTTATCTTTCCCGTCCGGCCGCCCAGATTAGGACATGGCAGGTACTGGGAGGGCAGGAGCTGACTGGCTCGGAGGGAAAACGGTTTGGTGACCATTTTAAAAAATGTAGTATTTTTGAAGTAAAAGTCCTGACAAGTCACTGAAAGGAAGGCTTGATTTACAAATATTTTACTTTATTTTCCTTTAAGCTTGTTGGTTCTTCAACAAAAACTGACAGAGAACAAGACACTGACGATTTCTTGGTTATATTTTATTTCAAAGGTTATGATACAAGCGAGAATAAGGCTGCAGAAGGCAAAGGGAGTATCTTGGGTCGGTTTTGCAAGTCACTTTAAGCTGAGATACTTAATTTCAAGCCCTCCTCGAGCCCGCTGTTGAGCTGGTCAAAGTGGGACGCCTCGCTGGCATGCTGGTCCCAGCATCCCTGCATGGATGGGAGTCAGGTTTGGATGAGAAGCTGCTGTAACCCCAAGGGGGAGAAGGGGTGCTCCCATCTCCCACTCGTTCTGATCCCAGTGTGGGGATGCTCAGCTCCAGGGCAGGGCTGTGCACAGGGGTGGTGTGAGTCTGTGCCGTGTGTCGTCTCCTTCTCTGCAACAGGGTCTCTCCTGTGTCCCCATTATGGTTTTTATTGTTGTTTTCTGAGGGCCAAGTGGACTTTTCCCCTCTGCCTTTTGATAAGGCGTCTCTGTGTTATTAGATATTAGGCTCAGACACCTTGACAGACACTTGTCCATGACACTTCTCTGGTCTGTGACACGTCTGTGGGGCACAAAGGGACAGTGGCTTTTCTGTTGCTTTGCTGCAGTCCCAGTGCAGTGGTCTGTTCTGTGCTGTGGCCTCGTGTGACAGAGTGGAGTCTCCCCGTTTCCCTCCCACTCCGTCCTATTGCTGTGCACAGAGTGCAGGTGCTGGGCTTGAATGCCGTGTGTACCTACTCCATGTGTACCTACTCGCTGGTGTGTGCAAGCATGTAGGAGAAAGCAGTGCTGTCTGGAGACGGTGAGTAGATATTTGCTTGTGTAGATGCATCTCAATCTGTTGGAAGAGAGCACTGATCACACCTTAATTAGTCCTCTAACAATCTGCAAAGGTCAGTGCCAATTGCCTGTTCATTTACATTTGTAATTGTGATGGTTCTTGATTGCACATTAGTTGCAACTCACTCCCTCCCTCCCCGCAGAAGCACAGGCAGCCTGAGCAGCCGCTCCAGGGACACAGGGACCTTTGTCCCTGCCTGCGCCAGCCCCTCAGCCCTCCCCAAAAATTGGGTGTCTTTTGGGGAAGAGCTTTAGGATCTGCCCTCCCCTTCCAGTAAAGGGATGACGAAGTTGTTGGCAGGGAAATTATATGGGCATCAGGCAGGAAACCCAATCCTCCTTGAACTGGATAATTAAAGACAATTAAACTTTTCTGCTTGCTTTGAGAAGTATGCTCATTACGCAGGAGATGGGGAAGTGGCTGGAAGTTCAGCTGGTTTGTTGATCAGAGAGAACACAGCTTCAGGGAGGGGGTATTGTCCTCTCAGGGTATTTTTGGACATCTCTTGCTGTGGTATCTGGGCTGCTGCCACTGCAGATGTCAGCCCCTTGCTGCAGCAGCACCTGTGTAACATTACCCATAAGCTAATTGATTTTTAATGATGGGGGTTTCGAGACAAAAAAAGTGAAGAAAGAGTGACCATGATAAAAACCAAAACGTTCCCAGGATGTTGGATGAATGCACTTACAGCTCATTAGATAATGACAGAAACAAATGTGAAACAACCTGCATGGAGTTTTCTTTCTGACTTTGGAAGTGTTTCTTTCATCCCAGAAGGCATCAAGCACCACACCCCTCTCTGTGGCTCGGGCAGCCGCACACAGGGTCGTTGGTCAGAGCGGGATTTCTGCCCTGTGTCCAGCACATGGTGCCCCTGCTCTCCCCATCGGATTCCTCTCCATGTGCCACCCACACAGGTGGGGCTGTTGGGTCCCCACTGCTCAGCCTATGTCCCCCAGGCAAGTGCTGGTCGCACTTAATGTGCTTCCTCCCTTACCCGTTTCTCCTGACTCCTCCTGTTTTCCGTCTCTGCTCTCCCTTTCCATAGTGTCTTCCTGTGGGAGGAGCAGAAGGCGTTTGCCCACTCTTCCCACTGTGTGGGACAGACATCCTCCAGGTGTCCATCAGGTGTCCGTGCTCCTTGCCTGCACCAACCTCTCCCCGTTTCACCGCAGAGGACAGTCCCTGTGGCAGCCACACTGTCACAGCAATCCTTCTCATTGCTGCCAAATCCTTGGCAATCATCTCTTTGCAGCACAGGGTTCTTGTTGGGGCCCTTGCAGGAGGAGCGGGGCCGGCGCTCTGGCAGCCCTTGCTGGACACTGAACGCTGTGAACAGCCCCTTTGTCCTGGCAGGACGGGGGGCTGGGGAGGTCCCCTCTGCCCACCCTCGCTGGACACCCGTGCTGCTCCCTCTGCCAGCCCACAGGAAGGGACCGGCCAATCTCCCTGCTCAGACAGGTGGATTACAGTTATTTTGAGGAATATCTTTACTGCAAAACTCTGTTCTGAGAACCCTGGAAAGCTGCTGGCTCCCTGGAAGGGGGGGATGCCTCAGAGGCCCTGCTTTCCCCACTCTGTCCCCCAGGCAGAGGTGCACTGTTGGTCCACGTCTCCCTTGTGTTTCAGTGTTTGACCTTTTGAAGGGCTGGGAGCTGCAGACTGAAGTCGGGATGTGAATCTTTAATGAAACCGAGTATGTAAACAGACCTAGGGTAGAGCCAAAGCAGTGTTCGGATGAGAAAATCCCATGTGGTTTAAAAATAGTAGTTCCCAACCTCAGAATCACAGAATCACCTCAGCCTGACTCTGCCTGCAGACAGCAGGGTGCTCGTTTGATTGCTGTGCCTGTGTGCACTGAGTCATGCGAAACGCTGTGTTCCTCCCTCTCACAAGCAGGTCTGTGGCTGCCCCGGGGGTGTGAGGGTATCATCATCAGGGGACAGGAGCAGGTCCCACGTGCCGGGGAGCCGGTTTGGTCGGGGAGCGACCAGGATGTGGTTTGCAGTGAGGTTTCTCTCAAATGCAGAGTTTCTGTCAAGTAGAAGGGAGGCTCGATGCCAGCCCGGTCAGTTCCATTTGTGACCTGGCAGCCCCGCAGTGTGCCCTGGTACCTCACCTGCTTCCTTGAGACTGAGGCACTGCTCTCTGGTTCCCCCTCTCTACTGTCCAGGCTCTCCAGTTCTTCTGTTCCCTCCTTGGCCATTTCCTGGACTGGGAATTGTGACCAGCCCATCTATAAAATGAAGCAAATTGTGGAGAAATGGAGAGGAGTTCTTCCACAAAAACCTCCTGCGAGGGAGCCATCCTGTTATTTTCCCACCTTGAAGATGGGCAACCACCCAAGGCATTTTTCCTTCACCATCATCAAGCATGGAGTAATTATTCAACAGACTTTGTTACAGCAGCGATGTGAGATGTGCGTTTGGGGTGGATTTTTCATGATAGCAGATTCTCTACTTCCAGTAGAGCTTCAAGACTTTTGAAGTGACAGTTGATAGTGACAAATTATATTTCTCCCTGCTTAAAATTAGTGGGATCTGACATCCTCCACTTGGTCTCCATTAAAGACTGTGGTCATTCATAATGACGCCTGTTGGTCTCCATCTTCTGCTGGAGGTAACGGAGGGTTTCGGAAAGAAGTCTCCAGTTTGTTTTGTAATCCCTCTTTTTCATGGGACTTGATTTCACACAGCAATTAAAAACTTACCAAAGAGGATCACCTGTATGGTGCCTGCAGGAGCAGAGCACGCAGGGTCCATGCTACAGCATCGCCAGTCGAAACCCCTCTGCAGCTCTGGCTCTGCTGACGACGCCTCTGTTACACGTCTGAAATGCGTGGCCCTTGCAGAGGGCTGGGGAAGTAATTTCCAGGCTTGTCCTTGATTGACGGATTTAATAATCTGCCAACCCAGGTTACAGCCTGAGCTCCCGTGTGCAAGCACCACGTGCTGCCCAGCTTCATCCGTATCTCTCGGGCTTTTTACCTCTCACTCTCCAAAACCTGATACTGCCTGTTCCCAGTATGCGATCTGTAACCCCCGAGAGCAGCAGACTGCTCAGGCTTTGTTTCCAAAGTGCTGTGTGTAAATCCAGCCAGAGCATCAGTGTGTGCGTGGTCAGAGCTGGGCGAGCAGCCCCAGGTTCGCGGGAGGCGCTGGGGGCCCTGTCGTGTGCCCCCGGCTTCGCTGGGGCCGTGTCCTGCAGCTGGGGGTGTGCAGCAGCTCTGTTGTCCGAGGTGGAAATCCCTTCCTGTCATCTCCTCAGACACAGGGAGTGAGATGAGGGATTGTCCTGTTTTGAGAAAACATTCACCCATGGTGCAGTAGCATATGTGGACTAGCAGCAGAGGCAAACAGCCCTGGGCGATGTGTGTATTGGGCTGATTGAACTCGCAGTTCCCTTTACTGCAGCAGTTCTGATCTCCCTGCCAACCCCACCAACTACCCCCACAGGCAGGATTATCTCTTGTTTTCCAAGATCTCATGTCACATGTGTTCATTTAGAGGACAGTTTGTTGCCTTCCCCTTTGTTGTTCTGCTGAACCTTGGAATTTTCTCATTTTTTTTATGGATTGAATGGCTTCAGGACCTTTTACCTATACAGCGAGTTCCTAACAGAGTTGCAGTATTTCTGGCAGGGTCTCTCCACTGGAGGCCATCCCAAGGCTGGGCAGATGACAGAGTCTCTCCTCCATGGTCAGGCAGAGAGACGGGGGAAGCTTATGGTTCTGCTTTAGTTTAACATTGCTTTAATGGTCATTGAAATCCAGCAAAGGTGTTTCTGGCAGCCATGGATCAGGGTGGCTGCACCCAGTTGGCTTCTTCAGAAGGCCTGAGGATGTGAGGAGAGCCCAGCAGTTTGAGAAACTTTTCGGGGACTTTTCTTTCCTGGTATTGCCCTGTAACACAATTTGTATCTGTTCCCTCCTTCCGTCCTTTCTCCCACCTAAATTTTGAAGAAGCCTATTCCCATCCCAGCAGCATCTCTCTGTCCTTTTCCATTTGGGACGCCATGGGGCTGTTGAAGTCTGGCTCCACATAATGCAGGGATAAAGTTGGTTCCCTTTAATATCTGGCAGAGGCAGATTTCCTTTGTTTTTTATTTTTTGGGGTTGGTTTTGAGTTTAAAGTCAAGAGCAGTTGTGCCTTAGCTCTGCTTTGACCAACCAGCAGCAAAGAGATAATCTCAAAAGGATATGAAAGGTTTAATCATTTTAATTTTGTTTTTATTAAAGTTGGTTGTGACTTTTTTCCTGTGCCCCTGGTAAAGGGGGGGGTAACAGAAACCTGCCCAAACCCTCAAGCATGTGCTCGATGAAGCTGCAGCGGGAGGAAGCGCTGGGACGGCCGGGCTGGGGGGGCAGGCAGCGTGCGGCCGCAGCACCCAGCCGTGGCAGGAATCTCATAAACTCCATCCCACTCCAGCCACCACTTGTCTGGGGGAGCTCATGGCTTTCATTAAGCAGAAAGAGAGGAAGCTCTGACAGCTGACTTGTTCTAGAATGTTTTTCTTGTTTGACTGCATCTTAAAGCCCTTTCCACTGAGGAAAAGTAAAGGGGGAAGTATCACCAGATGCTGCAGTAACACTGTGAGGCTCCCGGTCCCTTTTCTTCTCTGCTTTTTTCTCCATATCCAAGCAAACTCCAGAGCCAGACTGAAGCCCAGCTGTCAGAGCTCAGCATCTCCCTGAGCTCCATTTCCCTTGGGACTCAAGAGTGGCATCCCTGTCTCTCAGTAGTCCGTCCCTGAAGCTCTGCTGCCAGTGCCCAGCGCGTGGTGCCCACTGCACCTTCTCTTCCCTGTTTCTCTTTTCCCCTTTTTCCTGTGCAGATTTAGAATAGGGAACTCTTCTGAGGACTTGGTGGTGGTTGTTGCAGTGGTGCAGGTTAAAGACTGAAGGTCTCTCCCCATGAGAGGCGAATCAGTAAAGCTTTGAGACATTGCAGGTACTGCAGCATGGTCTCAAGGTGTGTTGGAGCAGGTTAGATGTCCATGTGAGTGACATGAGAGTCACACTGACAGCAAACTCGGCTCATGGTGAAGGTCCCAGCAGTGTAGCCATGCTGTGCCTGTCCCAGCCTCACCCCTGCTCAGGTGCTGTGTCTGACCCAACCCCCTGCTTCCATCTTCTGGTGGCATGAAGAAAAAGAAACCCTCCAAAACCTTAAGACACGTGCTCCAGCAACTGTTACTCCACTTCTAGCCCTCATTTATGATGTTTCTCTCACAGGCTGTGTTGCAGCAGCTCATGTCCAGCACCTTCCCACAGGTCTGACTCTTGTAGCCATTGCTGCACTTCGGTTTTCTCCCTTCCCGTGCTACTGGGTTTCAAATTAAATACCTCTGGAATGAACATGCCTCCTCCTGTGTTCCCAGGTTAATGAGTTGAAAGTTTCCTGGCTGCCATGCTGTTCTTGGTGTATCAGTTTGGAGTCTCTTCTCTTGTTCCGCTGTTGACCTGAACTGAGAGGGGCTGAAGCTCCAGCACAGAGTTTTGATGGTACCTCAGTACCTTCTTCCCTGCTGACATGCCCAGTAACACACTGGCTGGGGACAGTGGCAGAAAGGAAAGGTCAGTCATGCTCAGCTGGGCACAGGCTTCGTGTTTGGAGGCAGCAAGGATGTTTGACTGGTTTGTCAGTAAACAGTGGAGCAGGGTGAGACCTGGAGCAGCACACTGATGTGCCATCCTGTTCGGAAGGCGAGTTTGAAGCCTGCTGCCACTGAACATGCCCATCTGGGGTATAGGCTTCACTGTCCTGCACAAAAGATCCATTTGTTTATAAAAGCTGATACAAGTCTGCAGGATTATGCTCAGCACTGGAAGAGAATGTCCTTGCACCTTCTTCTCTTCAGGGAATATCCTTGCAGGGCATCAGCTCCTTTCCTGGTTGTTCCTGCCTTTTCCCTGCCGTGGTTCTCTCATAGTTCATTCTGCTGCAGGAGCACATGTCTGGTGGTTGTTAACTGGTGGGGCTGAAGGAGGAGCCCCCCTGCTACCCAAATCTTGCCATGCAAACCCAATGCTCTGCCCAAAATGAAGAAGTGCTTTGAGAGCTTTGTTCAGAGGAGACGTTATGGGAACAGGAAGTGCTCTCCTCCACCTCTGATCTGTAGGTTATGGACTTAATTGCGAGAGATACACAGCTTGGGTTCTGAACTGGATTCCTTTTTTTCTGTATGAGCCATAGGCAAAATGAGATTCCATACATTATCAGGGGGATGATTTGTGAAACAAGGTTTTACAGCAGCTGGCTCAGGCTGGCAGTGACCCCTGGCCTGACCTGCTCCAGCATTCCCAGTGCTGTGGTGTGCATGTTGGACCACTCTCCTGTGTCCCTGCTCTGGTCCTCTGTTTGCCCGTAGTACTGAAATGCACTTGCTTCCTGTCCCTTCTGCGAGGCCTATTGATCCTCTGGTGATGACATTAACGTCCTCAGAGCTGCCTGGGAAGGAGTTACCACATGCATTTATTTTTCCACTAAAATTCTAAGATGGGCTAATAACGTGCCTGTCAGCACCAGTGTCCTGCCTGCTCTGACTGCTTCAGAGGGAAATCTGGGGGCCCATAAACAAATAATAACCTACCTCAAATCAAGGTCTCATCCTTGTTCCTACTAAAATTCAGTTCATGCCCTTAAGCAAGAGGGTTTCTATTTATTCCAAATACTCAGTTTGCTTTTCCAAGTTGCACATCTCAATGCCTTTGCCATATATTTTGTTTTGACCTCAATGATTTCTTGAGGCCACAAGTTACAAAGGTTAATTGGGAGCTGTATGAGAAATTACGATCTGTATTTGCTTCCAATTTGCATTTTTTCCCTTTTCCTTGTCAGTCGTTCCAAGAGTGGTGAGTGAGAGAAGCAGTGTTGGTCCAACTCTACTGAACCTTCACTTGGGTGCTCCTGTGAAGGCTGCCTTCAGCTCAAAGAGCCTGAGCCCTCTCCTTCTCTGTGTGGGTACTTCCTCCTACCCCTTTTCAGGCTTTTCATTCATCTGTGGTCACTTCATTAAGTAAATAGCAGTGGTTTGGGTTTTTTGTTCTGTTCTCCACGTGTGCTTTCTCCCCCGTCAGCGTGTCAGGCGTAGGTTTCCGCTGGCCTGCAGGGGTGTGCTGGCCTGTCCGCACGGTGCGCCCCGGACATCCCCACTGAGTGCCCTCCCTGCCCCAGCCGGGGCCCCAAGCCCCTAAATCGCAGCCTTGCTCTGGGACGGTGGGTGTGGGGCCCTGCATGGCCTCTGCCATCGCTCCCCAGGGTCGGGGTTAGGGCAGCCCGGGGGCACAGCCCGATGTGACCTCCCATCTCTGTGCTCACGTGTGCAGACGCTGCCGCACCTTCTCTGGGAACAGCTCTTGCGTTTGGTTGCCAATTAAGCTGAAGCATTCTGGCCTTTTCCATCCCCCTTTCATGGTGATGAAGGTTGAATTAGGGCTGGGTGTTTGGGATTGTTCCCTGGCCTCCACTGCTACTTTGCTGCCTCCTTTGTGGCCAAACAATGGGATTAATTTGGCCTTTGCCAGCCATGCTCAGCGCCGGCTGTTCCACTTCACTTGCGCAGCCACCTCTCCCTTCCACAGCACCTACTCCTGGCTCCTCCTGTTCTCTGTGTGTGGGTGGCGTGGAGGGTCACTCGTGGTTTGTTTTGTGTTGGTCTGGCAGGGTCAGGGGCCTGCTGGTCTCCTCCTGCCCCAGAGGACCTGTCCGGCGAGGTGACCGCCCGTTGCCAGGCGAGCCCGTGCCCCGCCGGCCGCAGCCGTGCAGGGCAGCAGCCCCTTCCTTCTGCACAAATTGGCAAGGACTAACCTTGTCATATCTAGTGCGGCGCTCACGGGCGCCTGCCTCCGAGGGGTAATCATGCAGGCATAAATTCGGAAAGTTGCTAAGCTATGAGCAGTCTTATGAGCATTAAAAGTGTCCTCTTTGCCAGAAAGGTCATTCATAACTTGGCTGCGCTGCTGATGTACAGTCAGTGATATTGATTGATTAATGTATAAAAAGCACCAAATCCATTTGCTTCTATGAAAGAGAATAAAGTGCAGTCGACTCTCTCTTTATTTTCACCTCATCCTTTTGTTTGAAGGACGTTTTTTTTTCTCTTTTTGTTTTGCCAGCTAGGTTTAAGGGGGTTACAAAAAGCCAGTTTCTGCCAAGTAATGCGTTCACAAAGGGAACATTGATTCACATCAGTGTCGCTTGAATTACCCTTAAAGGTTTGCCAAGGAGTTGTTCTTATATTAACCTTCTGTTCATCAAAGATGAAATAAATAAATAAGTCATAAAATCAGCTTCACTGCCTATGCTGGAGTTGGATGCAAAACAGGAATTTCTCCTGTTCAGAATTTGTGCTCCAGGTGCTGCACCTTGGCTCCTCTCCCCAGGCTCTTGGCCTTTTCCGTCCTGCAAAGCTGCTCCCCCAAGGCCCCGGTCTGAGCTGGGACAAGTATTGATGGTTTTAGGGAGGGGGGCTCCTGCAGGGGAGTATTTTCAGAAGGATGTTGTATAAAAAGTTCATTTAATCATTGCAAGCATAACTAGAGTGATTTCTATGCAGGGCAGTGAGGCCCAAGGCATTCTGCCCTGGCCAGGATTGGCATTCTTCTCATTCACACAAGGTCTTGTTTGTTTTTCTGGACTTATTTGGCCACTGGTAATTAATTATGTGTTGTTCTCATTTTCCTCTGGTTAATTCTGAAATGGGTGACACCTTGGTGCCCATGGAGCTTTGTGCAGCAACATCTCTCTCTGGGTACACCGGCATTGTCCATCCCGAAGTGCCCTCACCCCCTGTGTGGGCAGCGAGGGGCCGCAGGTGTCTGTTCCTTTGGTAGGATGGCTGGCCCATGAGTCCCACACGTGTCTGTCCTCTGCAGCAGGAGCTCTGTTGCTTTTTCTCAGTGCTGTTTAACCAAACCCTCTGCATTTTCACTCAGTCCCTGTTCCGAAACGGTGCAGTGCCGCTCAGTGACACTTCTCCAGAGCAGGAGTTTCTTTACCTTTGCTCTGCATGTCAGGCAGCTGTGCCCATCACACTCATCCAGCAAACACAGGGCTTGGAAATCAACTTCCCTTGGAAACATCTCTGCACGAGCTGTCGCCACCTGACTGTCGCAACGCACCATCCCCAGCACAGGAGTCCATGGCAGCCCTTGGGTTCTCCATGTCATTTCAGATAACCTGAGCCATCCCACCACGAGGGATGGCCTCACTCATGGCTTCCAGCCTGGCAGCGCCTGGTGGGCTCCAGGGCTCCCAGAGTGCTGGCTGGAGCCACAGGGGAGCTCAGCTCCCGAGTTCTGCTCAGACCTGTGGAAGTACTGTGCTGGCTGTGGCATGAGCAGCTTGAAGTGCCCACGATCACATGCACCAGTGGTGTTCCGGTGGTGCTCTGCACTAGTGCATGAACCCGCGGGTCCCTGAGGTCTCACCAACCTCCTCAGCGCTGCCCACGTGGCACTTCTATTCCAGTGTCTCTTACTGGTGAAGAATGATGGTGATAACCGTGCCAGCTGTGAGGGTGCGTGCTGGGGTGAGCACCAAAACTGGCAGTGTTCGGGATCCCCGCGGGATGTGCCTGCCCCGAGCGTCTCTGCCTACTTTCCCTGCGTGGTGCCTGTGCTGTGGTGGGCCCTGGACCTTGTGCTGCCCGTTTCACATCCCCAAGGGGCAAACCCCCAAACCTGGGCACGGCTGACAGCAGGGCTTGGCACCTCGTGTTCCCAGGAAAAGCCTTTTCCCCCGTGACTGCTGTACAGTCCAAAAGGAGAATCATCCTGTTTTTTAATCTTTTTCTCCGATTGTGGGAGCACTGCAGCCGGCCGAGGCCCCCTCCCCCTCTGGCGAGGCAGTGAGGATTGGATCAGATGATACGGAGTGTGCATGCTGAGAATGAATCCATTTTCTCTCCTCCATCTCCCCAGAATAAATTAGAATTTGCCTGATTTAATAAAATGGCTTCATCTCTCTGCCATCTTTTCTATCTCCCATGCGTTTCATCCCCACCCCCACTGCAGAAGAATAGATCTCGCCTGTGTCGGGTCCTGCTCGGGCGGCGATGCGGTGTGTGGGGTTGGTCAGCACCGCACGCTCCGCCTGCCCACGGGTCTGGCCAGGGCAGCACAGGATTTGTCCCTGTGCCTCCATTTCCTTATTGTCCAAGGCGGTGGCTGTAATTGCTGTTGAGGTCAGTGTAATTTACTGTCCATCTGTCATAAACCTGCCCTCGCCAGGGATGTGACTGCCATGCAGAGTGTTTGGGGACAGGGAGGGGCTGGGGACAGGGATTGTACAGCCCAGATTTGCCCCAATGCCGTGCTCTGTAAGTAGCGTGTACGTGTGAGCGCGTGGAGCGGGGCTGAGCTCTGCCACAGACCTCGAGGAGGAATTATTGTCCAAATTTAGGTGGTTTCACTACAGCCAAACCTTTTTCTGTCGCCTGGATCTGGTGGTTTAATTCCTGTTTCCTAGGCTGATTTTTTCCTTTCCGTTCTGACACTAATTGCACCAGGCGCGTTGGGAGTGGCGGCTGCTGAGCGGTACCAGCTAAATGTTAAGAAAGGTTTTAAAAACAGACTGAACTCTTCCTTAATGAGGCTCAATCGTGCTCTCCTCCGGGTGGTTTTGTTTTGCTGATCTGTCAGTTTTTCGAGGATTTAATTGCACTTTTTTCATATTAGTCTTTGAAATGGGGCTAAGCAGCTTTCTCTAAAATGCGACACAAAAAGGAGAGATGCTTCCCTATTTTCTTGCTTTGCTTTCATCACTCCAGGATCATCATCTGCCACTGGCACCTGGGACCCCGCAGCGGTAAAGAATAAAACATGTGAGAGCACAAGTGGAGGGTGGGCTGCACTGCTATGGTGGCCCCACAACTGGAAGCCCTTGCCGGTGGTTCCCTTTGCCTCCTGGCTCCTCCGTCTGTCTCCAGTTGGGTTGCTACTTATGCTAATCCTAGAAGACCTTCCTAATGTTGGGTTTGAAGGGAGAGGTAGGAAGCAAAGGCTGAACTGGTTTGTCCAATGTAGCTCATTTCCTGCAGAAATGACACAAAAATGGGTCAGAACCAAGCAGTGCTGCAACGCTCTGGAACGGTTGTAGGCTCCTAGAGTGGCAGAGCCTCTGGAGGCCTCTGAGGCCAGGCCCTGCTCAGAGACAGGCCGGCCAGGGCTGTCTCTGCTGGGGTCTGAAGCATCTCCAAGGGGCAGAGACCCCCCCAGCCTCTCTGGGTCCCAGTGTCCAGCTGCTACAGCGCTGGGAGTCCGGGGCAGGGGATGCCAAACAGATGATGTTGGGGTGGGAGGAGGCAGGAGAGAGCAGGCAGATGTATCCGTGAGGCTATTATCTTTATGGCATAGAGAAAACACATTTGAAACAATCAGCATGGAATTCTTAATGGCTTCACTTCCTCGTGCTCTCCTCACGGGACAGGTTGCACAGCAGCCAGGGCTGCTGGGGCTGCGCAGGCGCCGCCCCGCCACGCTCTGCTTTTAACCAGTGCTTTGTTTTGCGGAGATGCACAAAGCTGCTGCTGAGTTTGCCGAGGATGCTGATGAACAACAGAGCAGTGAGAGCTCCAAGCCACACAGCAGTGACTCTCCTTCCTTAGCCTGCAATTTATTTTTAAATGTCTTTGCACTTACATTTCTTTTTTTCCACTTTTTCTTCCTTTCCTCTAGCTTTGTTTCTTTTCCTCTTTCTTTTTTCACGTTTATCCCTTAAATATTTCAGTCTCTTATTTCTAGTCTCAGCCTAACAAAGCGTTTTCTTTTCTTGTTCTGATGTGTGCCTGCCTCCCTGTGAGCTCCCAGCACACCTCTCATGAGGATGTAAAATCTAAGAACCAGATCTTTGAGATTTCAAAATAAAATAAAAGTAAACTCTGCTTTAAAAACACTTTAGCAGGAAAGCCAGGCTAATTGTAAATCAATGAGTCTTAAAATGCAGCATTGATCTCCAGTTAGAAGTTTGAAGGGGAAAGCAGTAATTACTGTACTGAAGGTAGATTTTTTTTTTCTCTTAGCAAGTTCTGGGCAGAAGGAAGGCTCATTAGGGCAGCACTTCAGAATCTGAGTAATTAGTTTAAAAAGTACTTTTGTGGTGTTATTCCCATGGCTAGAAATTATTGGAGTCTTCACAGATTTATAGTTCTGCTCTGATAAAGTTTGATTTATTATTGTGTTTGGTGGGGAAGATCCTTCCTACGCAGTCACTTGGGTGAAGATCCGGAGTGGGGATCGGGCCAGGAAGGATTGCTGTGGGCACGTGGGGCCTCTTGCCAGCGGGGGAGCCTCAGCCCGGTAGGATGGGATGTGAGGTGTTTGTGAACATACTCTGGCCAATACCCCAAAAGAAAACAGCAGACATCTGGGAATCAGAACAGAGGCTCTTAGTCCTTGTGAACGTCACTGGCCTCCTTTCCAGCTACCTGCAAGTCCCTTCTTGCACGTGGGGGAAATGGCTCAGAAGGTCTCTCAGTCTTCGTCATACCGTGACCGGCTCTGTGCTGTTTCGTTGGGCCATCCCCTGTGCCACCCTCCTCAGGAAAGCAGGACTGCTCTGCCAGGACTGTCAGGCTCCCATAAGCCCGTGGCATTTCTCCGTGGGTTTTCCAGCTAATTCCTCCCATGAGCAGTGTGATCCTGCTCTCCTTTTCCAGGCTGAGGCAGAGGAAGTGGCTGCAAGCACCACCTGGGGTGTGGGTACAGCCTCGTGTGACGTGGTCTGGATTTGCTCTGGAAGGGGAGACAGGGCAGAAGTATCCAGGGCTTGTTGTTCCCTGACAAAACTATGCTAATTTGGGGAGCTGACCCTGGAATTAGCATTAATCCATGTGCAGGAAAGCTTTGTGGCATGGCTGGTGAGCCCATCTGTCCTTGGGGAGCGGGTTTGTGCTCCTGCCAATCTCCCCAGTGTGTTAAATCGGGATAGCTGCACAGTCTGACTTGTCAATCCCATACCTCTGGCTGTGGCTGTTGCTACTCGCCAGACTCGATAAATATTTTCACAGAAATGATTCAGTTTGCAGGGGCTGTCATAGATCTGATTCTGCAGGGGAGGAAAGGGGAAGGTCTCTGGAGGCAGAAAACCCTTGTGTGGCAGAAAGCCTGCTGGGAAGTCAGCTCAAGAAGAATTAGAAACCCTTTAAATAAATGCTTACTTGACATGACTCTGTCTCCCCCAGTCTAACAAGCAGGGAAGCGAATGGCAGCCGCTGGCCAGAAATTGATTGCATTAATTGATATGCCAATAAGAGAGCTTGTTACATCCGCCATTGGTTAGGAGGCCAGCTAACAAGTCCCGCTGATCAATGGAACCAATAAAGATTTCATCCATTAATGAGCAACATGGTAATTAATGTTATCCATAAACCAATTAGCCTGGGTAGCTAATGTGCTGGTTAGCACAGTGAGTGGTGGAGCTGTGGGTGGGCACAGGCTGGCTGGTGCACAGGGGCCATCACCTCCCCTGTGTGAAGGAGACATCATCACCTCTCCAATGCGACCATGGGGTTTGGAGCAGCAGCCAGTTCACTCTGGGCCTCCCAGAGCAGGGGAGCTGGAAGGGTGGCTGGTGGGATAGGTCACATTGCTGGAACGGGGCATACTTCTCTAGATTTTCAAGGCACTTCCAATTATTTCTTTCACTTTTGGGAACCTTTGTGTAACACGCAGGCACCTTTCCCATTTCTCATATGTTTTTGGAGATGCACAGGTTTCTGTAACTCGTGTTTCATGGTGTAAGGCAGCATTTGGGTTCTTGCTCTGTCCCTGGGAAGCTGCTGGAGCCCCTCGACCTCCCACCAACCGCAGGTGCTGCTGTGCACAGCCCTGCACTGGGCTTTCCCCACACCGCCAGTACCAGTAACGGTGTTAACACAGGTAACACAGCGTGTAGGTTGAAGGCTGCTGCCTAAATCCCCTTGCCAGGGGCTTGCCCCAAGTGCCAGCACCACTGCGGCATCAGGACTGTCCACAGGGATCAGGACAGGAGGTGCGGGAGCAGCCCCAGGCCCTGGGCAGCATCAGTCCCACAGGCTCCACCGTGGAGTTACCTTGGATTGTTGGATATTGACCCTGGGAGACCCCTTGTGGATTCCCTAATTGAAAATTAATACCGGATCAATGCCATGGGCAATTTGCATATTGATCATAAACAACTTTGAAGGCACCAAGTGTGTGTTGAATCGATAGAGCTCTCGAGCAGGCTGCAGGCAGAGTGTCCCCGTGCTGTGTGCCTCGGCGGCTCGTGCTGGCAGAGTTCGGCGAAGGCGCTGGAGGTGCTGGGGCAGGGATGGTTTGTGCCAGACTGGAGTCACAGCATGGAGTTCACAGCCTTTTCCTGTGGTTCCCTTCGGAAGGGGAAGAAGGGGAAGGGCTGTTTGTTTGCTTATTTTAAACCAAACGGGCACAGCCCAGAGGCATCCCAGGGAGCGGGGGACATCACCCTGTCCTGGGCACACAGCCCTCACTCCCCACCTGCCACCTGCAGCCTGACACTTGCAGTGGAGTTTTCCAAAAGCAGAGGTGCTGTTTTTCTGAGGACAACAGAAGGAAACTCAGCTGTGATTTTTCCCTGGCATTTTCACCTTGCGTTGGCTCTGTGAGGGCAGTATTTAGACCCTTCTCTGTCTGCTCAGGACATTCACTGGTTATTTCAGAATGGTTTTGGGCTGAAGGGAACAAGTATTTTATATCAAACTCAAATAAAACATCAAAAACTTAATCTGAAAATCTGTAATTCATCCTTGGAAGCTTCTGGCACAGAGGGATTCCTGTGGGCAGGGAGATATAGCATATGGACAGGCGCTGCACTCCCTGCCCCTCGGCACACGTGTGCAGTGCAAGGCAACGCCTCGGGCCCCGCAGGGGAGCCACCTCTGGCCTGGCCATAGACAGAGCACAGGGAGCAGAGAGAGGGCAGGGCTGGAAACCCACATCCCAAAGTTGCCACTTATTTTAGGAGCAGCCGGCAGCTCCAGGAAGTCGCTGTGCATCTGATTAGCGCGTTACTGGGCTTTCATTGACTCGGCTGTGCTGTGCTGATGAACTGAGGCTGGGGACAAGTGCCTGTAATTGAGAGAAATAAATTCTTATCACAGGCCTCTGCTGGAGTCACCACCTGTGCACGCGCCTTGCTCCAGGTTCCAGGAGTGGATCCAGTCCCTGGAGCACATGACATGCCCTTGTTAGTGGGAAGGAGCCAGGCTCAGGGACTGCAGACACCAAGCACCATGCCGGCGTGGCTGAAAGGTTCTGTCCGCCCGGTCCGCTGGCATGGCCCACCTGGTGCTACCTCCCTGCTTGGCCACAGGCCAGCAGCTTGGGAGCCATCAGTACCCTCAAGTGTCTCCTTGGGAGCTGCCCTGTGCTCTTCCCTTTTTCTTGATCCTCTGTGTTTCACTTGGGAGCTGGAGCAGCCGTTCTCCATCCTTACCTGAGATCTGATGACAAGTGGAAGATCCTTCCCTGATATGTGTCAGGAGACATGGGCATCACAGGGGAAAGGGTTTTGTGATGCTGCAAAAAAAAAAAGAATGAAGGTATAGTTTCCTTGAAAAGAAACCCATCTGCTGTTTTAAATTAAAAGAAAAAAAAAAGGAGTCCAGGGTGACGGGGCTCTGCAGCTCAGTGATGCAAGGCCGCGGTGGGCGGCCCCGTCCCCGCTGCAGTGGGGCTGTGCTCGGGTCCCTCGGCTGCTCGCAGCCCCTGTGATTTTGCCCGTTCTCGGGGCCATGGACGGGCTGCCTGGGTGAGTGCGTGCGGCGGTGGGGAGGTGAGTGGAAAGGCTTCACTTGACATTCCCTGACCTCCCGGTGCAGCTGAGTGCTGGAGAGCCAGCGCTGAAATTGCAGTCGCTTTCAATTACCCGAAGCCAAGAGAGGTGGAGAAAAAGGGGCTGTTGGCTCCAGGAAGCTGAAGTCGCTGCTGCTGAAAGCTCGTTAGTACAAGGGGAAAAGCAATTACTGACATTTTGCCAGTGCCACTAACCCAAACCCGGGGAGGAACAAGCCAGGCCAGGCTGTGGCCATCCCTGCAGGGTGATGTGGGACCCCTCAAGCATGCCCTCAAGGACAGCTCCATGGCTGCGGAGCTGTGGGGGTCTCCCCTCCCTGTTCTCCTCAGCAGGTGTTGGTTGTGCATGCAAGAGCTCACCTGTGTTCCCTGCTCCCTCCTGCACACCAGCCCAAGTGGTGTTTGATACAGGAGAGCTCTGAGGCTGCTGGCAGAGGGGCCGGCACAGAGGTGATGGCGTGGCAATGAAGACTCCGCAGGCTGTCGACTGACAGGACTGGAAGTGGGGCTCTGTCTTCGAGGGGCTGCCTCGCTGCCATGGCCTCTGTTCTTCAGCCATTCACAACAAAAACTCTGGTATTGCAGCTCTACCAGGCTGGTTTCTCTGCCTGGTGAGGCTGCACAGGTATTGCCCTTGTGCTACTGAAGTGTCTGTCCAGCCTGCTGGGTGTATTTGCTCTGTCCTTCTCAGGGCTCCTGGGGATGCTCAGCTCCTTACTCTGAAGTCCCCTTAAAAGCTTAAAGGCTCTCTGCAGACATGACTTTGGTTGCCACTACAGTGACCCTCTTGTTCCCCAACGCTGGTAGTCCGAGCATCCCTGCTGGCTCCCTCCCGCCTTCCTCAAGAGTCACAGAACCATTTGGGTTGGACAAGACCTCTAAGGTCATTGAGTCCAACCTTTGACCAATCAGTACCTTGTCAACTAGACCAGAGTGCTGAGTGCCACATCCAGTCCAGTCCCCGACCCACTTTGCCTTGAGGCAGCAGCACATCAGGGGGTGATCCTCTTTCATTTTTTATTATACATATTATTTATGGTCATTTATAATTTCCCATGTTTGAGGATATTGTTATTTCCTATAAATAAGGTCCAGGAAGAGCCCGGCAACACGGCACTGGGATCTAGTCAAGAACAAACTGACCAGACCATGGGTGTCAGACCCTCTAGGACTTCACCCCATGTACAAACTATCCTCTGGGACGTTCACTTAGAACTGTTGGTCTTTTTTCCATGTTCTTTGTAAGAAAAAACTTGCCTCCCTGGGGACAAGAAGTGACAATTTGCCATGGGCGCTGTACCCGGCTGTGGACCTGCTCCCCTGCCCTGGATCAGCCCCACCACTCCCCTCCACTGCCCCGTGTCTGTGTTGGGAACTTGGGTACCACGGGCTGCAGGGATATTTTAATTGTCCGTAAACCAGGGCACCGCAATTACGGCTTTCCCAAGTTTTTAGCTGAGCTTAAAAGGACTCCAAACATGCTGAGATGGGGAAACAGTTGGGGAGGGGGAGAAAGAGGGTCAGCGAGACATTAATTAACTTTTCCTTGGAGCAATACCATGGAGAGGGAGAACAGAGTAGGAGTTGTAGGACTTGTATATTTAAAAAAAAACTAAGCAGAAAGAGGACATTTTAGTGTTTCATTTAAGTGTGGTTTGTGAGGATGATGGGTTAAGGTTGTTAGGAGCTCTCCTGTGCATATTCAGCCCCTAAGGCTAAGCATGAATTAATTATAGCTCATTTTTGTTATAGTTACAGTGTTCTCAAGATGTACCTTGTTGCAAAGTTGCTAAAGTTGGCTGTTAACTTCAGTTTGGCGTCGGCACTGGTTTTGTTTGTGGATCTCCACAGTTTTTCTGAAGTGAGCCTATATTCCGGTGAGCACAAAGCATCTCTTGCTCTGCTGGCACGGTCTGCTGAGGGCCTGCAGTGCTCTGCTCCAAAGGAACAACTGACAGGATAAGGGGAAATGGCCTTAAGTTGTGCCAGGGGAGGTTTAGGTCATGTATTGGGAAAATTCCTTCTTGGAAAGGGTTGTCCAACCCTGGCACAGGCTGCCCAGGGCAGTGGTAGAGTCGCCATCCCTGGCAGGATTTAAAGCCCGTGTCAATGTGGTACCTGGGGACATGGGTCAGTGGAAGCCTTGACAGTGCTGGAGGAACAGTTGGACTCAATGATCTTAGAGGGCTTTTCCAACCCAAATGATTTCATGATTCTACAAAACCTGCCATTGCCTGCTCGAGCAGTTCCACCATGTGTCTTCAGCAGAAGGCCAGGGTTGCCTTCCCTCACAAAGTGGGGCTGGGCACCCGTCCCCCGGGCACCTTCACTGTGCTCCTGCCTTGTCACCTCTGCCACCCAACTCCTCCATCCTCTTCCTCCCATGGGTCCCCTTTGTCTCTGGACCCTTGTCCCGCAGGTCTCTGTGTGGAGACTGCTCTGTCCTCTCCCTGCAGACCTGGAGCTGGAGATGGGCTCTTTTGTTTTGCTGTTTGATCTCTGTGTTTTTGCATGCATCTCCTTTCCAGCTGATTCCAGTTTGTAGCTAGGTTAAACTGTGCAAAATACTGTTTAAAAGAAAAAGAGAAAGGAACTTGTCAAGATGCATTTGTTAGATCACGTTTAAAATGAAACAGAATTGAAGGTAGTTTTTGTCCAAGAAAGGGGAGGCTGAAAAGCCGTCAAGCCGCAGGAGAAAGCCCCTCCTTTGTTGTCCTCCTGACATTGAAGTGTAATTTTTCATGGTTATTTGGACTGGAAAATGGGGGGAAAGGGAGAGATGGGCTTGTGATTATTTCCCATAAATGACAACACAATCACATCACGCTCCACTACAAACATGCTCAAGGAATTTGCCTTTTTTTTATATTTCATATGTGAAAATAACAGCAACCTTTCTAGTCCTGCTGAAATTAAAGGGGGTAAGTCCCTGTTGGGTTTCACTGGCTTAAAATGTAGCCCAGTTTGTGAAAAACATGGACAGCCTTGTTCCCAGGGAGTGGGAGAATGGCAGTGCTCTCCCAGGGAAGGGGTTCTTGGTTGTGCATGCTCCATCCCTGGGTGTGTTGAAGGCCAGGTTTGATGGCGCTTGAAGCAACCTGGTCTAGTAGAAGGTCCCTGCTTATGTCGGGAGTTTGGAACAAGATGGTCTTGAAGGTCGCTCCCAAGCCAAAACAATTCTGTGACTCACTGATGTCTGTGTCAGCTGAGCACGCCATAGTCAGCAGTTTCTGTTTGTCAGTGAAAGCAGCAGAGGTGCTGTGGCCATGCTCTGGAATGGAGCTGTCTGGGAAATAAGTGTCATTAAACCAAGGTACACAATAATTGTTTTCCTGCGGCCCTATGTCAGGTGGGACTCATCCACCAGCTTTGCATCCAGGCTGGAGCTCCGTGGCATTCCTCTTGTAACCTTGCCTAGTGCTGCCTTTGCACTGCTTGGAGTCCTGCTTTTCCTTTCAGGAGAACAGTAGGAGTGAACAAGTTGATGCAGAGTAATCCCGTTAGGAGCTGGCACAGATGGTGTTGCAGCACATAGGTGCGTCCGGACTGGGAGCTGAGGTCAGACCCCCACCTGGGCTCCACCTCTGCTCTGTTACCCCAGCAGAGCGCACCGGGCCCACGGGCACGGTGTGAGGTGGGACTACCCTCCCTGAGCCTCTTGGTGACCCCTCCTGAGTCACCCTGCACGGTGGCCCCGGCACAGCTCGGGGGCAGCTGAGCTCATCCTGGGCTTCCAGGGNGCAGCCGCTGCCCACGGCCGGCCCCTCACCCCCGACAGCCGCAGCCTGCAGCAGCCAGCCAGGCCTCAGTCCTGCCTTTCTGTCGGCCCTTTTGGCTACTTATCCTGAAAAAGGGAGCGTCAGAGATCCTTTTCGTTCCAAAGGAGAGACCCTGTGTACAATTAAAACTTGTTTCTGGTAAACCTCATTCCAGGAAAGATGAGCTTTTAACAAAAGGCTTTTGACAGCTGCAGGGTATTTCATTTTTTTAATGCCGAATGAAAAATCAATACATTTTTCTAGGTTATACATATTCAGAACAGGCTTGATATTTCCATTATAATGGAAAATGGGTGTCTGCACATCTCGCCTGTCAGAGCTGCACCGCCACATTTTCCAAGCCACTGCTAAATATTTCAAACCTGATTTGATTGTGGTTCATGACAGCTAATGTTTCTCAGCTCTCGAGCCTGCCGGAGGGTGGAGAGGCAGCGCACGCTCTTTCCCATGCCTACATTTCCGCCACCAAAGAAATGCCCTTTATCCCTTCGGATAAGAGATCTGGGTTTGTTAAGGAAAACCTGGCTGGGAGAAGGAGAGGTGAGAGGTCTTGGGCTGTTCCAGCTGGTCTGGATCCCATCAGCATTTGCCAACTTCTCCAGCTCTCAAACTTCCTGGGTTCGGGAAGGGACAGACCTCAGTGGTGTGATCCTGTGCAATTGCGCACAGCAATTTGGGTGCATTTTGGTGTGTGACTGAGTCAGAGGTTCCCTGACCTCTACAGAAGTCAGATACTTGTGATTTTCCAGACTCTTCTCCTGCTCTTCCCCCTCCTCTCCACCCCCCCTCCGCTTAGTGAATGGTTTAATTTTAAATTAAAAAGAAATACTGCTCTCTAAAATGTTTTATTCATGAAGGAAGCAAAGACTCTGCCTAGGATTTTGCATGGGGCAGGTGGGTTGGGATGTAAGAGCAGCTCCTTTGGCTCCAGGGGCTAAAATTCCGTGCTCTCAGTGTTGACCTGAGCCCTGGCAGTTGGAAATTTCCTTTTAGAAGTTATTAATAAAGCCCCATGGACTCAGGGATGGAGCCCTGGGAACCCGTGCACAGTGTGTGTTGTTTGGATTTCCCGGGGACACGATTCCCCCACACAAATCCCACAGCAAGAGCTCTTGCACCTCTGAAGTCCCAACAGCACGTGCAGCTTTTGGGAGGAGGGGTCGGGTAGTAGCGAAAAGGTCATGGTGGTTTGGAAGTAAATTCCCTGTGTCTTGCTGACCACTACTCGTTCAGCCTCAGGAGCTGGTCTTGGGGGGTCTGCGCACTCTGCTGCAGGTGGGTCCTGTGGGCCGTGACACGAGGACNGGGGGCAGCTGAGCTCATCCTGGGCTTCCAGGGTGCGGGAGGGCATCGACCCACTATGGACCTCCCTCCTCGTGCATGTGAACCCAAACCTCTCCTCCCAGGGCCCTGGGGACTCACGTTTGAAGTAGCTGAAAGCAGTTGAAGCTGTGACTCGGNAGGAGAGGTGAGAGGTCTTGGGCTGTTCCAGCTGGTCTGGATCCCATCAGCATTTGCCAACTTCTCCAGCTCTCAAACTTCCTGGGTTCGGGAAGGGACAGACCTCAGTGGTGTGATCCTGTGCAATTGCGCACAGCAATTTGGGTGCATTTTGGTGTGTGACTGAGTCAGAGGTTCCCTGACCTCTACAGAAGTCAGATACTTGTGATTTTCCAGACTCTTCTCCTGCTCTTCCCCCTCCTCTCCACCCCCCTCTCCGCTTAGTGAATGGTTTAATTTTAAATTAAAAAGAAATACTGCTCTCTAAAATGTTTTATTCATGAAGGAAGCAAAGACTCTGCCTAGGATTTTGCATGGGGCAGGTGGGTTGGGATGTAAGAGCAGCTCCTTTGGCTCCAGGGGCTAAAATTCCGTGCTCTCAGTGTTGACCTGAGCCCTGGCAGTTGGAAATTTCCTTTTAGAAGTTATTAATAAAGCACCATGGACTCAGGGATGGAGCCCTGGGAACCCGTGCACAGTGTGTGTTGTTTGGATTTCCCGGGGACACGATTCCCCCACACAAATCCCACAGCAACAGCTCTTGCACCTCTGAAGTCCCAACAGCACGTGCAGCTTTTGGGAGGAGGGGTCGGGTAGTAGCGAAAAGGTCATGGTGGTTTGGAAGTAAATTCCCTGTGTCTTGCTGACCACTACTCGTTCAGCCTCAGGAGCTGGTCTTGGGGGGTCTGCGCACTCTGCTGCAGGTGGGTCCTGTGGGCCGTGACACGAGGACAGGGGTGGGCTCTGGCCGTGTGCAGCGTGACACCAGTTTGCAGTGGCAGTGGAAGCTCCTTGTGGTGTGCAGTGGACTGAGGGCAGGAGCAGACCTTTCCCCACCAGATGTGCTGCTGGCCTTGTTCTCGCAGAGGGATGCCCCAGAGGAGTGCAGGGGCTGGATGGTTGGGTGCCTTCACACTGGTGTTTGCTTTCCAGACCTGCGCTGCACCCTGGAGCCGCCGCTGTGGCTCAACAGCCACGGAGAGCGTGGGCACAGACCTTTCAGGAGCAGGAGCTTTGCTGCTTTTACTGTCAGTGCTGAGCTCTGCTTGGTAGAAGCTGGGTCAGACACGGTGTGGGCGTTGGAGGCAAGTTGTCAGCGGGTCAGAGCCCAGTGCAGCACAGAGCCAGCTCAGGGATGGCTCTCCCCACCGTCCCTGGGCTCAGTGGGGACACTGGCGGCTGCGCCACAGGCCAGACTGAGCATGGTGAGCAGAGCAGCCTCAGCCTTCCAGAGAAGTCTGCTGGAAGGGGATCACGAGGCAGACGGAGTTAGCGCTTCCCCTTCCCCGGGGCTCTGTGCCAGAGGCCCTGGCAGCAAGGAGATGAGCAGGGATGGTACCAGGACCTACCCAAGCTGGTTCAGAGCCTCCCTGGACAGATGTGCTAGACTCTGCTCCCTTCCCATCCTGATTTAGAAAAATTAGTTTTCAGAAAAAAGCCATCTCGGGGTGGAGCAGGAGGAGGGTTCGCAGCTGGATCTGCTCCCTGCCCTCTGCCTAGCACGGGCTGTTGAGCCAGGAGCAGTTTGTGTCCTCAGAGGGGAGCGTTCCTGGCACGGGGGCTGCGGAGGGCTCAGTGCCAGAGATGTGGGGACTCAGTCCAGGCTGGCGATGGATGGACAGGAGGAGCTGCAGCCCCAGCCATGCTGGGGACTTGCTGTTTGTAGCCTTGTTTTTTAATCATTTTCTCCCGTTATTGGTATTCATAGCTCACATTTTTCCGGTTACTGTCCGCCTGGGCTTTCATCCATTTTAAAGAGCTATTTTTTCCCTTGTTGATGATGATGATGGTATAAAGACAGATGGTGTAACTGCTTATGAATGTCCTATTTTATTCCCCTCGAACCAGACAGCACACTGGAAGACACGTATTATTTCCACATGCTCAGGTTAGAGCCCAGACAGCGGCTGAGCCTGGCTCGCCCTTCCTCTTCCTCCCATGCCGATGCTGACACCTCCGGGTCGCAGCCGGGAGTGCCGCTGCACCAGGCGCCCTTTGTTGTTCAGCCGGGCCGGGGGCTCTGGGCCGGGGGCTCTGGGCTCTGGGGCTGTGCGGTGGCAGGGCCGGGGCCAGGGCAGTGGGTGAAGGTCTGCGGGCCATGGGCAATGGGGGCCGTCTCCTCACACTGTCCAGGGGGGCCTCAGAGCACCTGAGCCAGCAGAGGATCGTTAAAATGATGATTTAAATTAAATATAGAAACCCATTAACAAAGGTTTTTAATAAAACCAGCTGAAATCTGCCTCCACAGCAGCTGCCCCAGCTGAAGGGACACTCTTGCCCTGTGTGAAGTGGTTTGAAGGCACCAGGGTGGTGGGGTTGGGGTGGGGATGGTTTGTTGTGTTCTTTCCCTAGAGTGGAAAAAAGATTGGAATTTTAATTTCTGAAATGTGAACCCAGCTGCTGATTTCACAGCCCTTCTCCCAGCAAACTTAAGCACTTGGCTCACATGGCAAACTGCCCATCTCACCCCTCCACCAGTGATATGTGTCTTTCTACATGTTGGATGCCTTTGTCAGTGCTGCCACCCATCTCCCCTCTCACTCCCAGTTTAGGCTGTCATATCCTCAAAGGGCACTGCTGAGTATCTGCAAGCTGCTAATACATATTTTTAATCTGAATTTCTATCCCTGTCTTTTGTTAAGAGGAGGATGGGGGTTGGTGCTTGAGCCGGTTAGGTGGTTCAGGTAGATCTCAGGATAGCGTGGGTTCATGGAGTTTACCATGACCAGATAATGCGAGTTAAATTTCTAAACTATCCTGCCTAAAAACGGATACGATGGCCTAAAAGTGCCCTTTTTAACCCAGTGGTGGGGTAACCCCTGTCAGTTACAGGGACTGTGCATTAATAGCCATGGTAGTAGATGATAATGTGGCTGTTACACCCTGGTGTAAGCGCTCTCACTCGCAGTGTCCCACCCGACGAGGTGCCCTGGGGTGGAGCTGCACCACACCGGGCTGACACGCTCTGTGCCCATGCTGTTGTTGTGGGCTGGACCATGGCACTCTGTGTTTTGTTCTGAGCTTTCAGCACTTCACCGAGTGCTTCCTCCGTGCTTTTGCACCTGCATGGTGCTGCCCGGGTTTGCAGACTCTTCCCCTGGCTGGGATGAAGGCAAGGCTGCCGGCATGGTCCTCCTGTGCCTCACGTCTGGGCTGGGGCTGCAGCAGACCAGGCTGCTCCGAGCTTGGTCTCAGCAGGAAGGATGTCATGTGTCTGCAGTGGACTCTGCCATCTTGGTGACCAGGGTCAGTACTGCACCATGTCAGTGGGGCCAAAGAGCTTGAGAGGGGGATGAGGAGGAAGGATGAGGCTGAAGGTGCTGGAAGCTCCGGTCACTCCCTGATGCTCCTGTAATCCCTGACGTGGCTGGGTAGAACCTTCTTGTGTAGACAACCATGTCACTGTACATGACACCTCAGGGGACCTCAGTAGCTCCAGGTGGTAAAAGTAGGTGAGGTTCTTCATTTTGTCTTCATCTCTCACTTCTTTCCTCTACAGTTTGTGTCTTGACCAATAAGCAGGTGTGTTGGGAGATCGCTGGGCGATGTTGATACCTGCCACCCAACACTCGTGCACAGCCTTAACTGTTGCCCTTACTCATTGGCAGCTACATATTCTTCTGTTCTGCCTTCCATGTCTGTGTCACACTTTCTGCTTTTCTTGTTTCAGAAGAACCCAGTGAAGATGTGGAAGGGCCCAATGAAACAGCTGGCGATGCTGAGGAGCCTGCCAAGGAGCAAGAGAGTGGAGGGGACAAGGACCAGAGTAAATGGACAGGTATGATTCTGTGATATAGCAGAGGTGGTGTTTGGTCTGTCATTTTCTTTAAATCCAGGAAAGAGAGGTGGGGAGAACAGTGGTCCACAAAACCCTTTTTAACTGACCACAACGTGGCAGTGGCAGTGTGACACAAGTGTCATCCTCTGTGAAGGCTTTGGGTGTAGCTTCTTGACATACTCAGTAGTTTGAGTTGTGGTGGGTCATGCATCCCCCCTCTAAGCCCCAGGCTGGCACTGGGCCATGGGTGCTCCAGGACTGGACCCAGGAAATGAGGATCAACAGCTGGGAGAGGAGGGGGGAGAAGGGGAGGACCCCTCCTGGCAGCAGCCAGCACATGGTTGGATTAAGCATATCATTTGATGATTCTATGATTGTCCTAGTCTGGAGAGGGCCATCCATCTTCCACCCTCATCTGACCCTTGCTGACCACTTCAGCCTGGGTGCAGAACCCGAGGTGCTGGAGGTGGCATTCATTTTCCTTGGCCCAGGACACAGCAGTTCTGGCTCCAGGTCCCATTTGGTTGGCAGGCTCAGCGTTGGTCCGTGCAGTGCCTCAGTCTGCACAGACACCCTTCTTCCAGGCAGCCTTCTCCTGGTGCGTTCGTGGTTGCCTCTTGGTGAGCTCCAAAGATACTTTGTCTTACATTGTCTTCCCAAAATGGAATGTGGTATTTCACCTCTGCAGTTATAATCTCAGCCCATCTCAATCTCAGTCAATGGAAGATGTGGCCTAACTGGTGGAGGGAACAGGCTGGGCCTTGTGGGCTGTTGAAGTTTGTGCTCTCAGTGTGGGCTGCACTCTCTGAGGTTGCTCTGTGTGTTCCTTCCTGCCACAGACTGATTCTTAACCCAGAATTGCAATCTTGCTTAGCTGTAGATGGTTTTTAGTCTCAATTCATTGTGTGGGATTGTGTGATCCTGAGCACAACCATTTTGTGAAGTGTCACAGAAAGAGGTAAGTATTGTTTGATTAAATCTCTTCAGGGGTAAACAGGGCCCTTTGCCCAAACCTGAAGCACTTAAAAAGGCTGATCTGTGTGAAAAGATTGTATCTCAAAATATGTAAGGATTAATGAGGAGCCTGCTTTTTAAACCCTTTTCTGTCCAGAAACTCTGAATTTGAATGGTTTAATTTTTTCACCCTGCCAGTGAAATTCCTAACCCAGTGTTTGTGAGGCAAGGAAAAGGTCAGAAATGGGACAGCTCCATGGGGTCTGCAAAGGGAGCTGTGTGGGGAGGACCCGGGGCAGGCGTGTGAGCCCCCGGAGCGTGGGACCAGCCTTGTGCAAGCCAAGGTGTGTGAGATGCGCTGGTGCTCAACTCAGGCCCTGCTTCCAAACACGTAACACCACCACCCTGAACTTTAAAGCAAGGTAATGTTACCAATTGGTGCTGTCCAGCCAGGTGTGCAAAGCCGGCACCGCACCTTGATCGTGTTTTTGCTCTTGTCCCTCGAGGAACATGACTGTGCTGACAGGTCCTCCTGGACCTCAGACATGGGAAGGAATAGAAACTGGGTCGGGTTATTCCTGACAGCCCCGGAAGAGAAGTGTACAGGGATACAAAAACGCGATACAAGTGGAGCCGTGAGCAGGGAGGGGAGCAGGCAGTACCAGGGAGCTCTCCTTGCAGGAGGAGGAGGAGGTTGCCAACATAGCCAGTGTGCCCTCGGCAGCAGGGGAAGGCTGTGACCACAGTGTCACAGAGAGCGTGAAGCTTTCTCTGCGTTTGCCTTCACTGAGCAGAGCAGCACAGCCCGTGTCAGCAGCACCGTGGGGAGAGCCCGGCCCCCAGCTAGCAGGGACTGGGCTGCAGAGCACGTGGAGATGCTGAACGTTGTCCCTGACCTGCTGTACTGTACCTGGGTGTTGGGAGACAGTGCCTGGAGCACACCAAACCTGCCAGCTGCTCTCTCTTGCGCTGTGCAGAGGAGAGGGGAGGTGCATCGAGGGACAGACACGGGGCTTGTCCCTGACCGAAGGAGTGGCTGGGGAACTGTACACCTGCCATCTCTGCCCCAGATTTTCCCGGGAATTGACCAAACAACTGTTTGTAAGTGCTGATGGGAAGATAATGAGATGAGGAACAGTCGACACAGATTTGTCAAGAACAAATCATGTCAACACGACCCAATTTCCCTTCGTGTGAAGAAGGTCCTGTTTGGAGTCAGTGTCTCCTTGGGAAGGCTTTCGATGCCACTTTTCAGGACAGGCTGAAATGAAGCGCAGACATCGTGGTGTAGGTGACAATATTGTGCCGTTGGTGGGTTTCATTAGCACTGGAAAGCTCTCCATTCCTGAGCTGGGGTGTTGGGGAGGCTGGGCAGCAATTTCAGAAAGCCCAAACAGCAGGAACGACCCAGAACAGAGCAACATCAGTCAGGAGGAGAAAATGGAATGAACAGGCTTATTTGACCCAAAAAAAGACCAAAGAGGAGGACAAGAGAAGTCTTCTTGTGCATGAAATGCTTCTGAAAAGAAGGAAATAATTTGTTCTCCATGTTGAGGATACAGACAACAAGACACAAAGGGCTTAAATTGAAAGGAGAAAGATTGATGTTAGATAACAAATTTTAAAAAGTCCTCCTGTACAGCCTGTGGCTTAAGCACTGGAGTGGGTTTTCTGGGAAGGTTCCTCGGAGGTCTTTCAAGAAGATTAGAGGAGCTGCTGTCGGCAGTGAGGCAGGCTCAGCCTATCCTGCTTTGGATGGACTGGCTGACCTTTGGAGAAGCCTCTGAGCCAGGTGACTCTGTGAAGATGGAGACGGGGGCAGGAGAGGTGTGGGCTGAAAGCCAGTGACAGGGCATGTGAAAGGGGAGGGGGACAGACCCTTGTGCTGCTCACCACCTGCAATTTGATCATTACGTTCCTCAGCAATTTACTCCCTTTTGTGCTTCATTTTCCTCACTGTGCACAGGGGATTTGTTTCTTCCACTTTCTTAAAGGTTTGCAAGATCTGTAACAAGACACTGAGTTCCTTTGCCCATCTCCCTGCCCCAGCCCAGGGGTGAGGGTCTGCACTGCGGTGGGTGCAGTGCAGGCACAGCCTGTGCTGGGCTTAGTGTCAGCACCGAGGAGAAAACCTCTGTTCTCATTGTAAACTTGTCAAAATGTCTCAACTGCAAAATAAATTTATTGATTCGTTCTTTGTATTTATTTTAAAATGGAACAATGTGAAGCAGAAACAGTTTTTTAGGTGATACTTTTCAATTCAATATACATGGGGAAGACTCCATCCCTTATAAGGACTCATTGGATCTTGATTTTCACAGACATCTCTGTGGTTTCTGGAAGGTTCTGGAAGGTGGCAGTGCCTCCACACTGCAGCAGGGAGATGCTGTGTGCCTGATGGCTCAGTGTTAGACATTATCTTGTCATGACTAATGTGAGATTTACCACAAGCAAACCAGCAAGGGCAAAAGGAATCGTGGCTGATCCCGACTCCATTTTTAAGGCAGGATGTAGATAATGGATACTCAGCTGAAGCCCTGCTCACTGCAGTACAAGGCCTCTCAGATTTGGGGTGGTGCTGGTTCGTGTCTCTGATGGAGAAGCCCATCACCAGCAGTGACCCAGCTAACAGAGGCTTCCTTAATGCACTCTCTGTTGGGTACATGGAGAATATCAGGGGTTTTTCCACAAAAACAAGAAACAAAGTCTACTTAAAATATGGATTGAAATGAAATCTTTCTGGAGGACTGGCCTGAAGGGCTTTTATTTTTGTTAATGATTTTTTTTTTTTTTTAATCCATGATGCTCACCTAACAGAGCAATTAGTGCAATGGACCGTCCCTGATTCGAATCCGTGGTAGATTGCTATTAAAGGAAGTATTAATGGGCTGCTGAGAGCTGGGAAATTGTTGCAGAAAAGTGTGTTTATGGAGTATGGTGCTGGCAGGCATGATTTCAATCGGATTTGACATGTTTAACATAAATGTATACTGCACAGCTCCTGCAGTTTATGAATAATTCCTACAGGCCGACTGCCTTTCTAATTACTGAAATTGAAAAAAACAGGTCAGGCACATCCTGACGGAAATCTATTCCTGCTCCTCCCCCCGGCTGCTTTTTGCTGCTTTTTTTTAATATCTGGCGTTTGTGGAGCACTTAATGGCTGGGATGTTCTGGGGGCCTGAGAGGCTGGGAGGAAGGGGCCGAGGGGCACGATGGAGCCACTCTCAGCACTGGCGCCCGGGCAAGGGAAACCTGGGAGAGGGGATGGGAGAGAAGGACTGGGAGGTTGCCTGTAACTGTGTTTTTCCAGGGATATACGAAGCGCAAAAGGCTCCTGGATGGCAGCTCCAGCCCAGAAACACGGCTGGGCTGGGTGGCTCCGTGCAGCAGCCGGCTCAGCTCCGGGCACGCTGGGCTCTGGCGGCGTCGGAGATGTGCCACCTCCCTGAGTCCCTGGTGCTGCTTGGCATCTCACACAGGCATCTGCTGGGTGTTCTGTGTTCATATGGAGCAAGGCAGGGAAGTCTGGTGGCGGCTGGAGATCTGGATATGAATATTTAATGGTAATTCTGCTGTGGGTACTCACTGCAGGTGGGAAGGTATGACACAGCATTGGAAAAACAAATTATTCGGCCATTTTCAGGGCTGGAACCGTGCGAGGCAGCAGCGAGTGCGGGTGCAGAGTGTGGGGCATTTACCTGTCAATCGAGTTCCTGTCAAATACAGAGCTGAGAAATGCTGTAGAGCAACAGGTAGTGCAGAGCACTGATAGTGTGGCTCCAGCAGCTGATTACAATGGAAGTTCCTTCATGGAATGGGGAATTAAACAGACAGTGTTTGAGGAGGAAGTGTTGTCTGTATGGTACTGAGGAGGCAGCACTGGGTGCCCCGTGCCCTTCCCCGGGGGTCCCTGTGAGCTCTGGCCATTCCTGGATCATGGCAGTTTCTGGAGAATGGATGAAACAGAAATTAGCCCTGGATTTTGGGAGACACATCGGTGCTGTAAGGGCACAGGGGCAGCAGCCTTGGGCATTGATGGCACAGGGCTGTGAGGCACAGTAGCAGCTCCTAGTGGTCTGAGGACTTGTGGTTCTGAATGATGGCTCCAAGAACACATTGAGGCCGTTTGAGGAAGGAGGCATCACCAAATACAGAATGCTATTTTCCATTAGGCTGAAAGCACAGTTCCCTGGTCTCGCTGAGAACTTTCCCAAGCCAGTAGCTGGACTTCATGGCAAGGAGTTTTTTGGAGGCTGGTGGTGTTTAAATCAATGGCAATAGCAGAAACCCCACTGTAAATTTCTAGGGCAAGTGGCAAGCTGGTTTACGGAATGCAGGGAGATGAGAACCTCTGGCTTACGGAAAGCAGCATGAATTAATAATCATTTAATTGGCTTTTCCATTATGTTGCTTGGTTGGGAGATGGAAGTTTAGATGAAGGGGCTGTCAGTGATACTTTAGCTAAAAGAATCTGATGGGTAGGAGGTGAGTGGTGACTTCCTTCCCACCAGTATGGACAGCAGCAGTTTAGGGGATCCATGCTGGCTCTGCCTCTGGAACCAGCAAAAGAAAGGCCCCCACTTCCAAAGAAGTGCCCATCTCACCTCTGGAATAATCCCAGGGAGGACCTCTCCTCCTCCTGTGAAAAGCAGTAGCTGCTGAGAAGAGAGAGAAGATCGGTGGGTCTCCAGAAGTGCTGTGGCAGCCCTGCCCCATCGCACTCGGCTTTTAGGGGACATTTGTTGAGAAACGCAGAGCTCCCTCTGAGTCAGCAAATCTGAACTAAATCCATTTAAAGAGCCAAAGTAATAACAATACTGTCCGATATGTAGGTGTGCATCATACTTTAAACCAGATTCCTTTCCCTGCCCTCTGAGGCCTGGACCTGGAAGCAATATGCTGGCCGTGGTCACGGCACAGGTAGTGTCTCCGTGCACTCCAGTGCCACACAGCCCTTCAAGGCCATGGCCTCTCGGACATTTTGAGCTCAGGACATTCTGTCCTGTCCTCTCTGCAAAACAGAAGGTGCCATGCTGTGCTCAGAGCTCTGCAGGCAGGCGCCAAGCCATGTCCTCGTTTCTCCTGGTAGCAGAGAGTTCTTAATTCCTCTGATCATCTCTGATGTGGACTGAATGTGTCATTTTGTGCATTTGACTGTTTATCAACAATAAACTTCAGTCTTGGTGTTAAAATTCCCAGTTGAGCTGTCAACTCAAAAACTAATACTTAAAATAAATATCCCATGTGCAACAAATCAGTTATTCTTGGGTCTGGACAATCACCAATAATTCTGGTTTTGAAGGATTAAGGTTATGGGGTTGGATCAAGTGCATTTGATGAAATTGGACACTTAGGAGATGGTACATTTTAATTACCTGTTACTAATTCTAAGCAGGCTGCTTCACAGTAGAAAGATGAGAAAATACCCTGTTGTGACTCCCAAGGTTGGAGCTGGTGTTCAGCAGCCTGGGGTAGCTGATGGTTGGGCTGAATTCAGTCACTGCATCCAAAAACACTCCACTGGTGAGCAGCTGGCAGTGGTTGGTGCCCAGTGCAGGGGCACAGTGTGGGCCACACAGGAGCCACAGCCACCACCTGGGCTGGACAGGTCTAAAGGGACCTGAAGCCGTGATTGTCACTGTCATCTGCACCCAGCGCAGGTCTAGAGCAGGGCTCACATGGCTGTGCCAGACCACCCTGGCAGACCTGGGGTCTGCAGCTGCTCGTCCCAACACCCAACCGCCCGATCGGGGCTGGCATGTCGGTGTCCAAGGTCACACTGAGGGCTGGACAGTGTCAGCAGCGATCAGGCTCCTGACAAGGGCCACTCACCTCACACAGGGCTCGGGCAGGGCGTTTAAAGGCAGAGTGGTCCTTCACCCACCACAGTGCTGGCTCTTGGTGGTTGTCTCTCCTCCCCAAACCCGCCAGGAGAGACTGCATTCCTCAGAGGATGAGCAGCAGAGTGGTGCCATGTTCCTAATGCTCCAAGTAGGTTTATTACAGGAAGCAAGGAAGGTCAGCTCTGGCCCTGCAGACATGTTTAAGCCCTTTCCAGTTCTGAAGCCCGGGGAGAGTGTCGGTTCAGGCAGTGAGCTGAGCGGAGCAGCCCATCATTCTGTGAGGGCAGAGCAGGATCTGTGATGGTGTCTGTCCGTCAGCACTGACACTGCAAACTCATTCCATGCCTGGTTTGGATGTTTTTGTGGAGTTGGCAGCACAGCAGGGTCCTGGGGTTTGGGTTTCAGGTACAGCCAGGACTGTACATGCATGCATGGAGGCTGCTGCCCAGCCAGGCGTGAAGCACCAGGCATGCAGCTGGCAGTGCTCTGGGGAACAAGATCACTTCAAGCCCATTCAGTATGGACAAGCCTACCAGGAGAAATTCAGCAGATCAAATCCTCTAATCCCTGCCTCCCTCTGGCAGTCCCATTACCTGTTTGTAATACTTGTTCTCCCTCTCCTGGAACTTATTTTGCCTCTATTCAGCTGAATGCAGAGATGGGGACTGGCAGGGAAGGTAGTTAGAAATGGGAATTGTATTCTCTGCTGTGATGCAGTACATTTGGAAATACAGCTCATGCCAGTGCACAGAAGGGTCTTTGGGAATGAAGCAGTTTGCTGGGATCTGACTCTTGATGGTATAATCTGAAACAAGGAGCAGATACCAGCAGGTTCACAAGTTGAGTAGGAGACAGGGGAAAGAGTATGGGGGACTGGCCTGAGAATGCTACAGCGCCTTGTTAATCGGCAGCTGATCCATCATATTAAATATCCAGCTGTCAGATATTACCTTTCAAGTGAAAATGAATAACTCCCATTAAGGGCGAAATGGGTTTGAAGTCGATTCGAGACAGATTAAAGTACCGTTATGAATGTGTGTTCGGGGAGGAGGAGACGGGGGCTGTGTATAATATACTTGTCCTTACAGTTTTTAAATAATAGATGTCCCACAAATTTATGTACTGAAGGCGGCCAGGGTTCGGGGGAGGAGAAAGGTCAGGGATGTGCTTCTCCCAGTACCACAACTCGTGGAGTGTTTTGCTGTTGACTTCAGGGCTCGTTTGCATTTCTCTGTTTGGCTGGAATAAAATGGGCTTCCCTCGGCTTATCACAGTGGGAGTGTTTGGGTCCTGTTGGCCGGGTCCCACCAAAATCAGGATTTTGGCAGGACCATGTGCTAGGAAGCACCAGATCTGCACATTCCTGTGGAGGCGTGGGCTGAGCTGGCCAGAGCCATCCCAGCAGCACCTCTGCTGCCAGCACGGGTGCCATCGACTGGGCTGACAGCCACAACCAGCAGCCCTCTCCAGGGCAAACGCATTCCAGAGTGTCCTGGGTCAGCCAGGGGTGTGAGTTCCACCTTACCGAGTCCAGCTGCTCCTGCAGGTGACACATGGGCCTTCACCATCTGGCCAAGCATTTGTGTGTCCAATGCAGCCACAGGGCCAGAGTCTCCCACACCTGCAGGTTGTAAACAGCCCCCAGAAGCAGATGAGGTCTTTTCTGCTTCTTGCCACCAGTGACACAGTTCCCTTGCTGTGGGAGATCGGCAAGAATAAACTGGTTTTGGCCAGGTGTGCGTTGTAGGACATAGGTGAGTCCTCGGATTCATCCTCCTCCGAGTCCTTAGGGTGTGTGTCAAGCAGTAAATGGAAGCACTGTCATTGTCCAGCCTAGGCCTCTTGGGGCTGCCCTGATGTTAATCGCTTTTCATTGCAGCACCAGCCGGGCAGCCGGAGAAGGAGCCGACGGAGCCTCCAGCATCCTCTAAGCGGATATCATTTCCCAGCAGCTCCGAGTCGCCTCTCTCCTTTAAGTGGTCAAAAACTTCAGAGGAGACCAAATCAGAGCAGGTAAGACGGAAGAACCCATCTGTCTGTGCAGGTAACGTGTTTCCACTGTGCCAAAAGCAAAGACTGAAATGGGAGAAAGAGGATGAAAGGCGGTAACTGGTGGTAGATGGCGTCAAATTATTGAAGCCTGGCTGTAAGAGAGGAAAGTAGCAGCTGGAAGAGCTGTGTGATTGATTTGTCTGCTCTGCAGATGTACCAGTGTCCATACTGCAAGTACAGCAACACAGACGTGAACCGGCTGCGGGTGCATGCCATGACCCAGCACTCGGTGCAGCCCATGCTCCGCTGCCCGCTCTGCCAGGACATGCTGAACAACAAGATCCACCTGCAGCTGCACCTCACCCACCTGCACAGCGTGTCACCCGACTGCGTCGAGAAGCTCATCATGACGGTGAGTGGCTGTGTAGGCAAGCGTGGCTGCTGCCACCCCAGCGTGTCCACCGCCATCCCCACAGCGGTGAGGGGCAGAGAGCTGCTGTGGCGATCAGCTCCTGCACCTGTCAGAGCTCTGCCATCGAGGTTTGCTGCACCCTGGTACGTTGTGTCCCTGCTTGAGCCCTGTGAAGCTCAAGTGTTGAGTGATTTCCCTGGGAAACCAGGATAAATACAATTTCCTTGACCCGATGAGGTCAGAGCATGGGATGGCAGCTTGTGCAGAAGCTTCTGGAAGATGCAGCAGCTGATGGGATATATTGTCTCTGTTGCTCCTTTGGTATAATATTTGATGCAAGGTTGTGTCTACATTTAAGAACTTGTTATCAAGTATATAAAATAAGTGTTTATTTTGATTCCTGCCAATTCTTCCTCTTTGTGTTTTTTTTCTTGCACCCTGTTTCTGCTTGTTTTCTCCCTTCTTTGCCAGTTCTTGGCACTGGAGGTGAATAACACTGTGTTTGTTGTAACACTGATGTTCTTTATCAGCTCCCTCCTGTGACATCTTCTGAGCAAGCACATGCAGCAAGGCCCAGCTGTTCTCTTACAGTTTTCTTGTCTTCTCTTTCTGTCACTCTTCCTCTCTACAACTCCCTGAAAGAAGGTTGGAGCCAGGTGGGGTAGGTCTCTTCTCCCACATAACAAGTGACAGGATGAGGACTAGCTGCAAGCTGCACCAGGGGAGGTTTAGATTGGATATTAGGGAAAATTTCTTCATGGAAGGGTTTGGAAAGCCCTGGCACAGGCTGCCTAGGGAAGCTGTGGAGTCACCATCCTTGGAGGTGTTCAAAAATCATGTGGATGTGGCATTTGAGGACAGAGTTTAATGTGGTGATGGTGGTGGTGGGTTGATGGTTGGACTTGGAAGACTAAGAGTCTTTTCCAACTTCAATGATTCTGTGATTCCGTGGTTCCTTTTGTGACTCCTTCTTGAAGACAGAAGTCACAGAGTCACAGAATCACGAGTAGTCTTGGGAGGGACCACTGGAACTGCTCCAGTCCAACTCCCCTGCTCAGGCAGGGTCTCTTGAGCATGTTGCTCAGGATTGTGTCCAGACAGCATTTGAGTATCTCCAGGAAAGGAGACTCCAGAGGCTCTCTGGGCAGCCTGTTCCAGTTCCCACTCCATAAGTGCCTTTATGCTCTTACCCTGCTGCTTTGCATTGCTAGCTGCCTGTCCCCTCAGGGCTGCTCAGGATGTAGCTGTGCCATGCCAGCCGCCTGTGCACCTGGGTCACGGAGCTGTCCCATCCCAGACATGGCCTCTGTGACCTGTGTCCATTTCATTGGTGCTGCTCAAGTGTGTAAACACCTTCTGGAGGCTCAAACAGCTCTTGTTCACCTCCGAACTACATTGGTAGCAGGTGTAACCAGTTTGTTCAGGGTAGCTGTTACGCTGGTGTGGAGTGGTTTGTTTTGAGCCAGGCAAGGGGCGTGGGCAGGATGCGTGGTATGGAGCAGGAGTGTTGGGCTGGTCCGTCCTCAGGCACATCTGTGTCCTCCAGGATATGAGGGAATAGCAGGAGCCCCTCGTAACAGAGCTCAGGACACTCTGCAGGGCAGGTCAGGGACAGTCCCTTAGGTGAGCACACCTGCTGTGCTAGGGCAGGGCCGCAGGGCTCTGCAAGGATCAGCAGAGACTGGCCCAGCCGTGATACTCATCCTCGTGCGTGTTCTGGGTTTTCCCACCTTTCTTCCCTCTGGCACCTAGAGACACATCTGGGGAGAGGCTTCTCCTCCTCCAGGTCTCACAGCACGGGGTGAAGAGGGTGGGTCTTTTTGTATTATTCTGTGACAGTATTTTGAGCAATCTGTACAGTCTGTGCAGAACATGGCAGCATTGGAGGATCCTAATTTTGCTCATTCTCACGAAGATCCCATCTCGGTTTGACGCGCGTCGGGTGTTGGTGCCACCGCGAGGGAATTGCGGCCCCGGAGCTGCGAGCCGGGTCCCTCTCGGCGCAGCGTCTCTGCGCTCGGCGTTGGAGGAGGCTCCAGTTAATAACACCTTATCAGACGCCGTTCAGGAACCTGCAGTGTCTAATATGTCTGTTGCCATGGCAACGGCTCCTGCTCGCGCTCAGCATCTCCAAGCTGCCTGGTCGTGCTCCCTCCTTTTCATATTCAGCGAGCAGCCGGGCTGGCTGTCCCATGGGACCCCCGTGTCCCCCCACTGGCCCCAGCGCAGGGACAGGGGCTGCCGGGGCTGCCCGAGGAGCAGAGCGCATGCCGTGCCCCAGTGCCACACAGGGACAGGGGCTGGGGCTCACACCGTCCCCCATCTCCTGCAGCTCCCCTTACATGGGGTGGTGGGTGGATGTAGCCAAGGTCTCTCTCTGTGGCATCTCAGCCTCGCGGAGCGGGGCCGGGCACCGTCTCTCCATGGCAGCCTCTGCTTGGGCCTGCTGGGCTCCGCGGGGCCCCGTAAGGAGGGTGAAGCGCCGTTCGCCCGCGCAGGCGAGTGACAAGACTGATGGGCTGGAGCTGGGAGAGGGGACGGCTTCCCGAGAGCCTCCGGGAGCGGGAGCTCTCCCTCCTCCCGCAGCCAGCCTTTTCCTTCTGCACATTTCTGTCTCGTCATCTCTGCTGTCAGCTTTCTCCTCCTCAGTTTAGGGCATCTTCCCAGTGTTCCAGCCATCTTTCCATCTTTTTCTTTTCTCCCTTGCTCCAGGAGTCATTCCTGCCCATCCCTACCATCTCACTTCCCCCTCCTGCTATCTTTACATTTTTACCCTCTTTCCCATTGTCTTTTCTTATTGCTCTCTCCCTTCTGCTGTCACTCAATTTTTCTCTCTCCCTCCTTTTCGCCCCCTCCCTCTCCCCCCTTTCCCTCTCACTCTGTGTCTCATTCTCCATCTCGGATGAAGGTAATGAAAATAATCGGGCTTCATTAATTCTGAGCCCTGTGAGATGATAGCCATTTGGAGCCATGTTTGCCAATTAGATGGTCTAAATTAGAAGTGACCTTGGTATACTGCCATCACTTTGCCTCTCGGAGTCTAATGAAGCTTTTCACTCCAGCACCCTCTCTCTCTCTCTTTGTAATGGAAATTACCTCCTTTGTCTGGTGGGGAACCTTCCCTCCCGTCTGTATTTCCCCTGGTTTCATAGACACGGGGACAGTGATGTATCTCCTCAGACCTCTTCTAGAGGTTTTCTTTTCAGAGCCACATGATTTCAGCATTTTGGGGTATATTCAGAGGAACTGTCCCCTCGTTTGGTGTCCATGCACAGTCAGCACAGACAGGTGCAGTGTTAGGGGAGCTGGCTGCTCACACTGGCCAAGAGGAATTTTTTGGTCATGTCAGCAATATGTGGGTGTCATATTGATGGGTGTTGGGCTCTGAGCCTCCAGCCCTGCACACGAGCAGCTCTGCAGTTGGTTGTTAAAAATCCAGTGGATCTAGTGGTGGCAGGAGCTGTGCTTGTCACTGCTGGAGCTTGTCACTGGTGACGAGTGGGCCCACTGGTTGTTCTGCAGAGGGGTGACAGGTTTGTAGGTGTCAGGGTGTGTGGATACTGGTGGGGCAGAGAGGCAGGAGACCCGGCCCATCAGCCCTCAGGTGCTCTGTAACAGTCCTCATTGGCCACTGTGTCCATAGAAATGGCCACCAAAGTGGGGTGTGCCTGCCTCTCCATGGATCTCATCCTCATAAAGACATTTTATCTGCTGAAGGGGTCTGAATTTCACCCAAAAGGTAGGGTCCTTGGAAGCAGAGAGGCTTGTCCAGCAACTTCCCATCCTCTAAGAACCTTCTGTGTGGTAACAGTAGGAGAAGTTAGAGGGACCCATTGGAGCTGCAGGGGATGGTGCTCAGGCTGTGCACAGGGGTGGATGCAGGGTGACCGAGACGGAGGTGCCGTGCTGCAGTGAGCTTTGCTGGTGACTTGTGGGCCAGGAGATGGTAGCTGCAGCCACTCAGTGGGTACAGTTTGGTGTTAGACAGGAAAGAACAGGTGTGAACAGGAGAAGGGAAGGGAGGAGACAAACCGCATTTGTTGAACTCACAGCTGGAGGGTTGTGTTTCAGCAATGGCTCACACTGACTGATGTGTTGCCGTTGTAAAACAGTGTTGGAGGCATTGAAACAGGTAGACAGGAATCGAGGAGGGGGAGGGATTGCCAAGCTGAGGAGGGATGCCAGAATGACACACCAGGTATCGCCTGTGCAGGTGAGAGGGAGGTGGAGAGCGTTTGACAGCCGCACGCAGGAACACGGGCTGCGCTGCAGATAAACACGCTCCTTCCGATCACCGCAGCAGTTAATGCCGTGAAATACATCTGCGGTACAAAACGCTGTGTCGCAGAGCACCGCTCCTGTCTCACCTGCCAGGGAGCCGTGGCCCACTGCACCTTCCTGCCCCGAGATGTCCTCGGATGTTTTTGCAATGTAAAAGGACAAACCCTTCAAAAAAGGCAGTCCGGAATTCCTGTCAGTGCAAAGTGATTTGGGATGTGCAGCCCATTTGCACTCATTGTATCTTTGCCACCTGCCTGGGGCTAGTCCATGGGGATGAAAGGGTGGAGGGTCCTGCCCTGGATCATGGTGTAGGAAAGGGGCAGGAGCAGCCTGGACGGAGCCACAGGACTGGAGTGGGTCCACTTGCTGACCAGTGCCTTGTTTCCAGTGGTTTGCTCCCCAAGACCAGCCCACAGCTGCACCGCCGCAGTTCCCACATCCATACCCAGAATTTCTAGTTCCCTGCACTTTTTTCCAAGCTTTTTTTCTGTTTGCCTTTGGGAATTTTGTGCCTGTAGCAATTTAATGTACCACAGCGGGGTTTTTTTCTGCCTTTTTTTTTTTCTTTTTTTTTTTCCGTGTGGTAGAGGGAGGATGGAAGGAAGGGAAGGAATGGTGGCTGTGGAGATGCAGGTAGATAAAGGTAATTACTTAAACACATATAGGGCAGGACTTACAGGTTTGGAGCCCCAGATTAAGATGCAGAGGAGCATGTGAGGTTGATGATTATATTTCGGGGAGAGTTAATTGACGGAAGGTGAAGGCAGACAAAGAACCGCTGCTTACTGCCTTCTTGAATCCCAATCAGGAATTATGATTAAAGACGCGGCGAGACAACAGAGGCCTGATGAATTGGTGTCTTTTTTTTTTCTTTTTTGCCGTCATTCACACTTGATTGACTTCAACCTTTCAAGTGCAAAAGTCTCTCTTTTCCATTATTATTCATAGCCATCTGAGTTTTTCTAATTAAAGTGTATGAAAACAATTACTGATCCGTCGTACTGAGCGTGGTGGTGGGGACGGCTGCCGTACTGTAATGCCTATGAAAAGCCACAGCTCTGTAATGATGTGCAGCTGAGGTGTTAGATAATTTTATTCTTTTTCTACTCTGTTGGGGTTTTTTTTAATTTCTCATGATTTATTTTTCATAATTCCTAAAGATCCTAGGAAAGCAGGCTCTTCCTGCTGCTAGAGCTGAGAGGGACGGTTTCTTCTTGCCTCCCCTTCTCGGCGTCCATGCTCGTCCCCCTCCTCCGAGCCCAGCTACTGGAAATTTCTCCGTGACCTTTCACGTTTCCCAGCCCTCCACCCACAGCCATCAGACGCTTCCGTTTAGAGTAGAAGGTGGAATGAGTTTGGTGTGCTCAGCTCCCCTCCTGAGATGTGTCAGCTGCCTTTGCTGCTGCTCCATGGGACCTGGCACTCACTGCCCTACGCTGGCTGGCCCAGGAAGGGGAGGGAGCTCTGTGTCCCTCACAGCTCAGCTCACGGCTCTGCAGCCATTTCTGTGCCACCATTTCATCCTGAGATTTTCCGTGAGCTCCAGCTTCACCACAGGTGTGCTCGTATCTCCTGCAGTTCACTCAGAGCCTCGTGGTCCTGGGCTGTGCAGAAAGCTGGGCATATGGCATGCAGCCGCCACACACATCCTCTCTCCTGAAACCCAGGGTTCAGATGCCCTCTCCATATCTAGCAGAAAGAAGGATGATGGAGAGGCTTGTTTTGCCTCACACCTGAGTGGGAGTGTTCAGTTGTGCCTCACCTTCCCAGCAGTGGGAGGCTGGGAGCAGGAGCACCACAGGCATCACCAGGAGCACCTGGTGAAAGGGGAACGCTCCCTGGGTGCAGGTGGCGTGGGCAGCTGCTCAAGGCTGTGGAGGAGTCTTCGCTTGCCACGGGCATTGACCAGCGCTGGCAGCCCTGTGCTGGAAAACACAGGGATGGTGACGGTGACGCGGGTCTGTCTGTCCCGGTGCCGTGTCTGTCTGTCCCGGTGCTGTGAGGCAGCGTTCCAGCAGCGTGAGGCATTGGCTCCAGACATTCAGAAGGACATTCATTGTCCTGCATCTGATGCCAGCCATGTGCAGGCTGCCGGTGAGATGGTTTGTGACCAGGTATATCCAAAGAAACAGTTTTCCAGAACAGGGTGAGTGTGTGCATTTGGCTCTTCCAAAGAGCCTCTCCAGCTGAGCCATGCAGATTCTCCAGCTCTGTAGAAGTAGTGGTGCCCCAGCACTGCACTGGTTTTGCTGGTGCAGGATCTAGCCAAATACTTGAAGAGGAGCAAAGGGAACGCATCAGTCAGAGAAAGGAAAGGGTTACCAAAAGCTTTTTATTTCACAATTTGCTTTCTCTTTAGTCCTTCCTTATTCATCCTTTCCTTTGTCACCTCTCTCCTTATTTGTACTTTTCTTTCTCATGCCCCTCCTTTCCCTGCATCGATACACTTTGAAAACAGTGCTGCAATGCTCCCTGGTTCAAGATTACAGTGTACTTTACTAGGTATGATTTAATTAGGGGCCTTATTATGTTTTCAGCAGCTTAAGGTGGGCCTTTCAACTTATCTACCTAATTGGTTGCACAAGAAGTTTCACAGCCCATGACAAAACATTGTCAGTGATCAAAGTCTGAATTCCACATAAAGGAAAAATATTAATAATAAGATTATTCTTCAAGTGTGCACTGCTAATTATGTCCAGAATGTAACTGTAGAAACACTTTTGACTGATTTGAGCTTTGTCTAATAAATACGAGTCTTCAGTGAGCTGTGAAAAATGACGCCTCTGACTTCACAATACCGATGTCTAGTTTTGCCACTGAAGATGTTTAAAATATTTTCCTGTGTTTTTCCTCTCCCTATGTCTTTTCCCCCTGTCTCTAGGTGACAACCCCTGAGGTGATGATGCCCAGCAGCATGTTCCTCCCAGCAGCTGCTCCAGAGAAGGATGGGAACTCAGGCTCAGAGGAGCTGGGGAAACAGTCTGGTGAGTGCAGGTCAATGAGGTCCACGGTCCCAACCACTCCCCCAACTCCATCACCTGGTCAGGTTCATTCCTGTAACAGGTTCATTCCTGTTAATCCTCTCTTTGATAGGACCAAGACTCAAATACTATGTGCAGTTTGATAAGCCTTCTTTTTCGAAAATAGGCAGGACATCAAAAAGGAACAGTGAAGACAGAGGTGGCTGAATGGCTTTTGCTTGAAAGGGAGAATTGAAGGTGATAAATGCACTAAGGGATGTGTGTGTGAATAATTTCCGGATATTCAAAGTGGGCAAGGAAGTAAATTGTGTAGGTTTATGCAATGGGCCATGATGAGGTTAATGGGCTGGTATTGAAACAAATGAATGAAGACAGAGGAGAAATGTTAGAAATAGTTGTAGTGCAGATTAAAAACCACAGAGTATTCAGGACTGAAAGGGGGTGTTGATCTACCGTGGTGTGCTGGTGTAATTTTTGGGTTTGTTTTAATTCTGTTTTCACAGAGATCTCTGAGGATGTGGGGAAGACCCTTTTGCCATCGGACAGCGCAGAGCACAGCGGGGACCCCAAGCCCACTCCGGCTGATCCGAGCGCTGCCCGGGAGGACTCTGGCTTCCTGTGCTGGAAGAAGGGCTGCAGCCAAGTGTTCAAGAGCTCAGCAGCCCTGCAGACACACTTCAACGACGTCCATGCCAAGCGGCCTCAGCTGCCGGTCTCTGACCGCCACGTCTACAAGTACCGCTGCAACCAGTGCAGCCTGGCCTTCAAAACCATTGAGAAGCTGCAGCTGCACTCCCAGTACCACGTCATCCGGGCAGCCACCATGTGCTGCCTCTGCCAGCGCAGCTTCCGAACCTTCCAGGCCCTGAAGAAGCACCTGGAAACCAGCCACCTGGAGCTGAGCGAGGCTGACATTCAGCAGCTGTATGGTGGTCTCTTGGTCAACGGGGACCTCCTCGCTATGGGTGACCCCTCGCTTGCCGAGGACCACACAATAATAGTCGAGGAAGATAAGGAAGAGGAGAGCGACCTGGAAGATAAGCAGAGCCCAACAGGCAGCGATTCGGGGTCGGTGCAAGAGGACTCTGGCTCAGAACCAAAAAGGGCCTTACCCTTCAGGAAGGGCCCTAACTTCACTATGGAGAAATTTCTAGATCCATCTCGCCCATACAAGTGCACAGTCTGCAAGGAGTCATTCACTCAGAAGAACATTCTCCTGGTCCATTACAATTCTGTTTCTCATCTGCATAAACTGAAACGAGCCCTCCAAGAGTCTGCTACCGGGCAGCCCGAGCCTACCAGCAGCCCAGACAACAAACCTTTCAAGTGTAACACCTGCAACGTGGCCTACAGCCAGAGCTCGACTCTAGAGATCCACATGAGGTCTGTCCTGCACCAGACCAAGGCTCGTGCGGCCAAGCTGGAGGCGGCCAGCGGCAGCAGCAACGGAGCCGGCAACAGCAGCAGCAGCAGCCTCTCCCTGGGCTCGTCCACACCGAGCCCCGTGAGTGCCAGCAACAGCAATGCTTTTGCAACCACCAGCACGAGCACTTCAGGCACCACTCCCATTCCCAGCCTGCTCAACCAGGTGTCTAGTGACAGTGCGGGAATGCCTCCCTTGGGTAACGCTGTAAGCACTAACATCTCCTCCCCTTCGGAGCCCAAAGAGGTGAACCGCAAGAAGCTGGCAGACATGATTGCATCCAGGCAGCAGCAGCAGCAGCAACAGCAGCAGCAGCAACAGCAGCAGCAGCAGCAACAAGCTCAAACCTTGGCACAGGCACAGGCACAGGTCCAGGCCCACCTGCAGCAGGAGCTGCAGCAGCAGGCTGCTCTCCTGCAGTCCCAGCTCTTCAACCCAGCACTTTTGCCGCACTTTCCGATGACCACTGAGACCCTTCTGCAGCTGCAGCAGCAGCAGCATCTTCTGTTCCCATTCTACATCCCCAGTGCTGAGTTCCAGCTCAATCCAGAAGTCAGCTTGCCTGTCACCAGTGGTGCACTGACATTGACTGGAACGGGTCCAAGTTTGCTGGAGGACCTGAAGGCACAAGTTCAGCTCCCTCAGCAAAGCCATCCACAGCTCTTGCAGCAGCAGCAAGGTCAGCTGTCCTTGTCACAACCCCACTCCGTCCTGTTACAGCAGAGCCAGCACCCAGAGAAGAAGAATAAATCCATAGTGAAGGAGAAAGATAAAGAAACCCCACGGGAAAGGGAAAACGCAGAGAGGGGAGACAGTAATGTAACACTGAAGGAGTCTCTTCCTGATAACTTAAAGCCCAAAGAGAAGAAGGACTTTGTGCCAGGCAGCAGTTCAGAGCCCTCCATACTACCTCCACGGATTGCTTCTGACGCGAGGGGCAACGCCACCAAAGCCTTGCTGGAAAACTTCGGCTTTGAGCTCGTCATTCAGTACAACGAGAACAAGCAAAAGGGACAGAAGAAAAATGGGAAGACAGAGCAAGGTGAGAACTTGGAAAAGCTGGAGTGCGATACATGCGGCAAGTTCTTCTCAAACATCCTCATCCTGAAGAGCCACCAAGAACACGTTCACCAACATTACTTTCCCTTTAAGCTGTTAGAGAGATTTGCCAAACAATACAGAGAACACTACGACAAACTGTACCCGCTGCGGCCGCAGACCCCAGAGCCGCCGCCCCCGCCTCCGCCGCCCCCGCCTCCGCTCCCTCCAGCTCCTCCTCAGCCGGCTGCTGCTCCTGCCATCCCTACTTCTGCCCCACCCATCACCTCTCCCACTATCGCGCCAGCCCAGCCATCCGTGCCACTCACCCAGCTCTCCATGCCTATGGAGCTCCCCATCTTCTCACCACTCATGATGCAAACCATGCCCCTGCAGACACTGCCAGCACAGCTGCCGCCTCAGCTGGGCCCCGTAGACCCCCTGCCCGCTGACTTGGCCCAGTTGTACCAGCATCAGCTCAACCCCAGCCTTCTCCAGCAGCAGCAGAACAAGAGGCCACGAACGCGTATCACCGATGACCAGCTCAGAGTCCTTCGGCAGTATTTTGACATTAACAATTCCCCAAGTGAGGAACAGATCAAAGAGATGGCAGACAAATCTGGATTGCCCCAGAAAGTGATCAAGCACTGGTTCAGAAACACCCTGTTCAAGGAGCGCCAACGCAACAAGGACTCCCCGTACAACTTCAGCAACCCTCCCATTACCAGCCTGGAAGAGCTGAAGATAGACTCACGGCCTCCTTCTCCAGAGCCTCAGAAGCAGGAGTACTGGGGAAGCAAGCGGTCCTCTCGAACACGCTTTACTGACTACCAGCTCAGAGTTTTGCAAGACTTCTTTGATGCCAATGCTTACCCAAAGGACGATGAATTTGAGCAGCTTTCTAACCTGTTGAACCTCCCAACACGTGTTATAGTGGTGTGGTTCCAGAATGCCCGTCAGAAAGCTAGGAAAAACTATGAGAATCAGGGAGAAGGCAAAGACGGGGAGCGACGGGAGCTCACAAATGACAGGTACATTAGAACAAGCAACTTGAACTACCAGTGCAAAAAGTGCAGCCTGGTCTTTCAGCGCATTTTTGATCTCATTAAACACCAGAAAAAGCTTTGTTACAAAGATGAGGATGAGGATGGACAGGATGATAGCCAGAACGAAGACTCTATGGATGCAATAGAGCTCTTGACTCCAACCAGTTCCTCCTGCAGCACACCGATGCCCTCACAAGCTTACAGCACACCTACATCTTCAGCCAATGCGACCTCCTCAGCTTTTCTGCAGCTCACAGCAGAGGCAGACGATTCCTCCACCTTTAGTTCTAAAGTAGAAGCTACAGATGAGAAACCAAAGCAGTCTGAACCTCCAAGTACACAGCAAAACCAAACCCAAGAGAAGCAAGTGCAACCAAAGCAAGAGTCTCAGCAGCAACAGGACCAAGGAGAACAAAAGACAAGTTCAACACACCAAAAGATTTCACAGTTATCCTCCCCCTCTTCGCTGCAACAGCCACCTCCTCCTCAGCCCCCTCAGTGCTCCTTGTCACAGTCAAGTCCAAGTCCATCCCAGCTCTCACACCTCTCCCTCAAACCCATTCACACGTCCACCCCTCAGCAGCTGGCAAACCTACCTCCTCAGCTAATCCCATACCAGTGTGACCAGTGTAAACTGGCATTTCCTTCCTTCGAGCATTGGCAGGAGCATCAGCAGCTCCATTTCTTGAGTGCACAGAACCAGTTTATCCACCCCCCATTCCTGGACAGAACACTGGATATGCCGTTCATGCTTTTTGATCCCAGTAATCCACTACTGGCAAGCCAGCTGCTGTCTGGAACGTTACCACAGATTCCAGCAAGCTCAGCCACCTCACCATCGACTCCAACATCCACCATGAACACGCTGAAGAGAAAGCTGGAGGAAAAGGCCAGTGCAAGCCCTGGAGAGAATGACAGTGGGACTGGGGGAGAAGAACCCCAAAGGGATAAGCGTCTAAGGACAACCATTACCCCTGAGCAGCTGGAAATTCTGTACCAGAAATACTTGCTCGACTCCAACCCCACGCGGAAGATGCTGGATCACATTGCACATGAAGTGGGCTTGAAGAAGCGCGTGGTGCAGGTTTGGTTCCAGAACACCCGTGCACGAGAGAGGAAGGGGCAGTTCAGAGCTGTGGGGCCTGCTCAAGCCCACAGACGGTGTCCCTTCTGCCGAGCTCTCTTTAAAGCAAAGACAGCTCTGGAAGCTCATATCCGATCCCGTCACTGGCACGAGGCCAAGCGAGCTGGGTACAACCTGACGCTGTCTGCTATGCTTCTAGACTGCGACGGGGGACTCCAGATGAAAGGAGACATCTTTGATGGAGCCAGCTTTTCCCACATGCCACCAACTAGCAGTGATGGACAGAGCGTTCCCCTCTCCCCGGTGAACAAGAGCATGGAACTGTCACCTAGAACCCTGCTGAGTCCATCCTCCATTAAGGTGGAAGGGATTGAAGACTTCGAGAGTCCCTCCATGTCCTCAGTCAATCTGAGCTTTGACCAGACAAAGCTGGACAACGATGACTGCTCTTCTGTCAATACTGCAATCACAGATACTACCACAGGAGACGAAGGGAACGCAGACAACGATAGCGCGACAGGGATTGCAACCGAAACCAAATCCACATCGGGACCCAGCGAAGGTCTGACTAAAGCAGCCATGATAGCAATGTCTGAATATGAAGATCGTCTGTCCTCTGGCCTGGTCAGCCCAGCTCCCAGCTTCTACAGCAAAGAGTACGACAATGAAGGTACTGTGGACTATAGTGAAACCTCCAGCCTTGCAGACCCCTGCTCGCCCAGCCCTGGTGCAAGTGGCTCAGCCAGCAAGTCTGGCGAAAGCGGGGACCGGCCCGGGCAGAAACGCTTTCGCACTCAGATGACTAATCTCCAGCTCAAGGTTCTTAAGTCATGCTTTAATGACTACAGGACACCGACCATGCTGGAGTGTGAGGTCCTGGGCAATGACATTGGACTGCCAAAGAGAGTTGTTCAGGTCTGGTTCCAGAATGCGAGGGCGAAAGAGAAGAAGTCAAAACTCAGCATGGCCAAGCATTTTGGTATAAACCAAACAAGTTATGAGGGACCCAAAACAGAGTGCACTTTGTGTGGCATCAAGTACAGCGCTCGGCTGTCTGTACGTGACCATATCTTCTCTCAACAGCATATCTCCAAAGTTAAAGAAACCATTGGAAGTCAGTTGGATAAGGAAAAGGAGTATTTCGACCCAGCTACTGTACGTCAGTTGATGGCTCAGCAGGAGCTGGACCGAATCAAAAAAGCCAACGAAGTTCTTGGTCTGGCAGCTCAACAGCAGGGCATGTTTGACAACACCCCCCTGCAAGCTCTGAACCTGCCTGCTGCGTACCCAGCGCTCCAGGGCATCCCTCCAGTCTTGCTCCCAGGCCTCAACAGCCCATCCTTACCTGGCTTCACTCCATCCAACACAGGTGGGTACGGGTGTTCTCCTGCTTAGGCACACCTTCACCTGGTGCATACCTAGCTAGCACAAGCAGTTGTTCCCTCGGGAATGACTGATAACAGGATTCCTGGCCCATTAGTTCAGCGTGTTGACTTCACAGCAAAAAGGCAGTAGGTATTTTATCTATAATTCCTGAACTCAGGAAGTTTTATAGTAAAGTCTGAACTAGAGCAGCATCTAGACATGCTGCATATCCCTGTATAGAAATCCTGAAGCTCCTTCAAGGAAGTGGAATGTAGAAGATTGATCCAATGGAACAGAAGGACTAATGGGCTGAATACACTGTTCATTATTCCTTTCCTTTAGATATTCAGTTTATGTGATGCCATCCCAAGTGTTCAAAAATCTAAACTGTTTCTAGGGAAAGATGTGGTGTGCATGGTAGCACTGGTGACAGATGCCCAGAGCATCTTTGTGTCCCTGTGGTGACCTGTGGGACAAATCCCAATGCAGCTGAGGATCAGTTTTGAGTGATGGCTGGGTATGACCTGAAAGCACCTCCTCAGCAAACAACGGTGTAGTTGTGGGACAAATCTAGTTTGTATTTTAATAGGATTTTTCTTAACAATGCTACATAAAAATGAAATTTGTCATAATCCTTTGGGTGGCCTAATCTCAGATACTGGATTTTATGTTTTGAGAATGCTCCTTTCCTTTGTACGTCGTGGATAGGTGGAAAGTCTAAGCCATGTAGCAAACGCAGTGGAAGGTGGGGCTCAGTGACCAGCAGTGACCAAAAAAATGTGATCCAAAGGCCTTGTTCCGTTATGTGTCTGGAGGGCCCCTGCGCACACGAGGGGTTTTCCGTGTCACCCTTCTCTTCTCACCACAGATCTCGTTTCAGAGCACTCGGCCAGAAGCATCTCTTTGGCAAATCATATCATCACCCTATCACAGGTTGCTCTGCGCTGTTTGCTTGGTGCCCCCATTTATAACAACAATTAAAATTACTTTTTTGCACTTCAGTCCATATTGTTGCTTTTATTTTTCTCCAAAGCCCAGGATGTATCCTGGGGAGATGAGACTGCATCTGTTGAATCTTAAATGCTGTCAGTGACTGCCTAGACAGGACTGAGCTGTTTAGAAAGTCAAACAGACTGTTTGTGGCCTTTAGATAAAGCTCCAAAGGTCAGGCCACAGCAGCTCCAGGCCTGTCAGAGCAGATAAGGCCATGCATCCAGGAATGCTGTGAATTACCTCCTGCTCCTTCACTTGAACCTCTCAGGGATGTTCAGCTGGGAAACATCCATTTCAATGGCGTCCATCCATAGCATGCCCTTATCTGAGATCTCCAGGGCCGCTGCGTGGAGCCTCATTCCATACCTGCCCTGTCGTCACAAATCATTCCTGTCTCAGCACCACGTCAGGAGCAGACACAGGCTTCAGAAGGATTTGGGTCAGCCATGGCTGAACCCTCCCGGCTGCAGCCACCCTCTTTGTGGCCCTTGTGCAGCTCCTTGGCAGTACAGCCTAAAATAAAAGTCACCATGCCTCCACGGCTGGTTCCAGGCTCCGCCACTGTTGCTGCCCAGGCTGGTCTCTGAGCAGCCCCTGCCACAGTGGTGGGACTCAGGTTTGTTAGGGGCAGGTGGGGTTTCACTCGTGGGTTTTACAGCAGGTGGATCCTGCAGCAGATTCCTGCTCTGGAGCTGGGGAATGTACAGGGCTGTGCCAGCGGGACATAGGAGCTTTATTTTGGGGGTTTTTTTCCCAAATGGCATCAAGGGAGTTGCCAAGCAAAACATTCCTCTTCAGGAGCATATTTGCCAGCTGCAGCAGCCATGACTAAAGGAGGTGACTCCAGGAGCCACACTCCTCTCACCCCCAGCCCCTGTGAGAGCAGAAATTGGCACCAGGAACAGTATTGTTAGTGGCTATTCCTGCTGTTGGGAAGAAGGACAAGCTTCATGTTCCACCATTAATCTGTCTCCTTAATGAGGAAGCCTCACTACACTTCTAATTCCACCCAAAACACGATGCTTACGCCCAGGGGAGATGTCTGAACACCACATAAACTCTGGAATTGCTCAGAAGCTGAGCATCCAGAGCCCCTGACATTAGAGGGAGGGAAGGAAGGGGTTGCTTCAGAGGTTTGTGGATTTATGAACATCAGCCTAATAAGGACAAAATCAATTAGGTTTAGCCTGTTCAGTCTCCAGTTGCCATGACCAGGGCTTCCCAGTCTGTGAAGACTTTACCAAGACGAGCAGTGCTGAGCGTTCCCACCCTCTGGCATAGCATCATCCTGCTGCCAGAGTCCTTTGGCCCAAGGACCCGTCAAAGCAGATCCTGACATGAGTATTAATCATTTGGGAATTTCACAGGAGTCAGTAAAACATCAGGTGTGCTGGGCATCCTGGGCGCTGGTGGGTGTCCCCATCACCCGTCACGCGGTCAGTGCCACTGGGCAGTGCGGCCAAGGCAGCTGCAGGCAGTGGGGGCTGAGGGGGCATGTCCCCACCGTGCGGGGCCCGTGGAGTGGGACAGGAGCCCTTCTCCAGAGTGAGCAGCAGCAGGGACGGGCTCTCTGACCTGTGCTGCAGCAACGCCCCAGGTCAGGCCGGTTGCTGCCCTCATACAGAGGAGAGGGAGACTCCAGGGTAGTTGTGAGGTGGACTGGGGTCACCCTCCTCGTGCTTTCTGCACCAAGTGACTTTTCACCTCTCTCTCTCTCTCTTGCAGCTTTAACTTCTCCCAAACCCAACCTGATGGGCCTGCCCAGCACAAGCGTCCCTTCACCCGGCCTCCCCACCTCTGGATTACCAAATAAACAGCCCCCGGCCGCACTGAGCTCACCCACCCCAGCACAAGCCACGGCGGCCGTGGCCCCGCAGCAGCCGCCAGCTACGACCCCGCAGCCGCAGCAGCCACCCCCCGCACAGCGCAAGGAGAAGGAGAACGAGAAGGCAAAAGAGAAGGAGAAGGCACCCAAGGGGAAGGGGGACACCCTGCCAGGGCCCAAGAAGGAAAAGGGGGAGGCACCGGCAGGCACCCTCGCGGCCCCGCTGCCCACCATGGAGTACGCGGTGGAGCCTGCCCAGCTCCAGGCGCTGCAGGCCGCCCTGAATTCGGACCCCACCACCTTGCTGACGAGCCAGTTCCTTCCTTACTTTGTCCCCGGCTTTTCCCCCTACTATGCCCCACAGATCCCTGGCGCCCTGCAGAGCGGGTACCTGCAGCCCATGTACGGGATGGAGGGGCTGTTCCCCTACAGCCCCGCACTGTCACAGGCGCTGCTGGGGCTGTCTCCTGGCTCACTGCTGCAGCAGTACCAGCAATACCAGCAGAGTCTGCAGGAGGCATTGCAGCAGCAGCAGCGACAGCAGCAGCAGCAGCAGCAACAGCAGCAGCAGCAGCAGCAGCAGCAGCAGAAAGCGCAGCAGCCCAAAGGAAGCCAAACCCCCGTCCCCACGGGGGCTGCCACCCCGGACAAAGACCCTGCCAAAGAACCCCCCAAGCAAGAAGAGCAGAAGAACGCACCCCGCGAGGTGTCCCCCCTCCTGCCCAAACCCCAAGAAGAGCCTGAAGCGGAAGGCAAGGGCGCGGACTCGCTCTGCGACCCTTTCATTGTCCCAAAGGTGCAGTACAAGCTGGTCTGCCGCAAGTGCCAGGCGTGCTTCGGCGACCAGGAGGCGGCCAGCGACCACCTGAAGTCCCTCTGCTTCTTCGGCCAGTCTGTGGCGAACCTGCATGAGATGGTGCTTCACGTGCCCACCGGCAGCGGCCAGGGCAGCGGCTCGTACCAGTGCGTGGCGTGCGAGAGCACGGTGTGTGGGGACGAAGCCCTCAGTCAGCATCTCGAGTCAGCCCCGCACAAACATCGAACAATCACAAGAGCAGCAAGAAACGCCAAAGAGCACCCCAGTCTATTACCTCACTCTGCCTGCCCCCCCGACCCCAGCACCGCATCTACCTCGCAGTCGGCCGCTCACTCAAACGACAGCCC